>CP126890.1:193547500-193955000 GCA_030440675.1 Furcifer pardalis
TGGGGAGGTGGACCTCGGGGCCTTTTTCTGTCTTATGTATGGGAGCTGCCTGACTTGCAGTGAGCACCGGGTAATGATGTTGTTAATTAGTTCTGTGTTTTACAGGTTACCACTCTTCCATGCAGGAGATGATATGGGTCGTCGGGGACAAGCACGTGGAGGAGCAGCCTGCAAGGCTGTGGGGTCCTTTTTCGGATGGGAGCTGGGGTTTCTCAGGTTTAATGTTGTTTGGAGAGGCCAGTCCAGAAGAGGGTTTTGGCACGTTTTTTATGAAATAAGGGCCCTCAGGATTTACGGTGCCCCCAATTGTTGTACTGTTGCATTTGGATGGGCTCTGCCATGGGGATCATGTGGGAAGAGGACATTGTGAGGTGGGTGGGTTAAGCTGTTGAGCAGCTGCAGGCAGCTTGGTCCAGTGTAATTTGTATGTTTTCAGATATTCTGCCCATCCCAGAGAGAGCAGTGAAGGTGGAGGTGTCAGATATTATGTTCAGATGTGTGGAGGGATCCAGACTTTTCATCAACTCCAGGATAACTGAAACGTTCTTCCAGAAGGGTGGCAAAGTCATTGCCCACCCAGGGATGCAGAGGACTGACACTTCCTGCTACAACTGGGATGAGAGGAGGTTGAGCAAGAAGGGTTTGGATTTATTCCTCAGGGATTTGTGCAGATACATAAGTAGTTGTCTAGAGGGGGTGCTCGGGCCAGTTCCTGCCCCTCAGGCTGTGGCAGAAAGCACAGAGAAAAGGGTCAGATTTGGGAGGGGAGGAGTCTCAAAAAACTTGACTGATAGTGTGGGAGGGGGCAGACATGGCTCCGGCTGGGGTGTGGCCTTCAGTTTCCCCTCATCGGGGACCCTCCCCTTCTCAGGGGTTTAGGGACCTCCCTCTGTGCTTCATGCCCCTGCAGTTAGGGTCTTGTTGTCACTTCAATAAAGTAGCCTGTTTGTTTCCATGCTGTTGTCTGTCCAGTTATTATTTTTTTTGGGGGGATGGGGTGGCAAAAATACTTTTGTGGCCATGGCCGTGGTGAGTAAGGGGTCTTTGCTGCCCCCCTTCAACCTGTTCGGTGACAGCGTGGAACATCACCATTGGTTGGAAATGTGAGTAGGAGGGGTGACAGAGTAGAGGGGTTGGAGGTTGCTGGAAAGTTCTTTGGGGGTTGGGATTTTGATGCCCACGAACTCACCCTGAAAATTGGGATAGGTACTGCTGGTCACAATATTTTGGGCCAGGTAGGAATTTTGGGTCTCAGCAGATTGGCTGGGCTGAGACTGTTTTCACCTACCCTATATCTATGAGTAAGGGGTTTGGGGCGTTAGTTCTGTATGCATTCTCTAGGGTAGAAAGAATGGAGGGAAAGATCAGATTTGGGTGGGGGAGGGGTCTCAAAAACTTGATTGGTAGCGTGGAAGGGGGCAGGCATGGCTCCAGATGGGGCATGGCCTTCAGTATGCCCCCATTGGGGACCCTCCCCTTCTCGGGGGTTTAGCGACTTTCCTCCGTGCTTTGTGTCCTTGTGGTTAGGGTCTTGTTATCACTTAAATAAAGTGGTCTGTTTGTTTCAACGCCGTTGTCTGTCTAGTTTTTTTTTTTTTTTTGGGGGGGGGGTGGCAAAGGAACATTACAGGCATAACTGAATGCTGATGTTTTCCACCTACATCATTGTTTTCCACCATGCATATATTCTGAGATCTCATTTTCAAATTCAGCTTGTATTAGTTCTATTTTAGATAATCATCAATCTGTTGCTATCTTACAAGGAAGAAGCTTTGACCTGGCCACATGGTTTTATTCCCAAACCTGCCAATTTCTACAAAAATTTAATAGCCTTTCACAGTGAAACATACATTAGGTTTGTATGACCCATTTTGCAGGAACCCAAAAATTCTCCAGTGCAACCTCATCTCAGCTTAGTACTTATTATTCTTTCATTTCCCCACTTGATATTTTGTGTTGCACAGCATAGATGTGCAGCTGCTTGTCTTTGATGGTGCATATTTTGTTAAAATCTGTCTTAGGTCAAATTGATATCTAGTCCAGTGATGGCGAACCTTGGCAGGTGTTCTTGGACTACAATTACCAGAACCCCAAGTCATCACTCCTGCTGATCAGGGCTTCTGGGAATTGAAGTTCCAGAACACCTGGACTGCCAAGGTTCACCATCACTGATATAGGGATAAACAAATTACAATTGCAATTACACTTATATACTGCTCCACAGCAATTAGTACACTCTGTAGGCAGTTGACAATTAGCATCTTGCCCCGAACAAGCTCATTTTACCGACCTTGGAAGGATGGAAGACTGACTCAACCTTGATCCCAGTTAGGATAAAACTCACAACATTATAGCTATAGTACAGCAATTTAACCACTGCAACACACAAGCTCTGGTGTGTTCCTATTGTGCTACTAATTAAAAGATGATATCAGACATTTATAATCAAAACTATCTATGTTCCATGGGTTCAATGGGTCCACTTTAGTTAGGACAACCAATTGGATGTAGCTGATAGCTTTTAAGGTTACCATACATAGAACATTGGAGGTGCACTAAAAATATGAATACATAAAAAAGCCATTCACTTTCCAATCTACATCCTGTTTAATGGCATTCACTATGTTCTTATGAAATCATGATATAGTCAATCATGAGTAAGAAAAAAATAAGCAGAATCCTACTGGATTTTATTGTACACATACGGGCTATCACACAAGAAGTTATATTTTTATGGACTTTTCATCATGTAACTGTGAGAATGACTGGTCAGGTAATTGACAGCACAACCAGAGCATGACCAAGTGTGCATGTTTATGATTGTTCATCTTGGTGACTGCGAAAAGATACGGTCCTCTTGACCTAACAACCTAACAATGTTTCTTTGTGGATTTCTGGCCCACAACATATGTTTATCATTTAAATGTTCTTATAGCTCCCTACTTTTGGCAAAATCATACTGTTCTAGTCACGGTTTCCTTTCATGTTTCTATTTTTCAGCCTGTAGATCCCTAGAGTCGGATGCGACTGGATTTCGAGCAAGGGAAACCTTTACCTTTACCTTAGTCTACTTTACATCTTTCTGCATCATTGACACTGTGTTTCTTTTTTTATTATTATTTTAGGGTTTTTACAATATTAAAAATAAACTAACAAAACAATCTACAAAACATAAAAGAAACAATTACATACCAAAAAAAGTAGTTCCCACGTACATCCTACAACGTTAAAAAAATGAGAAGAAGAGAGAAAAAAAAATACATGTCAATATAATATAATGTAATCAAACGTTATTTTCTATACTTTTGCTATACTGTATATTTTCATCTTTATATCCACTCTCCTCTTTAACCACCATATTACAACTTTATATTTTGTACATGGTTCCTACCACCCAGTGCACTACAGTCCTTGAGTCTACCAGCCACTCCTTTTACAACTCATTCATTCTGCCAAAAATACATTGTATTCGGAGCAGGTTTTTCTCCTTTATTATCCATCAATGTGTGTTGCAAAAAAGGCTTCCAAATGTCCCAAAATCTATTTTGTTTTATTAACCCCCTTTTTATATTTAATTCCCATGTAAGTTTTTCATTCAATGCCATATCCCAAACATCAACATACCATTTACCAATTTCTAAATTCATATCACCTTTCCAATTTCTGGCTACTTGTTGTCTCGCCAATGTCAAAAAGATAGACAATAACTCTTTTATATTTTCCTCTAAATTCAAATCCTCTAAGTCCGTTAATAAAACTATTTTTTCATTCAACTTTAAACGGATATTTAAAATTTTTTCTAATTCTTGTTCCATTTTATGCCAGAAATTGGAAATAATTTTGCAATCCCACCACATATGTTTGTATGTCCCAATTTCCTGATGACACCTCCAACATTTTTTTGAATTGCTACTATTTATTTGATTTAACCAAACTGGCGTCATCTTGTAGTTATGTTCTTTAACTTTTGTAGACAGATTTCGCATCATCCTACTTTTCCATTTTTTCTTCCAATTCTTATCTGTAATAGTAATACTCAAGTCCGATTCCCACATTCTTTTAAGGGTATCCTGGGATTCATCCATGTTGTTTATCATTTTATATAATTTACTTACTATTCCTTTTATCCCCATTGAACCTCTTCTTATTTTATATACCATCTCCTCGAAGTCTGTCAACTGCCTTATTGGCTGTAATTTCATTTTATATTGTTTATTCCACTTATCCAACGTTAGTATCTGAAGCCAGTTCAATTTTAATTCCTTATAAATTTCTTTTTTTGTTTTTTTCATTCTCAATTCGATCCAGCCAATCTTTTAATAAGATTATATCATATTTATACATAATATTTTTTATTAATTCTAAATTTTTAACTGGAAATGTTTTAAGATCTTGCAACTCTAATATTGGAGAGGTGTTTGGTGCCAATTTATCTTTCAACTTTATCCATACATTTATCATAGATTTTAGGACATTATTTCTTGGTTTTAAATCAAAAACTGTATTTTCCAGAAATTCTCCCTTTGCACACACATTACTATCTTTCATTTCTATCTCCCTCCATATAAGGTCCTCTATCGTTAAAAGTTTTACCAAGCCTTTAATTTGGAACGCCCTATAATACGATTTAATATTAGGTAATCTCAAACCACCCTCTTTCTGCGGTTTATACCATAGACTTTTAGGTATTCTTGCTCTTTTCCCTCCATTACAATAATCATTCAATAGATTTTGAAAAACTCCTAATTCTTTTTCAGATTGTTTAATTGGAAGGACTTCAAATAAAAAGTTAATCTTGGGTAATAAACTCATTTTACAAATTGCTATTCTACCAAACCAGGAAGTCTTCAATACCCTATATCGAACAATTTTAATTGGAAGGACTTCAAATAAAAAGTTAATATTGGGTAATAAACTCATTTTACAAATTGCTATTCTACCAAACCAGGAAGTCTTCAATACCCTATATCGAACAATTTTCTTCTTAATTTCCTCTTTCACTTTATCATAGTTTAGTTTCTTCAAATCCTCTACATTGTCAGCAATGTTAACTCCTAAATACTTTATACTTTTCCTAATTTGAATTTTAATATTTTCCTTAATTCTCCCTATCTCTTCCTTATTTAATTTACTAAAGATTGCTTCTGATTTCCCCCAATTTATTCTCAGGCCTGTTATCTCTTCAAATTTTTGCAAATGATCTTGTATCTTTTCCATATTTTTAATAGGATCTTTCATTATAATTAAAGTATCATCTGCATACAAACTTATTTTTATTCCATTTATCCCTTCTATGTTCGTATCACTCCTTATAGCTCGAGCCAATAATTCCATAGCCATTATAAACAAAATGGGGGAAAGAGGACATCCTTGTCTCATTCCTGCTTTAATTTCAATATCTTCTGTAAATGAGTCATTTACTCTTACCTTGGCATAACTACTTTTATAAAGTTGATTAACTACATTTTTAAATTTTTCCCCAAATTCTACTTTTTTAATTATTTCTTTAATAGTGACCCATTGTAAAGAATCAAAAGCTTTAAAAATGTCTAAAGATAATAATCCTATTTTACCTTCTTTTCTCTTGTTTATTTGTAACAAATTTAACACCCTTCTTATTAAATCAGACAAGTGTGGGGACATAGCAATGCAGGTTCCCATACGGGATGGCTAATTTAAGAGCAGCCATCCGCCCCCATCTGGTAGCTGTTATTATGGGTTCTATCCGTTTTTACTGTTTAACGTTTTAAATTTTTTATGAATTCTTATGAATTTTATGAATTTTAAGGCCATATATATTATGAGCTATGCTGTAAGCCGCCCAGAGTCGGGTCCGCCCGATTGGGGCGGGATATTAAATGCAAATAAATAAAATAAAATAAATAAAAAATATATCTTTCCTTTAAAAAACCTGCCTGATCTGTATGTATATATTCCCCCAGAAAACTATTTAACCTATTAGCCATAATTGCTGTAAAAATCTTTGCATCTTGATTAATTAAAGAAATTGGACGATATGAATCAACCAATTCTAATTTTTTTCCTGGTTTTGGTATTAATACTATGATAGATCTAAGCCATGAATTTGGAGATTCTCCCCCCTCCAAGATATAATTATATAGCCTGGTTAATTTAGGAATAATAATTTGTTTAAATTCTTTATAAAATTCCGCTGATAATCCATCTTCTCCTGGAGTTTTCCCTATTTTCAATTTATTTATAACATCTAATATCTCTTTCTCTGTAATTTGTTCTTCCATTTTAGCCCTATGTTCTACTTTTATACTCTCCCCCTTGTGTTCTTGTAGATATTTTTCTAACTTGCTTAAATTTATTTTCTTATCTGTGTACAAATTTTGATAAAAATTTTTAACTATGTTAAGTTTCTCTACTGTTTTATTGCACCTTTTCATATCCTCCCTTATTAAAGTTCCAATCTCCCCTTTTTCCTTCTTCTCTTTCACTGCTTTTGCTAACATTTTTGAACTTTTATCACTATACTCAAAATATTCCCTTTTCAGATAAATTAAATCTCTTTTAATTTTTTCAATATCCCTTCCTGCTATCTCCTTCTGTTACAGTTGTATCCTTTCTAAGGTCTTCTTCTCCTTTGTTTTGGCGTGTTTAGTTTGCAATAATTTAATCTCTTTTTCCAACTCCAGTTGTCTATCTTTATATTGTTTGTTTTTTAAACTCTTAAATTTAATACACTCACCCCTGAATACTCCTTTCATTGCATCCCAAATTACATTAAAATTTGTTTCATTGTTATCGTTAATTTTCCAAATTTCTTCCCAATTTTTCATTATCTGATCTTTTATCCCCTTGTCTTTAAATAATTTTGGATCATACCTCCAAGTTCTTATATTACTTTTATTTATTTTAAATTGTAATTCCACCATTACTTTGGCATGATCCGATTCCTTAAAAATTCCTACTTCTACATCATTTAAATCCTTCAATATATTTTGTGTTACAAATACATAGTCAATCCTAGAATATGAATTATACACCTGGGAATAATATGTATAAATTCGTTCTTCCCCTTTCAATTCTCGCCAGGAATCTTTCAATCCAAACTTTTTTATCCACTCATCCAACAATTTAGCTTTCCAACCTTTTCTATAATTAGTTATATTAGTACAATCAATATTTGACCTTGTTAGGTTAAAATCTCCAGCAACTATCATTCTATCACAGTTTTCTTTTATCAAAATATGACTCAATTTAGTCAAGAATTGATCTTGATTCTCATTTGGTGCATAAACATTGACCAACAATATTTCTTCTTCTTCTATACTTCCAGCTATAATCAAATATCTGCCTTCTGGGTCCCCTATCATTTTTGTTTTCGTAAATCCCAATCTTTTCGATATCATAATCGCCACCCCCCTTGCCTTGGAAGAACCAAAGGCCTTTTCATAATACTGAGTCCAACCAAGATACAAATTATTTTTATCCGCCGCTTTTTGATGCGTTTCCTGTAAAAAAATGATGTCCGCTCTATCTTTTCTTAGGGCCATTTCCAACCGTTTACGTTTAGTAGGACACCCTGCCCCTTTCACATTCCATGACAATATCTTAATATTTTTCATGTTTTAACGTTATTTAACCTTTTAAGAAATAGCTGGCAGACTTCAAAGGACGTGTTACCCACTACCCACAATTTAACATATATTACACAGAAATACATATAAAAAACAAAAAGATAATAACCCCCTTCTTTTTTCAAAAAAAAAGCACCTCTACTAATAAGAGAAGGGGGGGAGGGGAGTCATGTGGTTACAAAACTTAATCATTCTTCAGTAATACTTCAGCTGCTAATGTTACACTATCTTAATCACCTCCAGTTGCTCCTTGAGCCTCTTCAGTTGTGGATTCTGATTTTTTTGCTGTGTTTGCTCCTGCCAGTGACAATGCTTCTTTGAGCTCCTTCCACTCTTGTGTTCCGTTTTCCAGAATCTTTGCTTCTACTAACACATCCAACACGTATGAATCTTCCTTTATATAAAAGGTTTTCCCCAGGTGCACAAACCTCATCTGTTTTGAAAATTTCCAATTATATAAAATTCCTTTATCTCTCAATTTTTTTGTAACAGGCTTAATTTGATTTCTCCAAATTCTTTCTTCAAATGCTATATCGTTGAAAATTTCAATATCCACTCCTTCCATTTTGAGAACATCCGGACCAGCATTTTTAATATAAGACATCAATCTTAATTTTGCACTCAAATCTGCAAATTTTAACAGCACATTTCTAGAACCTGTTCTATGTTTCTTTGGACCAAGTCTATACACACTCTCAATGTCCTCAGATGCAAAATCCCTCCCCATTTTCAATTCATTCAGCCATGTCAACAGTCTTAATTTCAAGTTGTCCGGTTTATTCTCAGAGATTTTTCTAATTATCACATTTTTCCTTCTTATCTGATCTTCCAGATATGCCATTCTTTTTTCATGGTCAATCAATTTATTTACTTTTTCTTTCTCTCTTTCTCTCGCCTCCACAACTTCTTGTTTTAGTTCCACCACCTCCTTTTTTACTGTGTCCATTGATTCTTTCATTTCCCCCATCTGCTTCAGTAAATTATTCATTCTTTCAGATGTGCCTTTTAACAAGTTTGTTGACGAGTCTTTTATATCTTTTTGAATGATCTCGATAAGTTCTTGTTGCTCCTTGACTCGTTGAGTTTCTGCAGCCTGTAGTCTATCAAACAATTGTTGTTTAAATTTGTCATAATTTTTCTCAACATTTTCTTCATGTTGTTTCATCCATGCTGACAAGACTTCACTTAAATCAGATTGAGGTTTGTCTTTTTCACTTATTTTCTTTTTTATGGCCCCCTGTTCAGCCTTTGTCTCCATTTCTTGCTCTTGATGTGATTTTTGATTTTGTTGTAGTGATTTGTCTCTGTGTTGTTGAAACTGTTGTTGTCATTGTTGATGATGAGCCTTCTCCCTTAATCTTTGCAATTCCTCCGCCTCATCGATTTCTTCCTTCAATGATTTCACCCTTCCTTGCTCTGTTCTTGTCAAACGTCCAGTTCTTACCCAAGCAGGGTTATCTTGTCTATCTTCCAAAGATTTATCCCTTCTTTTACTCATCCAGATAACATTTACCACAGCAAAAAGCAATTATTAAAGTTCCATGAATATCCAGCAACAGGAGTGCAAAAATCACTTAACCGAAGGGGAAAACCAAAAAGAGATAGCAACAGCAGTCCTCAGTTTCACTTTCAGTTACTCCGGTAAACCGTATCCACAAGAGGGGAAAAAAAAAACAATTCTTCTGCCAGCAATTATTCAAAACAATACAGAGTCTAAACAGTTTAATTGGCTGCTATCGAAGTTTTGTAGTTGGTAAGTGAAGGGGTGAGGACTTTTAAAAATTAATTGCCGACCGGTAGCCGGGAAGAGATCGTTATCTTTCATCTCGGCACTTCGCATTCCCACACACTCCAGAAATACAGTCTGTATTTAACTTCTCAAGCCAACAATCTTAAGGAAAAAAGTATGTCCAAACTTTCCCTTGACTTTAAATTGGCTTAGAATTGTCTTCACCCCACCCCCACTTCGTTAAAATGCTTACAGTTCAGCCAGCCAGCTTGAGTCCATTATCTCCATTGTCTCCGGTGAAACAGTCACAGCAAACTTTTAGTTGAAAACAACTTTTAAATATTCAAGGCAATACAGAGTCTAAACAGTTTAATTAGCTGCTATCAAGGTTTTATAGTTGGTAAGTAAAGGGGTGAGGACTTTTAAATTTTAATTGCCAGGCGGCCGCCGGGAAGAAATAAAATAAATATCGTTATCTTCCGTCTCAGCGCTCCGTATTCACACACATTCCAGATATACAATCCTTATATTTAACTTCTCAAGCCAACAATCTTAAGGAAAAAAGTATGTCCAAACTTTCCCTTGACTTTAAATTGGCTTGGAATTGTCTTCACCCCACCCCCACTTCGTTAAAATGCTTACAGTTCAGCCGGCCAGCTCGAATCCCTTATCTCCGTTATCTCCGGTAAAGCAGCCACAGCAAACTTTTGGTTGAAAACAACTTTTAAAAAGTTCCCCTTGACTCTATAATCCTTATGGTCCTTTTATTACATTTTTAAAGAGACTGTAACTACTTTTATCCCACAAAATGTGGCTCCATTTTTGCAGCTGAAGAAAAAACAAACTCTCAGGTCTCCATCTTGGCTCCACCCCCCCCCCCCCGACACTGTGTTTCTACCTTTCCATTTGCTAAGGCTTCCCTGCTATAAATCCTGAGTAAAATAGTTCCTTGTTTCTCTCATTTCTGACCATACTAATCTGGAGCTGAGGGAGTTTTTCCTCCATAATTGCTCTCCGAGCAACATAAATATTACAGTATAATACAGGGAAACCCAAAAAGAGTTCTTTTTCACTGTTCACTACTAAAATGATAGCAGATTTTTGTGGTAGATTATTTCCATCAAATGTGTATTTGTTTGTTTAATGTTATTTGTAAATCACCCATTTGGCAAAAGCTATTCTGGGTTTCAAAAAGTGTTAGTAAACAAATGGAATAGTAAATATAATAATGTGACCAGTCTAGAAAGAAAAATGACAGAATTTGAAGAGATAGTCTATAGCAGTGGTGCCCAAACTAAGGCCCGGTGTCCAGGTGTAGCCCCCGATGCCAATTTATCCGGTCCACGAAGCCCTCGTCGCTCCTGGAAGCGGAAGTAAAATGCACCCGTACAGGCATGTTTTACTTCCGCAAGCAACGAGGGCTTTGCGGGCCAGATGAAATGGCATTGGGGGCCGCACACAGCCCCTGGTCCATAGTGACTGGCTCCATGAACCACATGATCGGCCCACAGCCCAAAAAGTTTGGGCACCCCTGGTCTATAGAATAAGAAAAGGATTAATGGCCGTTAAGGGTCTTGTAAGTTAGATATATAGAATATTAAATAAAGAAGGAAATCCACAAGATACATTAAGAACAATTTGGGAGCAGGACTTAAAAGTAAAAAATAATGAAAGTAAATTGGGGAGGGGGAGAGGGGAAAAATGGATTGTGATAGCATTGTCCATTAGGGTTAAAGAACACAATTATAAGATGTTGTGGAGGTGGTACATGACTCCAGTTAGGTTACATCAAATGGATAACAAGAAAACTAAAAATTGTTGGAGATGTAACGATATACAGGGGACTTATGAACACATGTGGTGGAATTGTAAAGTGACAATGGATTTTTGGATAAAGATAGAGAATGAGATATCCGAAATAATAGGTATTGACTTTAAGCAGGTACAGCCTTATTGACAGATGTTGAGGATATAGATATAGATGTAAACAAAAAGGAGTTGTTACCTATTTTTTGACAATAACAAGACAATGTATTGCAAGAAATTGGAAAAATAATTTGACATCAAAATGGAGGAATGGTATAAGGAAATGTGGGAAATTGTGTTAAATGATAAACTTACATGGGAATTGAATTTTAAAAAATATAATTAAGGAAAATAAATTTTGGAAAATACCATTGCTTTGACTATGCAGACTTTTGTTTGCAAGGTGATGTCTCTACTTTTAACTATGTTCCCCAGGTTTCTCATGTCTTGTCTCCCAATAATCAGTCGCCTTTTTATTTCATGGCTGCAATGACCATCTGCAGTGGTCTTGAATCCTAAGAAAGTAAAATCTGTCACTGCTTCTACTTCTTCCCCATCTATTTTCCAGGGCCTGATAGGGCCTGTTGCCATGATCTTGGTTTTCTTGATATTGAGTCTCAAGCCAGCTTTTGCACTCTCTTCTTTCTACCTAAGCAGCAGCTTCTTTAGGTCTTCCTCACTTTCTGCCATTAGGGTGGTATCATCTGAGTATCTCAAATTGTTGATGTTTCTCCCAGCAATTTTGATCCCATATTGTGATTCTTCCATCCCTGCATTGTGCATTATGTGCTCTGTGTATAAGTTGAATAAGCAGGGTGATAAAACGCAGCCTTGTCATACTCCTTTTCCTATTCCAAACCACTCCATCATTCCATATTCTGTCTTCACTGTTGCTTCTTGACTCATGTATAGATTTCTTATAAGGCATATAAGCTGTTCTGGTATTCCCATCACATTTTGTTGTGGTCCACGCAGTCAAAGGCCTTGGTGTAGTCAATGAAACAGAAGTAGGCATGTTTCTGATATGTCTTTGTTTTCTCTATGGTCCAATGTATGTTGACAATGTGGTCTCTAGTTCCCCTGTCTCTTTGGAACCCTGCCTGCACTTCTGGTAATTATCTCTCCACATGCGGCTATATTCTATCTTGTATTATCTTGATCATCACCTGGCTAGTGTGCGGGATGTTTGATAATTTGAACGTTCTTTGGTGTTACCCTTTTTTTGGATTGGAACATATACCGATCTTTTCCAATCCTGTGACCATTGTTGTGTTTTCAAAATCTGCTGGCATATAGAATGCAATAATTTGATTTCATCATCTTTTAGGGCTTTGAAAAATGCAGCTGGGATACCATCATCTCCACTGGCTTTGTTGTTTGCAGTGCTTTTTAGGGCCTTTCTGACTTCACTCTCTAGTATGTCTGGCTCAAGGTCAAAGTTCTCATCATTGTGATTATTAGGGGTGTTGACGTCCATTTTGTAGAGTTGCTCTCTGTACTCTTGCCATCTTTTCTTAAGCACTTCTGCATCAGCTAACTCCTTGCCGTTTTTGTCCCTTATCGTGGTCATTTTTGCTTTAAAGTTCCCTTGAATGTCCCCATTTTTTTTTTTGAAAAGCTCTCTAGTCCTACCCCTTATGCAGTGATGGGATGTAACAGGTTCTCACCAGGTCGCCAGAACCGGTAGTAACTTTTCCCAGTGCCCTGGAGAACCGGCAGCAGCTTTTGGGGGAATCACCTTCGGTTTAAAAGGTCTGGTTGATTTGTGTTTGGGGTGGATGGGTGTTTGGGTGGGTGGGTATATTTTAATGTATTTTTATTTTATTTATTTAATTGAATTTATTTACGGGTTTGTGTTGTGGGTGGGTGGGTGGGTTGAAGGGTGTGTGTGTGTGTGTGTGTGTGTGAGTGCTTATTTTTATTTTATTTTATTATTTTGTATATATTAATATTTTTTCTTTGGCCCCGCCCATGTCATGATGTTGGCTCCACCCACATAATGATGTCATTACATTATCTCCGCCCACACTGTGATGACATCACGGTGGGGTAGTAAAATTTTTGACATCCCCCTTATGTCATTTTCCTCTATTTTTTTTTTTTTTGCATTGTTCATTTAGGTAGGTTTTCTTACCTTTCTTCGCTTTTCTTTGAAATTATGTTTTCAATTGATTGAATGGTTTCTTTTCTCCTTTGCTTTTGCATTCCTTCTATCCTCTGCTATTGTAAGAGCCTCATCAGACAACCACTTTGCTTTCTTACACTTCTTTTATTTTGGTATGATTTTACAGTTGGGTTTTTTAAATTATTATTTTGGCAATCTTTGCAGAACAGAGTGTTAACAGCTGTTTGGAATATGGATACATGTGTTGAAACTCTATCCTATTTGAACAGAAGTTTTTTTCCCTCTGTGGTTGCTGTCATTGAAAGAAGGATATTTGAAAGATTTGCCTCAAAATGGTATCTCAGATCTCTAAAGAATTTTGCTTAAGAAACTCAACTTCTGACATACTAGGTCATCATTCTTATTCCAGAAAGACTGGACAAAAACAGAAGTTTCTGCAAGTAGAGAAATAATGCAGTAATACCTCGGATAATGTTTGCACCAGATAACGCAAAAACCACATAACGTTAAGCAATTGGGGGGGGGATTGCATCACATAACATTGAAATCATGTGGGATGTATTGTATAATGTACGCTGAAGCCTCTATGGAGTTTTAACGTGATTTATCCCATAGGATTTTAATATTATGCAATGCATGTAACTCATAACGTTAAAAATCGGATAATGCTAAGACTCATGGAACCAGGTTTTAGCATTACCTGGAGTTCTACTGTACATAAAAATGTTCAGGCTGGATTATGGAGAACTCTGGAGTTCCTCCCAAAGATGATCAGGAAATTGCAAGTGAGATAATTAGGGTGATTATTATTATTATTTATTCATATTCATATCACACCCATCTGGGATGTTCTCCTACTTTGTGTGTCATATAACATCTAGAAAACCCCCATACAATACAAATCAAGCATAATACATTTAAAAGTGACATTAACAATAACCCATGAATAATAAAATTGTAAACCAGAGGCAATAATAACAAAAATAACCAACAATGGCAGAAAGTTTTCCTCAGATGTAGTTTATTCATCACTATAGGTATTGCCTGCAACTCCAGTGGACAATGATTTGTACAATGTGTCCTAGGACAGTGCCTCTGAACCTTTGACTTTCCTGATACTCTGAACTTTTTTAGTATGAGGGAAAGTATCTCAGCTCCTACCATACCCCATACCTATGTTTGGAGTATGGCAGAGTCATTGAAGCTGCTTACTCACACATCAGTCTTATAGACTGAAAGGGGCTCTCTTGAAATTTGGGGTTAACCTGCTCCTCCAAGTTCCTAGCAGCCTCAGGATTTCAACTTTAACAGTTGAACGGTAGTCCTGGTCCATTGCTCCCACTGAACATGAAAACCCTTGGAGACATGAGCTTGACATCCCAGGACTGTGGCACACTTGTTTGGCAGGTACTTTTTGCCAGTGGCCCTAGCTGGTGAGTCTTTATTTCTCATGGAAAGTCTGGAGATGCTTCCCTCTCTACTAGTTTTTTTTCTCCCTCATCTCCTTCTGTAGGAATTACTTTAATTCTATATTCTCCATTTAACTAGATATTTCTTTATTAGTTGTTCTGGGATGGCTGCCAGTTGTTTTGAGCAGCAGCTGCCTATACTGTGGCTCTTGGCAGTTAAAGAGCTTCTCTGTTGTCCTCTTGACTGTATTTGGTGAGGAAACCCCTGTTTCTGGTTCACCAAGAGCCAGCCAGGCACCATCTGGTTATTGACTTCATTTTCCACAACCTTTGAATGTTGGAGCTTTGGGGAGTAGAGCCTATAACATGTGGTGGAACCTCAGAAGGCGTTTTGGAGAAAGGACTTAAACAATTGAGATCCATTACTCTAGGGTACATTCTTATTATTTACAGAGCTACAGTATAGTTGAAAATGAAAAAAGAATATGCCATAGATCAGGTCTCCTCATTCTGTACAACATGGACAGAAGTCTGTGCAGTGACAGGAGAGAAATTACAAATCACTGATGTATAAGAGAATATTAATAATAACTATGTGTCCTCAGGTCAACGTTGACTTATGGCAACCTCTTCCAGGCTTTTCTATGTACCAAAAAATGGAGAAATTATTTGCTATTCATTCTGTCAGGGACACACTGAGTCTGTGCAGTTTGACAAGGTTACACAAACTGTCTCTTGTCCCCAGGAGATACAGTGGAGAACTGAACTCCTGAACTCTGACTCCTAAATCACAGAGCTATATTATTACCATAATGCTATTATCATTTAAAAACTATAGACTAAACCTAGGTGATATATTTGTCACATTTTGGGGAAGATATGTCACCTCAAGTGATAAAAGACAACTGTTTGCAGTTCTCTTCAACCACATATTTTGCATTTAACATGCTACATTATGCGTTTGGCCACTAGATCACAAACAGGTCTTCATTTACAAGTCTTATTGCTCAGACACCTATCTATAAGAAAATCAAGCTGAGGCAATGAGTTAATCATTAGTAATATTCACATTCAACATGATGTTGGTGCTTTGCTAACATGATCTTAGTTTGCTGAGATCTTAGGACAGGGGTTCCCAACCTTTACAAGCCAGGGGCTGGTCATGCTCTCTCAGTCAGTTTCCAGGGCCAGACAGCCTGACTGTATGATGGGGTGGCCATTTTGTCTCAACAGCTTCTAAGGGGTATCCATTTTGTTCCCAAATGCCCTGGAGGGATGGGGGCCACATTAAATGGTGCCGTGGGCCAGATCCAGCGCATGGGCCTTAGGTTGGGAACCCTTGCCTTACGACAAGGCTGGCTGCGGAGAAGATTTGTCCGAGTTGCGCAGTCCCTGTGGGCTACAATGACTGTGCCGCAGCTTCACCAATACCACCAACGCTCCCCTCACTCTCGGCCAGTTGGGCTAAGAGAAGCCAGAACACCTGAGCGACCCATGGACCGGCTTCAAAAGCACAACCGTGGAGGCTACCTCCTTTCTCCTCTCGCTGTCAGACATTCACCGTTAGAGTTCCTGGGGCTAGACCAGTGGGACAAACAACATCTGTGCCCCGGACACCTACAAAAACTGCGCTGGGAGCACCTCCATCTCCTGGAACTCCACCCCTGGCCGACGTATGAAAAGGCAGCCGGGGATTGCAGGACTTGCCCCGCTGCTGCATAGAGACCACCAGGGGGTAGGATTTCACCACAGCCGCATCAGGACTTAATTGCGGTTGTGGTAGAGAGGATGTAGATTAACATTGTAATGGCATTGTGTATTGTATTGTGATTATATATTATTGTCTATTCTGTACTGAGTATTGTTTATGGATTGTACTCTGATTATACTGTGTTTATATTTATTTTGTTGTACTGTATTTTATGATATTATGATATTGTATTGAACTGTTACATTGTATTTGATTGTATATTGTTAGCCGCCCTGAGTTGGTTTCACCAAGTAGGGCGGCATATAAATCGAATTAATAATAATAATAATAATAATAATAATAATAATAATAATAATAATAATAATAATAATAATAATAATAATAATAATAATAATAATAATAATAGAAACATTTCCCGTGTGATTTTTCTTTTCTTATCAACCTTCAGAAAAACATGCCTATTTTTGTATTCATACTATCTATTGGCAAATCAATTGCTCATATTTATTCCATATTAATGTTGTTCTTATTTTGTGACATTTCCATATTTATATTTTATTCTAGCTGACTTTCTACATCATTGTCTTCAGAAATAAATGTAGATGGCAGCTTTTGTTTTGATAAAGGAGTTGTTGTTTTCTTGTTCATCTAAATATATAAAGCTATTTATTGTTATTATTATTGGGTGGGAGAGGAATAAACTCAGTGACTAATACCATAACTTATATATGTTCCACAGACTGATCCAGTTTCATTTGCCTGAATTTTATTCAGTTTTGACACCTACTGCTCCAGGCTGAATCTGTTCTATTCTCTCTAAGCAGAGATGCCAATTTGTGATGGGAAAACTATGGTTTTGTTTTCCATTTCAGTTTTGTTTCACAAGAAGTTTTTTGAACTTTGATGACCTGCCAAGAAGATGAGTTTATCAACAATGAGTTTTTGATGATGGGGGGCGGGGATACAGCATAATGAAGTCTCTTCATCATGGCATTGCTACAAACATAACTTCCTTTATTTCTCATAGTAGTGAACAATTGGTCTTCTTTTTCAATGGACACTTGCACAGCTAACAGTGCAAATGGCTTTGTAGGTTTTTTCAAGGTCGATGGAAAAGTTGCTACCACAGCACCACTGTGGGTTTCTGTGTCTGACATGCCTCATGGCACCAGTGATTGCTTAAAGGGGATGACACTGCCTGCCTGTATTTCATCTGAGTCCTTGACATAGATCTGACAGTTCATGTCTTCTGGGTAACTTCTGTGATGTATGGCTCATCTCATTTTCACATTTGCAGATTTTTATCTCGATTGCTCTCCATTTTTCTTATAAAACTACCTCAGTTCAGAAAAGAAGACAAAAGGCATTCTACATATTGCTACTATACAGGGCAATTCACTACTGATGGAGATCATGTTAAATGGCGATGACTAGAAGGTTGTATTTGCAGCATCTGCACACAAAATAATGGCACTATCACTGAACTATGTTCCAATAACTGGGAATTCTCCTACACTTATTTAGCCAGCTGTCAGAGACAGTCAAGCATAAATTCAAACTTGTGTAGATTTTCCATGAAATAACTCCACACAGCTCTTGAGGCCATTGTAGTTCTAGAAGATAATCCTCCTTTTCAGAAATACATTCTGCTGAAATCTAGAGCTTTCATAGCCTCTGACACATTAGGAATGCTTTTGAATATTCATTTAGTTTTAATAATAATTTGGAATACATATTTCTGTTTTAGACATTCAAATTCCCATTGGTGCATGGAAGGTATTGTAAAATACTTTGTATCCTAGATATATAAGTAAGTGTGAACATTACATTTGCTTGAAAATGAAATTTCTTCATTTATGTTTCACACATTCCTTACCATGATGCAATAGGCAATACATTTTCTGGGTTTCTATATGGGTTTCTATATTGATCCATAGCCAAATATCATTGGGGTGTGATGCTATGTAAATGCCACCAGTTCTTTACTACTGTTGTTTGAATATCTCTGTTCAGAATACCAAACATGACACTTTGCATGTACTGTATGAATTAAACATGAACTGACTGTTTTCACCTCTCTGTTTTGTTCACCATGTCCACAAATGACCAACATGTTCCTTAGACCTTGGGGAAAATGTCAGCCAGGGAAGAGTAAATGTTCTACTTCATTGGAGATATATAAACTCTGTTCAATTTAGTTTTAACTCCTTGATTGTAAGCTACAAGGTGGTGATCTGAAGTATATGTATTCAAGAAAAGGCATAAAAATAGTCATAGTGCTATAAATAATTGTCAGCAAGCATTGTTATATTTGTTCACAATTTACAGGCAGAGATATCTGGGCATAATTTCTCCAAATTTTGCCAAAGGAAAGAGGAATCCCATGGGGTGAAGTACCATCAGTATGCAGATGATATTCAGTTGTACATCTTGGCCCGTGGGAACCCTGGTGATGCAGTAAAAGTCCTATCCAGGTGTCTGGAGGCTGTGAGGTTCTGGATGGGGGACAACTGAATCCTGGCAAGACTGAGTGGCTGTGGGTCAGGGGTCCTGTGTTAACAAAGGAGTTACCTTCTTTGGTTCTGGTTGGAACTAGCTTGCCCCAAACAAACCCGGTGCGCAATCTGGGGGTCCTCTTAGACTCACGACTCCTGCTCGATGAGCAGGTGGCAGTTGTGGCCAGGAGGGCTTTTGCACAGTTGTGTGTAATTTGCTAGTTGCGCCCACTCCTTGACAGGGACTCCTTACTCATGATCACCCATGGTCTGGTCACCTCTAGATTAGATTATTTCAATGTGCTCTACATGGGGATGCCCTTGATGACCATTCGGAGGCTGCAGCTGGTCCTGAATGTGGCAGCCCGGGTGGTGTAGGGATGTGGGCTCTATCATGCATCCCCACTGTTCCGGGAGCTGCACTGGTTACCAGTTTGCCTTTGGGTGCAATTCAAGGTCCTGGTCATTATCTTTAAAGCCCTACATGGTAGTGAGCCGGGATACATGAGACTGCATCTCCCCAAGGTTATCTGTCCGTCCCACCAGAGCAGACCAGAGAGGCTCCCTAGCTATGCCATCAGCTAGAGAGGCTTGACTCTCTGTGAATATAAGGAGGGCCTTCTCCGTGTCCACTCCTGCTCTATGGAACCTCCTGCCTCTCTAGAGTTATGCCTCCAGATGGAGCTTCTGGCTTTTAGGAAGGGAGTGAAGACTTAGCTGGCAGGAATGGTGTGGGGCAGTGATGGTTCATTGACCCCTCCCCACTGGCTTATCTAACATCTTATATGCACCCTCCCTTTTCTTCATCTAAAGGAACGAGACACTGTTTTAAATTGTTTATAGAGTTTTATTTGTATTTTATATGTTTTATCTAATCTTTTGTAATCTGCCCTGAGTCACTTATACGAGTAGGGCAGAATAGAAATTTAAATAAATAAATAAATCCTAAAGCTCTTTCTCAAAGCTCAGGTCCACCATCAGCAGTAGTGTTAACACAGCTTTGTTTGCCTGGGGAATTTTTGTTCTTTTTTTTTTTTTTAATACCACTGCCACTGTCACCATTTTACTTCTTCCATATCCTGAATTAGAAGTAATGAGGATGTTGCTGCCAAACCAATGATAAAGAAGTTATGGAGAACTGTTCTACAAAGTGGTCATGCATTTCTAGGTTAATAAGAGAAAGAAATCTCTCAGAAAGTTTGGGGGCAAAAAAAAAAAAAATCTTCTGAGAAATTTAGTCTCATCAGTACTTGTTATTTTTCAGGATTTAGCATTTTTTTCCAGAGACTCTCAAATGTTATCTTTCTGATGTGGTATTGTAAATGCATATTGTTTCTCTCTGCTGCAGAAAATGTTTCTGATAGTCCTTTCTCAGCTGTGCAGTAGTTCAGAGGAAGTGCAACGTTGTCTATAGCAGGGTTCTGCTGAAGTCCCTTGATTCTATTCAGAACCAGTTCATTTATTTGGGGTAAATCCTTAGTCTGTTCAGAAAGTTCTAGAACCCATCCAATTCAGTATGGGTGCTGAACCTGGATAACTTTGTAAAAAAAAAAAAAGCCTCCTACTGATTTGCACTAGAAAACCAAAATTGCATTGAATGCTTTTGGTTTTGCATTGATTTAGAAATACAATGGTCATAAAAATGAAAGGGTAAATCTGCCAAATTTTATATGGCTGGCATAAAGGGATTATCTGTTGGGCATTTTTAAAGGCACCACCTATCCCAACCCCAAGAAAAGAAGAAATTATATATATTTAAAAAAAAACTAGGAATTCTCAGTTGCGTGGTTATATTTGACTAGTCATACCCCAAGACACTTCTGGACCACTTTCACAATGTGCTCACAACTTTAAGAAAGAAGAACCGGTGGGATTGGTGGTGGAACCTTTCTCTTTGGCTTGACCACAATGCTGCATAGCCTAGCTCAGTGATGGTGAACCATGGCATTCCAGCTCTTCTTGGACTTCAATTTCCTGAAGCCGTGATCAGCAGGAGTGGTGACTTGGGCTTCTGGTAATTGAAGTCCGAGAACACCTGGAGTGCCAAGGTTCACCATCACGGGCCTAGCTGCTCCTCAACCATTTACATGAGTTCTGCTTGCCCCAAACACTCCCTAAGGCCATGGTATTAAGTTGAGAAATGTCCTACAAAAATTGTTTCTACAGAATGTCATTTCGTGAAATATTGTTAATTACATTAAAGTATTATTTGCACCACTTTGCTTCACTTGTATAGAAAAATAATTCTCTATACTCTTCTCTTGTTGAGTGATAAAGAACATATTGAGGTTACTTGTGCTTGCATGCAAGGCAGGAGATATGAGGCTTTCCCCTGCTGAGTGGAATCCTGACCATGTGGAGTACTCAAGTACATTGTGTGTAATATGTGTAAAGAAACATGTTTCATATGTTCCAGTAATGCAGAGATACATCCCTTTCTGAAGTGAATATAGATACAGTATTATTGTGCTTCAGTTAGTTCTTTTATAAGAATGTGCCATCCATTCACCTCCCATTTTTAAATAGCTATTCAATGTGACTAGGGCAATAATTTAAGTGCAGGTTCTTTCAAGGGGGGGGGATACCAAAATGCACACATTTCTTCATGATGCAAAAAAAAAATTCTGGGGTGGGGGGGTGGGAATTGTCACAAGTTCTTGTTCTGGGCATTCAGTCAATGCAAGGCTGAAAGTCTGAAGGTTGCTTACATGACGTTGAAAATAAGGAGTCTGATTTGTTTCAACATCTCAATAGCCCAATTCAATAGGCCAAATTCAACAATACAATTTATACACTTTTAGGAAAAGGGCTTCCTTAAGAGTAACAACAAGTCTGTTTATAGGAAGGCAGGATTTCGCTCAGATCTATATCTTGCATTCCCCCAAGCTTTGCTTTGTGATTGATCTTTGGAAGCTAAATTCAGCTTAACCTTCAAATCTTATTGCCAAGGTTTGTATCTCTAAGGACCTCTCATTGTAGGAGACAGCTATTCTTTTTTTTCTAAATACACATTCAGCATCTTATCTCTTTTGATCCTTTCACTCAAGAATCCAAAAGAGCAGATAGGCTATATGACTTTACCTCCAGCACTGTTGTCAGATTATTCCTCCAATTATCTGATACAGGGATACTTTTTTAAATTTATGCAGAGCTCCATAGAAGTTTGAAAATCTGGAATAGTAGGGCTCAAACATAAGATAAATAACAATAATTGTGTGCTGTTAAGCTGATTCTCAACTATGAAAAACCTCTTAGAATATGGGGACATTTCTTTACCCCATATCATTTGTTGCCTTCTCTTCTCTACTTTGTATCTAGCAAAGTTATTAACTGACAACATTACTTCAATAAAATAGTTAGTAGAGAGTCCGCCAATAATAATTGTGTGTCGTCAAGTAAATTCTGACTTATGACAACCATTTCCAGAGTTTTCTAGGTAGAGAATCCAAAGAAGTAGTTTACCATTCCCCTCTTCTGGGGATTTCCTGAGACTATGCAACATACCCAGGACTACACTGCCTCTTGTCTTGGATGGAACAATTGAGTGTTGAACTTCCAGACACTGGATATGAATTTTTGGAACTGACAGGCCACCACAAACTCCAATACATTGTCAGGAGGGATAGTAGAAACTGACTAGTAATTATCCAATACCATAGGATTAAAATGAGGAAATTTTTCAACAGTTTTGCTGTCACCTCCTTTAAAAATTCTGGGATCCTGGTGTTTTCATATGGTGTAGCCATATCATCTGATGTACTGCAGTCCTCTGGTTGCAGAGGATAGTATATGAATTATAACCTCAGGAAAGATGTGGGAACACAAAAAGCCAATAAAATTCAACTTTGTCCTAAATAATGTTATGAAAAGCCTGTTAAAATCACCATAGGTCCATACAATACTATTCAACAGCACAATACAAATAAAAACTGAAAAAATATATATCCGTGAGACTTCATTGGGAGTCTAACAGCAAAAACATCATCCAAGTCTGTGGTCAAACTACTGATGCTGAAGAAAAAGAAACTAATTTTTTATGAAACTGAAGGAAGCAATTGATCACAAACCCAAAAAGGATGTACTGATAACCATGAAACACTAAAGTTGAAGAAACAACAACAGTACCCAATATTATCAGACAGTTTGTCCTAGGATCAGAAATGAAACAAGTTGGTGGCTCAGAATTTTTATGTCAACATTTCATTTTGTAAATCAACACATGCTTCAGGCAAGCTAACAAATTATTGTCAATATGAACTTCACTATGGTAATGGAGTAAACCGTACAGCCACACTTGACTCAACACCAAGTGCTGGGCGGTGGTAAATAACCTGACTCCCCTAAGGGGCCAATAGCTATGGGTGGAAGAGCCCCTTTAGGTAGGGTGATGGCCCCCTCCGTGGTTGAAATGCTACTGGAAACCATCACATTGGGCACAATGGCAAAATGATTGGAGGAGGTCATGGAGGCAAAAGAGACAATGTCAGATGGACTGGCTATGGAGGCACACCTTGTCAATATTCTCAAGGCTGTGGCAGCCCATTGCAGTCCTGGTCTCAAATCCTGTGTGTCTCATTTGATATGTGTTGCAGGAGATGGCTCTGTGATCAAAGTGTGTGGGTCATTTCTTGGCAAGCTGTGATTCACCTTAAACAAATTAATGCCAGTGGCATCTTTCCTGTTCGTTATTCTTCTTTTAGAGTCCAATGATGATGGGATAAGGACAGTGACAGCAGATTTCAGTGGAACTGAAGCCTCTAGTTTGCACCTGCACATTGGCAGCAGATGTGTGATGGTCATATTTCTGAGAATTGTGTGACCTCTTAGAAATTCAGTCCTGCATCTGTGTTTGGGCAGGCCTATTTAGTAGCAACTCTGCCCACCACGCAAGGGGAAGACTATAGAAAATGTGGACTTAAACATTGTAAGTCACACATTTTGTCCAGCAGGGAGGTCACACACTATCAGTCACCCCTCATATGTGGTCAAAAAATGAAGAAGAAGCCAAGAACAAGAAAAAATGAAGAACAAGCCAAGAACAAGATAATGACAATTGGTATCTGAAACATTAGGACACCACTCAATTTTGACAACAATGACAGACCAGAGAGAACAGCTCTTGTGACCCATGAGCTTGCTAGGCTGAACATTGACACTGCTGCTTTGACTGAAACTAGGTGAGGGGAAAAATCATTGAGTTTGGTTCATTATATACCATCTTTTGGAAGGGGAAAGAGGAAGGAGAGCATTGCATACATGGTGTAGGTTTTGCTGTAAGGACAAAGATAGTAAATGACCATCAACTTACTCCTACCACAATTAGTGAAAGGCTTATGGTACTCCATATAACTGTCTCAGGAGATACCTCCATTGCACTCATCTCTGCCTTTGCCCCCAACTTTTGATGCTGATGAAGACGTTAAAAACCAGTTCTACAATCAGCTGAGCTCTACCATCACTAAGATACTAGCTAGGGACAAGCTTTTACTGCTTGCCAGTGTTGGAAGGGATTATCAACTCTGGGAAAAGGAGATTAGTAAACAAGGACTTGGTAACTGCAATTCCACTTGACAACCGTTTCTCAGTCTATGTGCAGAAAATCAACTCTTCATCATCAACACTCAGTTCCACCTACCCAACCATTTTAAGATCACATTAATGCATCCCTGCTCCAAGCACTGGCACATCCTTGACTATATCATCACCCAGCAGTGTGTTAAGAAAGATGTCTTCATCACCAGGACAGCTAGAAATGTTGATGACTGTTGGACAGACTAGAAGCTTCTGATCTCTAGACTCAGGATTTATCTTCACTGAAGACCATCTACATACCCACCCAACCTCTCCAAATAGAAGTTCAATATTTCTAAATTTTGGGATGAATCCACTGCTGTAGATTTTCACAATAAGATCTTCAGCTGACTGTTGAACAACCCTGTCAGCACTCATTATGTCGAGCAAGAATGGGCCTCACTGCAAAATATTATCATAGAAACTACTGAGGAAACCATTGGTTTTGTGAAAAAGAAGAGGCAGGACTGGCTTTATGACAACAATGATGAAACCTGAAGCCTCATCAATGCCAAATCCGTTCTTCAAGAACCATCCTCCAACATGAAGAAAATCATTTCCAAGAACTAAAGAGGAAAAGTCAGGCACAAATAAGAGAAATGACGAACATCTGGAGGTAACGAAAAGCTCAGAAACTCCCACTGGGGAGACACTGTTGCTCACTTTACTCGCATTAGAAAAATTGTTAGCTATTTTATTGTGCTTTATAGACATAGTAAAGCCTTTTGCCTCTACAGGTCACACAAAAAATATGTATCATTTCAAATGAAATGTGTGTGCTACAACCCGCTTGAAATGATGTGTGACCTACACTCTGAGCTGTAGAATAGTTTCCATTGTGAAAAATTTCAGTCAAGAGTTGTATTGTCTACACTTTTCATTCTGTAAGGGAAAAAAAGAAAACAGTTGGGTCAATGAATTCTGGACAACAGAATCAAGACTGCTAAAGAATTTCTACACTTTGTTCTTATTAGTAATAAAATTTGAGACAGAAATTAGGAAATCAGCACTGAAAGTTGGACGTGCAGCTATGATGGAACTAGATAAGATCCTTAAATATTAGAATACGGGCACAAGCCTAACTCCAAGTTAAGAACGGATGGGTTTGGATAGGGCATAAACTTCTTGCACTGGCACAAGGGCACTTAGACATGCCTGATCCCTTATGGTGATTGCTAGCTGTTGGTTGGTAGCTGTCCACTCAGTTTCCCTGGTGAGTTTGTTGGGCTTCTGGTCTTTAAATTTTCCCCTTGTGCAATTTTTCCCTTAGGCCAGCTGAAGTTCTTCCCCTCCTGAACTGGGAGGGCTTTGGATACTACAGGCACATAGCAAGCCTAAATCTGCTCAGCCAGCCTAAAGTCAGCTAGAAAGTCATCCATATTATGTTTTTCTTGATTATAACATGTAAAACAGAAAGCTGACAGGGACAAAATGAAAGAAGAAAACAGACTGGAAAAGAATTGATTCATTCACCGTGTAGTGTTGGAAGTGAACTTTACAAATGGCATGGGCTGCAAAAGAGACAAAATAAATAGGTTCCAGAGAAAAATCAAGCATGAACTTTCAATAGAAGTTAAAATTACTAAACTGACTTTGTCATACATAGAATGAGCAGACACTTACTAGAAAAGAAGGCAATGCTAGTAAAAGTGAAAGGCATTAGGAAAACAGGAAGACCCAACATGAAGTGAATTGATTTAGTAAAGAAAGTCATGACCTTTCATTTTCAACAGACGATCAGAGCTCTTAATGACAGGACCTTTTGAAGATATCAATTTAAAAAGTCACAAAATGTGAGATGCAACTTGATGGCACCTAGCATTATGTGTTTGTTCAGAAAAATCCGACTCTTTCCAGTATGGACTGTTTCCAAACAGGTATTACTGCATAAAAATTCTTCCAGTTAAAGGTATTGTCCACACTGAAAAATGTTCACATAGGAAAACAAATCTAGTAAAGTGGATTTTACTAATGGTGTCAGCCCACCCCCACCATAATACATTTAGGTAAAGGCAGTGATGGGATTCAGCAGGTTCACCCCAGTTCATCAGAACCGGTAGCAGAAATTCTGGCTGGCTCTGCCCATCCAAGATTTTGAAATAAAGTAGTCCTAATTTGGGTGCAACACAAGGCTTTCCCCCTGGCCACACCTACCATACCACACACACAGAGTAGGTAGTATTTTTTTTTAATCCCATCATTGGGTAAAGGTAAAGGTCTCCCTTGCTCGAAAGCCAGTTGTATACAACTCTAAGGTTCAGTGCTCATCTCTGTTTATACCCAAAGAGCCAGCACTGTCTGCATCTGCAGATGTTTTTATAAACATGTGGCAGGCATGCCTCAACACCAAACTGCACGGGAAGCTGTTTACCTTCCTATCAAAGTGGTCCCTATTTATCTCCTTGCAATTTCTTGCTTTCGAACTGCTAGTTTGGCAGGAGCTGGGACAGAGACAGGAGCTCATTCTGTCATACAGCACCCAGGGATAGAACTCCAACCTTCCAGTCAGCGAGTTCAGTGTCTTAACCACTTGAGCCACTGCAGTCACGATAATACATTGAAGTACCTCATAATTTGGTCCCTTCATATCAGTTCTTCATATGAACTCACATTTTCTCAGTACATTTCTGCCAGTTATTTCTTCCTCTTTTAAAAAATCTCCAGTGGGAAGGCAACCATTTGTCGTTCTTCTAGGCTTCCTGCTCTTTTCTTCAGATACCGTCTCCATAGGCTAATAGAGCTGTCACTGAGTACAGCTGAATGTTCTGTAATAGAATACTTCTAAATACATCCTGATTCATCGAGTGGGCACGAATCACAGTGAAAGAAGTAATACAAAAACCACAGTGCAGAGAGAAAGTACAACACTGATATGAAAGGGAACTGAAACAATTTACAGAACATTTGGGTAGTTTTATGGCTTTCTGTAATAAAAGTGCTGTTCATAAATCAGGTTTAGCAGGCTATTCATACAGCCTTTAGACAGAAATGGCCAGTAGTTTCTGATGTCTTCAACAAAAAGAACTAATAAAGTTGTGCTACATTGATCACTGTATATTGGAAACCAGTGATGTTTAAGTCCCTTCCCATGCTCTAAGTGTGCTAAACAGCTTGGTAGATTTCCCCTCTTTTTCGGAATGCACTGATATTTTACACATCATATCAAAAATAGAAATGAGGCTAAGACTTTATTGGCCAGATGATAGAATAGTCTATGTAGTGTCCACTGCTGCCAGGCAGACATAGATTTTGTAGTCAGGATGGGCTGACTTCCCCACAAAGGAAAGTAATTCTAGGGGCTGAAATTTCCAGACAGCAGAGATGGGAAGGAAATGTGCATAGATGAGGTTTCTTTTATCAATTTATCCAGTTTGTAGCCTGGAATATTTTAATGGAACCAGATTGGGTACATGAGGAGCTATAAAATGAGCTTAGATTTTAGACAAACAAGTAGAGAAAATGGAAGGAGGGGTAAATTATCAAGAAACAAGATTTTTTTAAAAAATGTTAGGTAGTTTAGAGATGATGATTGTTGTTGTTATGTGTCAGATATTACTCTGGGTTGAAATGATTTTTAGGGGATGCTCACTTGTAAATATGGTTAAAATCAACAAAAATGGGAGAAGGCAGTTCAACCACAGGTTGTCCCCTCTTATTCATGGGGCATACATTCTGAGACCTACTGTAGATGCCTGAAACTACAGCTAACAGTGAACCCTATATTTACAAAGCAGGCACTGGTTTCTAGTGACCAGGTCTGTTATTGCATCAAAGAAATACAGCAAAGGCCATAAAAGGATCATGTTTTGATGAGATAGCTGGAAAACTTACTGGAGCATTTGAAGAATTAAAATATTATTATACAATCAACCATTTGAAGCCTAACCCGAGTAAGACTCAAGTGTGTGCTTTCCATCTTCAAAGCCAAGAGGTGGGGTTTGAGCTGGCTGTTACGTGGCAAGTAAACCAATTACAGCATTTTTTCAGCACCAAAGTACCTCGGCATGACTCTTTTAAACAGCACTGACTGAATACCAAAATTAAAGTTGGTACAAGGAACAAAATCATTAGGAAATTGGGGAGCCCAACCATCCAGACTGTGTACATCAGCTGTGGGAGTTTGTTAATTACTTTGCAGTGACCCCTAATGGACAATCAATACATTTTATTCAGTCTCTGCTTTCACTGTTACATCTGCTTGTCCTGAAGTTATCTCTAAATGGTGGCTCACTGATGTTTAAACCTCTATGTTATAACCATATTTCAGATTTTCAAAGTTACATTTCTTGTATCTTTAATCATTTAATAATTTATTTATGAAAGCTTTCAAAGTTTAGCAGTTTTCCTTATCATCATGTGAGTGTAGGATATCTTACCTGTGGTTTTTTTCTTTTGCTCAGTAGTTCAGGTTGACAATCTTGACAAGCCACCTTGCTTCCATTTTATCCCAAAAGGAAAATAGTGCTCAACCTAGCACGAGCAGAATAAAGGAGGCAGTGAAATGTCTGCTGCCAAGAGGCATAAAGAAATGATATGGGAACACCTGGCTTCTTTAAATGAATTCAAGCCTCTGGGAGAGATATGTTGCATCTAAAAATAAGAGGGGGATTTCAAGATAATGATCCTCTTGGCATTTACATACCATTTGTGTAGCTTACAACAGCTAAAAGTAGCTAGCTGAGGTCCCGGTATATATCTTGCTTGTGCATAACAAGCCACCCAATTAAGACAAGCCCCAGCACCTAGTCGATTAGCCACAATTGATCTGAACAATGTTCACAAACCTTTCATAAACATGAATAAGATCCTTACCATAATCTCAGAGCCTGTGTATAATTTCTGAAAATTCTTGGAGAACATATTAAATCACTGGAGAATGGATGAGAGCAACTATTCACCTCATCTTCAAAAAGAAAGAAAGAAGAGAGAGGAGAGAGGAGAGAAACAAATAATCTGGACAACTATGTTCTCACATCAACATCAGGAAACATTTTAGAACAAAGAAATAAAAAGTTGGTTTCATAGAAAACTATACAGTAATTGTGAAACATCAACATGAGTGTTTCAGGAAAATATATGATCCAGGCTAATAATTTTTTCTCCCCCACCATTTTTAAATTAGTTTTTTAACAGTGATAGATTGGAGGAATTCTGTGAATGTAGAGCAACCTGAGTTCTTTGTGGATTTCAAAAAAGTCAGTAAAATGTAGACTAGATGATATTATTGTTAGTACATATGTAACTGATTGCTGTGCTAATCCTCAAGACTTATCTCCAATAGTTCTTCAACGTTATGGAGACAAGTGATAAGAAGAGTGGTTTGAAGAAGCTGAGAAAACTGAGAATCCCTCATGAAAATCCTAGCCTCTCTTTTGTATGCTTGTAAATTTGACAGAGAATTACAACATTAGTGTCAAGGGGAATAACACCTGAAGTTTACATTTTGAGAAGGAGGCTAAGATCAAGCCATCTGCTTTCCTGGTACTGTCCTCATTGGTAGATCAACTCAGCTGTTAGAGAAAGGAGGAGTGCTATCCACTTGAAGCGTGATTGGAGCATCATCTGTAAAATTTCTGGACTCCTTGGAAACAGTGCCAAGTGTGGGAAGACTTATGTATTGAGTGCACAGGTGATTCCATAGCACTAACCACGATTTATTCGCATGGGTCCAACAACCCTGAGCATAGTGTGGCTAAACAAGTATAAAAGGTCCCCATTGGCCTGGAAACTCTTCTTATCTTAGACCTAGAATTCATTGCATACAGTGTAACATTTAGAAGGAATTGGTTCTGTTTGTTATGGCAGTCATTTTATTAGGACTCATGTAGAATGACAAGGGCATTTGCACACATACCCACATCTATGAAAACAAAATGACCAAGATATGCATATTTAAATATTAAGTTTTCTGTTTAACTTAGTTTCAGGTATCTGCAGAAGAGCTTAGAATGTATTCCCTGCAGAGTGGAAAGAGTGTGCCTGTGTCTCTCTTTGTGTGTCTCTGTGTGACCTGTAGATTCTACAATGCTTTTGGGACTACATTTAGATTATTACATCTTCTTAATTTTGTCACTAGCATAGCAGGCAGATAAAACATAGACACTTATTATGAGACTGGATAGTTCAAATGTTTTGTGTTTCCATGAGCTCTGGCTCTGGTTATGAAGTCAATTCCCCATTATGTATCAATAGAGAAAAATCGGTCCTACATAGTGATGTGAGAGCTACACAGTTCCAGTCAGTGATGGGATGTCCCCAGTTCCAGACGGTTCCCTGGAACTGGTAGGACCAATCCCGGAGGGTTCTCCAGGAGGGTAGACAACTTTTGAGGCGTCCGGTTCCAGACGCCTCACCGAAAGAAAAAAAATTATTAAAATTGGAGCTAAAATGGCTCCGATTGACTGCGCATGCGCAGAAACTCAATCTGACGCATTGTGTATGCGTCAGATTGAGTTTCTGCACATGCGCAGTCAATTGGAGCCATTTTAGCTCTGATTTTAAAAAATAAATTGTTTTAGAGCTTTCAGGGCGGTGGCGGCGGCGGCAGCAGCACCAGCCCTCTGAGGAGGGCACCTCCCCTGCGGCACGTTGAGGGCTGCCTGGGCCGTCCGCTGCCGACAAGCCCCATGCCCTGGGGACGCCCGGCGTGGCGCACCACTGCCGCCGCCGCCTCCGCCGGGCGCCTGTGGGCTGGGTGCCTGCAGCCGCCGCCCCCCACCGCCAGAGCTGCCGCTGCCTGCATCCCTGTGGCCTCCTCCTTGGGCCGGTCCCTTTTTAGCCCGGCTGCAGCACCTGGCGGAGGAGGAAGCTGCAGGCGGCGGCGATGCGGCATGGGGACGGCTCAGGGAGGCTTGGCAGCTGCGGCTGGAGCCGCCGCCAGAGCCACTGCTGCCTCCCGCCCCTGGCCGTGGCCGGAGCCGGGCTAAAAAGGTACTGGCCGGAGGAGGATGCCACAGGGGTGCAGGCAGCTCCGGCGGCGGCTGTGGATGACGGCTGCACCCAGTGGTTCCTGTGGCCGCAGTCGGGGTGCCGGGTCCCAAGAAAGGTAAGCGAGGGGTTTTTATTTGGGGTGGGTGGGTAATTTATTTGTGTTTTGGGTGGGTGGGTGTTTTTATTTATTTATTTATTTATTTGTGTCTGGGTGGATGGGCTGAGAGGGAGGGGTGTGTGTGTGTGTATGTTTATTTTTATTTATTTTTATTTTTGGCCCCGCCCACAACGTCATGACGTCGGCTTCGGCCATGATGTCATGACATTGGCCACGCCCATGACGTCCGTGATATCATGGCGTGGTAGTAGAATTTTTGTCATCCCATCACTGGTTCCAGTGCAACCCCTGATAAGGTTTGCCATAAGTCAAAATTGACTGAACAGCACACAAGTATCTATCACAAACAATAAGGGTTCAAATACCAGTTGTAACGTTAAATACAAATAAAATAAAATAAAACCAAACCTTACGATGAGCAAAGTTTTCAATTTTCAGTAATATACAACACAGAAGGCGTGTTTTATACTTGCAAAGTGTGTCTATGTTATTTTTTCTTTTGACCACAGACCACTGCAAAGCATGAAGTAATATATAAAAAAGAGCTAGCAATATAATGAGAAAAAATGTTTGTCAAAGAAGAGGTACTGTATAAGCTTTTAAATTTTATAATTTCCTACCATAAAAATTTGAACAATATAATAATACAGTATTACTATTTTTGTAAGCCATGTAATACATGATTTAGTTGTGAGACTGCTGTTCCCTTGTAGTCTTTTATGGTTGCTTAATTGGACAGCTTTTTTAACTTTCTAACATAAGGCTTACTGGAGTGTACAAAAAACCTCAAAATGCCATATGAGAGTTTTTAATTTCTTGTCATTTTTTCTGTCCCTTTACTAAGAGTTTTCTACATTCTGTTTGGTATCTCAAAAGCAACAGCAGGCATCAGCAGATGTTGTGTGTGAGTCTTTATATTTAGAAAATGTCATATCTATAGCATATAATTGAAATCAGATATCAAATATTAAAACTGGAGTGTAACTCAGTTCTAAGCAGGAAGCACTTATATAATATCATAAACCCCTTGTAGAATATCTGTTACCTATTACAGTGAACAATATCTGGTTGAGTATATGTCTGTTATCTCAGTCTAGACCAGGGGTAGGCAACCTACAGCCAGATCCAGCCCCCACCCTTGCTCCAGGTGCCACAGCCACTGCTGCTGCTACCGCCATTTAAGATAGCTGTAAATGAGTCCACAGCTGTTGCAAATTTGTTTACGACAGCTGTAAATGGTGGAAGGAACACCAGTTAGGGCACCTAAACTTTCTGAGGGAACATGACCCAGCCCCCAACTGAAAAAGTTTGGCAACCCCTGGTCTACATATTCTTTTTGCCAGAATCATGCCATACAAAAAATCACTAAAGTTTACTCTGGTTTTTCTGTGGGTTATAAGTGCTGAAATTTAGGGAGGGGACCTTTGTTATAGTTTCATTCATTTGAATTATATACTTGTGGTGGTTTGTGTACATGGTTAAAACATATAAAACTGCATTCAGAAATAGGGTCATAAATAAATAATCTGAACAAGAAGACAGCTATTCCAGATGGGATGAATGAACAGATAAAATGATCAAAAGCAGATAACCAAATGCAGCTTTTAAGAGGAAGATGAAACACTGAGATAGATAGACATATTTACGCTTATATTTTCTCTCTTTTATTTTATGTAACTACACCAATTCTTCATTATATTTGTGTGTGTGTGTGTGTGAGAGAGAGAGCGAGAGAGAATATGGGATTAGTGTCTTGCACTTTTGTGTGGACAATGTCAAAGCAGTAGTAGGAATTTTCTTCCTCCTCCCTGTTATTTTCTACTTTCTTTTAGTTTTTAATGCTTGTTACTGGCTTCTGTAAGGTAGCTTCATGGAATAGTGACACCTGGGCAAGGAGAAGAACACAAAGTCCTTGGAAACATGGACAGGGGAAGAGAAGGAAAGGAAGAAGCTGGTAGGAAGATTGTCTGCACAGGGAATATCCACCATGTCCTCCAAATCAGTGATGGCCAGTAGCATCCCACATAATCCTTTATTTTCTATTCACAATATTCTCACTGAGATATCTGTCCACTTACATGAATCTCAGAACAAAGAAGTACAGACCATCTCCAAAACAGCTTGAGGTGAATAGACCAAATTGGATTGGTTGTGCTTGTAATCTCTCAAAGGGTATTCTGGGTTACTGATGGGAAACCTAAAGTATTTATAGCTTCCCTGACTAACAGTGTGGCTAATGATAGTGTGGCAAACCATTCTAGTACCTGATCAAGGTCTGCCCTTATGTGAAACATTGATGGCAGTATACAAATCACATTGTACAATGTGTAACTAATGGCACGAAGCCAGAATATGTCATTAGTAATCAATATTTGGTTAACAGAAGTCTGGGTATGTTGTAGATATTTTTTTAGCCACATGTTCCAGTAAAACACAAAAAGAGGGGTTTTATGACATGAATTCAATTTTAAAATACTGCATCAGAATTAATTGACAGGTTCTTATAATAAGACAGGCAGCCTCAATTTACTGTAGCCTTGTCTTTCCCCTCCAAAAAAAATTTAGCCTTTGCCATTCACTTTAATTTTAACTACATTTGGAAAAAAATTCTCTTTCCTTTGGGCAAGAAATATTTTGTGAAAGGCAAATAAAAATGTAATTAGAGAAGTTTTTCTCAAGGCCATACATCACCATGGGAATAGTTAGGAAAATTGATTTCATGCCTTTATTGATAAATTTCCACAGTGGTTTTACAAGGCTGAATCTAAGTAAAAATGTCATGGGTTTTATCTTAGCTTTAACAGACTTGTATAATACTCCCATCTTCAAAGATCAAGGGATTGGAGATCAAAACAGGATAACCAAGTCACTATGTGGGTTGATTATTTACCTGAAACATTCTTTTTCACTCAAAATAATGGTTGTAATGTCCAAGCTGCAGGTCTCAGCAGTTCTGGACATTTGCAACAGCCATGCATCCACTAATTTATCGATGAGCAGCTGCTGATCCTTATTCTTTTGCTAACCTCTGCAAATTAATTCATCAAAACTTCAGATTAAAATTCAACCTAGCTGCACTGCTTTCCTGTTCAGTATCAATTGTATTTTCCAAATGCTGCAAACATTCATGGTCAGTAGAAGTCACATCTGGACCTAGAGCATTTCTTGGAGGATGGGGAAGTTATTTTCTTGGATTATAATTCGCAAGATCCTGGAAGCAACCTAAACAACTAGCTGAAATGTCAAGCAAAGATTACATTCATGGAATACTGCCAAACTACGGCTAATTTAGTGAAATTCATCAAGATAAAGCCTTGAGGGGGGTTGGAAATGGGAAAGAATAATTAACAATAGCAAGCCTAAGTGTTACTTCCCAAACTCTATGAAATACACAGATTGGGGATATTCACTTGATTGACTGATAAAGCAAGGACCACTAGTCCTCTTGTCTTTTTCTGTCCTGTTCATTCACTCTTGATAAGTGGTTTATCTAAAAGCTAAATAGTAGTTCCTGTTACATGTTGAGATAATTATAATCCAAACATCTTGACAATCAAAAAACATTCCCTGACAACTGGTTTTTGCTCCTAGATTACAGTGTCTCTTGAGATTCTTCTGTATCATTTCATAACCAAGTCACATTTTGGCTTTCCTCAATTATTTGTTATGGATCAAGTGCCCTGACCTTTGCGGTTTGTGCTGGATTTACCCACAAATTAAGATGCAGTTAGGGACTTGAGTTATGAGAGAACTCTAAGTATAGTTCTAAAAAAGAATAATCTCTGTAGTTTAATACCTCAGCATATCTTAATTTATCCCTGTCTTTTTAGCCCGTAGATCATTAATCAAAGTGTGGCTGAAGTTTCTCTGGATCTCCAGCAGGCAGGGTAAGCAATGGTGGAAAAGGAGAAAGTTGATTTATTTACTTATCTATTTATGTTGAAGCAAGATGTGGCTTAAAGACTTTATCCATTGCCATCTGAAAGAATTATTTGCTGACTCAGCACTCATGTGTTCTTAGGTGTTTTGTATTTGTATAATTGTTTATGCTTGAGAAAGCCTCTCCTTTCAGCTCTGAAAGCAAAGGTAATGTGATGCTATTGACATAGTAAACCTATACAGTAACAACCTCAATGTGATCCTTTGTTCATGTTTATCTGTCTCTATTAGTACTTAATGAAACGATCAAGCAAAACCATCAGAATCAATATTTAAAACAAGAGAGAAACTGGAAATTCTCTAATTTGGTGCAAATTTTGATCATCGGAGTGTTGTGCCTTTTTTTTATTACAGTTCACATTTTGTGCAAGTGCAATTTGCATAATACTCCTATCTCTTCACCAAACCAGTACCTCTCTGCTTTTGTGAACCTAAAAAAAATCCATTCAGTGCCCACCCAATGTTTAGCAGTTTATGCAATGGAAGTGGTTATCATATTCTACAGTACTGTACATGTCACTACAGTTTACACCTAACACTCACAATAAAACACCTGTTTTCTCCAAGACTATTAAAAATGAAACAAGACACATAGAGAATCAAATGGTAACTTGTCTGAAAGAGAAAGTTTTACTAAGTTGTCCCAGGACATATAAAATGTGATTTATATCCTTATTCCTAACAAAATTATATCATGGTTGAGACTAAAATTGCCTACAGTTTACTAGTCCAATTATTCCCATTCAGCCCCCACCCTTTTCCTGGCTATGAAGATAACAACAGGATCTACACACCATACATCATTCCAGCTGAGAGAATAAGTAGCACACATGGAAAGGCCTGCTTGGTGATCTACAATAAGTGATAAAAAGTATCCATTTTGTGTACTCTGCAGCATCTGAATTAAGATGACAAAAGACACACAAGCTACCCATGCATTCGGGTTGTGTTTCCAGTTGATGTTGTGGCATAATAGTTTGTTGAACTCAGCTGTCTTTTGAAAAAACCATGTGAAAGTCCTTTTTGTCTATGTGGAAAACACAAGGAAGAGGCAAAATTGGCTGCACACTAATCTAGCACTTCACAGCTGAGTTCTGAGGTGAGGAGTCATGGCCCATTCATAAAAGTACCAGCTGAGACTCTCTTTCAACTCCTTCATTTTCTCTTCATGGGAAAATCCACTTGAAATGCTAACTGGAAAGTCAGGATCTTGACATCTTCCTACCCACAGAGAGAGTCAAAATACTTGCTCTCAAAATTTTCATCATCCTTGATGTAGAGAGTAAGACTTATTGCCCTCATCGTCCTCTAAACTTTGCAATTAAAGCTAGTAATTTCTGAGTGTTCCATTTTCATAATATTCCTCTCCCTACTTAAACTCACCAGTCTGTTATTAGTCTCTCTCCCTAATACCTAAACTTGAACTGCCACCATACAATAAATAATAAGCATCCTGCCCTCCACATTTGCATACTGATAGAATAACCATTGCTTGAAACATTAGGAAACACCTTCACAGTAGAGAAGTAAACCTTTGTCTATGTCATTCTTGCAGGTGAAAACTGAGAAAATTGTTTATGTATTTTTTTTAGAATAGTGTAAACTGTTTCAAAAGTTATTTCATATTCAGGAGATGTCTCAGAGTTTCAACACAAACTTTTTTCTCAAGACGAATGTAGAAGTATCTATCTGTCATACCTCCCATTTAGTAAAGATCCAATACCTTGGATAGTTTACAACAAAGTTAAAATCCTTTAACCATTGTCCCAACTCAACAAGCAATATATTAAACAATAAAATACAAAAAACAATTGAGACAATTGGAGAAGACAGAGATGGCTTAGCAAGAAATACAGAAGGGAAAGAATGTTGCTTACATATTTATATAACTGCTTTAACTGCCAAACCTCTGGAGGAAATGTGTTGTAGTCGTTGATGATGATAACAACGGTGACGAGCAAATGTGTGCTTGTTCCATACTCACGTCAGGTCATCAAGAATGCAACAAAATGGATTAATATGTTTTCATGTTTGCCTTTTTATTAGTTTATCACAATGGTGTTATGATTTATTAAAAGTTAATAGAAATTAAAAAATTAAAAAATAATTCTCATCTTTAGCTCTTTGTCTCATAATTCTATAGCTTAATAGGCAAAAAGATACATTATTCTGACATGAGAAAGCTTTTCCCCCAAAGGAAAGCATATTAATCACAAAAACAGTTGGACGGGAGTGTACCTTTGTTAGAGGCATTACTAAAGAGTAGTATTTTCTGTTGACCTTGATAGTCTGTAGCATTAGATGGAAGAAAATAATGAATCATCATGCTTCTTTGGATGAGGATGTTTGCATTATTTCCTATTCTCATTTTTTTAAAAAAAACCTGCTCAGATAAATCTTAAAATATATAAATTTACATCTTATATTCATTATTTCCAATTTAACATATTTCTTCCCAAAATATGCATTCTAAAATTGTATATCTCAAACCAAACATTTTTTTAAAATGATTAATTCATTTTTTGAATGTGTTTAGAACTGCACCGCTATAATAGCCAGCCCATAACTTCAAATCGTTACTCAAAACATGAGGAAGTACAAAACAGATCAAGTTTGTGGAAGTCCTTTACAAGAGGACGTCAGACTAGTTTCCTGCTCAGCATATCAACAGGTGAATTAATGGATGCATATTGAATGAATGATCTTTTGCTGAAATTCTCAAAAGCTGAATCTTGTAAAGGTTGTTGATGAATGGATTAAAGTTAAAAACTTATCATAGGCATTAGCTATTGTCACTGAGTCACGTGCCTTGACTGGCAACAAAAAATGCTACACTAGCTACTCGACCTAAAGTAATTCACCAATTATATTGTAAGTAATAGGATTTTTGCCATTGATTTTTTCTTAACATATTGTGAATTGCCTTTCTGTATATGGATGCACTCAAAACATATTACAGTAAAATCATGAAAATAGAAGCAAAAAACCCTCTGAGATAAAATAATTGTAAACTTGGACTGAAGTAACTTTGAAAACCAAAGATTTGGTGATAAAAACAGCTCTTACTGTCTAATGCTCTCCACATTTGATTCTTTTTCCTTGTCTAGGCCAGATATGAAACTGCCAAAATGAAGGCACCTTTTGCTGACTTCATTCTGCAGTTTCTTTCACCTGACCTAGTGTGAGAAAGATTAGCTGGCAACACAAGGTTGCCATAACCAGGGTATCCCCGATTGTGGTTGAAAAATACTACCATATTTGAAGAGGCTCTTTCTTTGTACCCCTCCATATTTGAGGAGCAGCTAAGCATGAAACCAGAAAGGAGTTCCAGAACTGGTACTATTGATTTGCCTTGCCTTACTTTGCCGTTGTTATTCAGCAAGGAGTAGCTGGATGAGTAAAATCTTAAAAACCACCCAACCTAGCATGTTCTTCAGTGGCATCGAGTGGGCTTCAGCTGCCTGGGGCGAAGAACAAACTCACCGCCCCCTCCATCTAGGCTCACCGCCGTTGCCCCCCATGGGACCCAGGGCAGGCAGAGTCCCCGACGGCCAGCTGGGCAGGTGGGCAGGAGGGCAGGAGCGAGCAGGCGAGGCCAAGCCTGGGTGCCTGCTACACCTCTGGCACCAGGGACACGGCCAGGACAAGATGCATGGCAGGGTGCAGCAGCGAAGGGAGGAGGCGGGAGAGAACATGGAGACAATCAGAGTGCCACCCCCGCTGCCCTTCCTGCCCTGCTGCCATGCCCAGGGTGGCCCTCAACGGGCAACCACGGCCAGCGGGAGGCAAAGAGGGGGCAGCCTGGCCATTTGTTCTTCGCCCCAGTGCATCAAAAGGGCTGCCTTCTGCCTGGGAAGTCTGGCTCCCTAAGCCCAGGTAGAGGGGTGCCAAAACAGTGGGGACATTTTGCCACCTCCTGAGAAGCACTGCCCAGGGCCATCCACCTCCCCCATGCTACGCTTCTGATATTCTTAGTTAAAACAGAGCTTTATAAGGAATATTTTCAATGGTTTCCCACTGTTCCATGTCTTAGTTATTTGTGAATTAATTAAATCATTATGATATGTTTACACAACCAATAAATGCATACTTTGGGTTAACTGTGTAAAATACTATAGTAAGTTTCCAAATGCCCTTTTACAACACATATATGTCACTTTATGTAGACATGCTCAATGAACCTACCTCTACAGCCTGCCCATATCTAACAATAGGTAATCTATCTCAGTAAAGAAACTCTCATTTGGCATCTTGTTGTGACACTAATGGGACATGTGACATGAGTGAAGTGATCTATTTGATGAAGCAGAAAATGCCTTTGATGAATGGAAAATGAATGCCATTCATCTTAATGTGATTTATATTATACAGGTTCAATAGATATTGAGAAGTTTTATCTCATTTTGCTGAGCAAAGGGCTAGGCCTGATGGCAGAATGTATAAGGTTTGTTTTTTTTAAAGACTACTGCTGAAACAAACTTTTTTTCCATTACCTGCTTCCTTCCTTCTTTCTTTAAATGTAGGATTTTCAGAAAAAAAATGTGCTAGTACTTCTTGAAGTGCTGTATCTGTTCCAAATATACACAGATCCTAATGGGCAGCAAGTCTGACACTCCAAAAAAACAAAAACCTAGACTCTTCATGAAGTACTGTAGCAGTTTCCTTTTTTGAAATAGTATCCATGTTAGTCTGTGTTTCAAGTACATCAGAGAGTAAACAAAACAAAAATGTTGTAGCACTTTGAAGACTAGCTGCTATATTTTAATGTTAGCTTTCATGGATCAAATCCACTTCGTCAGACATAGGAATGAGACTTCATTACCCGTATAAATTGATGCCATGAAGTCTCACTCCTATGTCTGATGAAGTGGACTTGATCCACAAAAGCTAACATTAAAATACAACAGTTAGTCTTCAAAGTTTCCTTTTTTGCAAACAGGAAGTAGGGCTGTGACAGCGTTGAAGATAGGCCCTGTTCCAGGTGAATAAAATGTTGGGGAACATTGATGTTTCTCTGTGGGCAGGCACACCGTCCTAACATTATATCACAATTCTTACAGAATTCTGGGATTTGGAATGCAACAACAACAACAACAACAGGTATATCCCTAGTTAGATACTTCTCAGTTAAAAAGTTAGTTATTTACTTTTCTCTAACTGATTAATGCAGCAAGGTGAGAGCTGCAACTACTCTTGGAGTTGTGATTAGGAAAAAACTAGAACTGTTAATAGTTTTGCTAATGACTGAGATTTCTAAGTGAAAGTGGCTAAGGTTTGAATGGTAGACAAGTAAAAGAGCTTGAGTCCAAATCATATATGATGATGGGTTCTCTCTTTGAAGCCAAAGGCAACTCCTGAGCACAATGTTTTGTCTGCTTTTATTTTTGTTTCCCACTGATTTCTGTAACATTTGTAATGTTTTAGTCAAATATTACTAACAGTAAAACAAAAAAAAATGTTGCTCATCTATCATTCCAGCTGGAAAGATAACAAAGAAACAAAACGTTAATATTTTGGTTTCGTTCTGTCTTATGGGACCATGTTGTTTGAACATTGTTTCATAATTTCCCAATAGCAAATGTGATCATGTGGGATTAGCTGTCAGCTGTCTCAAAGTCGTGTTTTAATTCACACACTGTTGACATAACCTCGTGTATAGCCTTGCTGTTTTTCTAATAATATTTTTTTAAAACAGAACTGTGACTGTTACTTTGTTTTCTTCTGCATATGTTGTTATATCTCTTTAAGAAATCATATATGACCATAGAAGCATGGTATGCTTTTCTAAAGCAATCTAGAGTTTAGTGAAAAAGACTTCAGACTGGAGGTATTAAATTTAGAAAATAATAATGGAACAGGCAACCATCTGCTATTGCATTTCTCTAATGACAAGGAAACACCTGTGGTTATGTAGCCAAAGTGGAATATTTTGGCCTACTAGAACAAAGTGTGTGTTTTTTCAGGAGTTTATTTGTTGATTAGTTTTATTGCTGCTGTGAACAAGATAATATAGGTAATTAACCACTGTAAGATTTTAAACTTGTTGGATGTCATCTGTGTAGGTATTTTACTAATCTTTATTAATTGTTTTATTTTATTTGGATTGTTTTGTTAGATGCCATCATTTTGTGTTTTCTCCATTCATTGTTGTAAGCTACCTAGAGTGTTGCTTGTACCAGTTGGGGGTGGGGTAGAAATTATTCATCATCATCATCATTGGCTGGAAGAGAAAAGGAATGGAGAGGGTAGAAGAGACAAACCAGAGACTGAACAAAATATTTGTCTGCTTTTTCATGGTGGTTTATGCTTGTGTGATCTTCAGAGAGGAAATATCAATGTTAAAAGGATAAGACTATTGAATTAATAGGTCGTATCCAACCAAATGGGAAAATAGTGAGGAATGGGTGTAGACTGTTTACCCACTCAGAAGAGACAGGAGACAGGTATTGGGTGTACTTAGGATGTAAAAAGTAATTGTGTACAATAAAATCTGCAACAAAGCCAGTCAGGTTTGTGCAATTCATCTGAGTAGTGGTGGGCATCAGCAGGTTCGCACCAGTTCGCCAGAACTGGTAGTAGAAATTCTGGCTTGGCCATCCAAGTTTTGAAATAAAGTAGTCCTAATTCGGGTGCAACACAGGGCTTTTCCCCTGGCCACACCCACCATACCATGCCCACAGTGTGGTAGTAACTTTTTTTGGAGCCCACTACTGCATCTGAGACATGGGTCCCATCAGTTTCTCCTTTCCTCAATGATATAAAGAAGAAGCCATACCTGCCACAGCTGTATACGTAGTTTGAAGCCAGTTGGTCAAATCTTCTTCAGGGAGTCCTTACTGGGCTGCAGTCCAATTAAACCCTCATTCATCTTAATTCAGAGGATATCCTCAGCCTCCAGAATCCAATCTTCTGTATAGCCACTTAATGAATGACCATGCCAAACACTTTCAATTTTCTGCACTCCCATTAAATCTGTGCAGATAGATGTGTTGAGGAAAACATGGGGCATCATTAGCCAATGTATAGCAGTCAAAGCATTCCCATCTGACCCTGAAGTGACCAGAAAGCCAAACAGCAAGTTTAGAGGCCGACATAAGAGTGGACCAGAATGTTAAACTCATTTTGGACCTAGATCTGCGTTACAGTTGCCATGACACCACAATATATCATGATGCATCTCCCATCCTCCTATCTGAAGAGGGACACAAAGCAACAGCCCAGGACAAGTTCTGTTGGAGGTCCAATTCTATGTGGAAGTACAGCAGATATTAATGGGAATCATGCTGCTTTCAAACTGATTTGCAAGGTATCAAAAAAACAACAAAAGCAACAGAGAGAAAATGTGGAGAGATCAGCGAAATCTAATCCACCACCACTCCTTTCCCTTTGGATTTTTACAAATAAACTGGCACTGTAGGTAATAAAATCACTCTAAAATACAGTAAACCCTCGCTTAACGATTATAATGTGTTCCACAGAATCACTCTTTAATTGAGTTGCCCTTTAAGTGAAATACATTTTCCCATAGGAATGCATTTAAAATCAAATATTCCATTCTGGATCTCAGAAAAGCCCAAAAAAACATATTTTTAATGTTATTTGTAAAGTGCACTTTAACTGCATAAACACTATTCAAGGACATAGTAAATCAAGAATAACACTTCAAACATCAACTTGTAAAACATCACACATCAAGAATAAAGTTTTAAAAAAGAATCTTTTACAGGGTACCTGTTCAAAACTCATTAATGAAGTGCTCTTTAAAGGCATACAGAAACACACCAAAGCATAATGGTGAAAATACTAGCTATACAAATGCCTCTCCAAAATTTCAAACTAAAAACACTCCAAGAACAAACAGAAAATGGCTGACACACTCCATTTTAATACAGTAATTCCCCAAACTCCATTTTAAAAACCTCCAAAGCCCCAGGCTAGGAGGCGGGGCGGCCACACTCCTGGGACCCCAATGGTGCTGGCAAGGCCCAGGATCTGGGGCAGTGTGGTGCGGGCCCAGCGGGGAGCCCACCATTGGGGTCCCAGGTGCCTGGCTGCCCCACCTTCTAGCCTGGCAAAACCTGAAGGTAGGACTTTCCTACCGGGGGGGCGAGCCTGGGGGGGGCAGTGAGTTTGGCCTGTGGCCCCGGGCGACTGAAACCCGCCCTTCGCTACTGGTGACATGACTTGTATTAAAAGACTAGTCAGAAGTGTTCTTAGATACTGTCTAACGTGGTTAACATTTGATACTAACTGGAACAGTAGACTTCGTTTGCTGCCTCTGGCATTTGAGGCAAGCCTCTGTTTCATCTCCCTGCTTGATTCTGTTTCCAGCAGCACCCAGGAAGGTGGGAAGTGAGGCTGGCGGTCACCGCAGATCAGCACCCACTGCCAGAGCAGCACCCTGGGTGGCATTTTGCAGGGGGCATTGCCACTGCCACCCCGGACTTTCTGGTGGCCTGGGTGGGCACCTGGACCTTCTGTCACATCTAGACAACACTCTTTTCCTGGGGATAGGTGGGAGAAGGCTGGCTTTAACATAAAGTAGGGAAAGGACTTTATGCCATTAAAGGAGACCTGGTGGGTGAGTTCAGTCCTGACTAGGACTCAAAGTTGACTCAGTCTTCCATCCTTCCGAGGACAGTAAAATTAGTATGTAGCATGTCGGGGGCAAAATGCTAATTACCTTGTGAACTGCCCAGAGACTGCACTAAGAGCTATGGGAGGGGAGATAAGTGTGATTGCTTTACTTTTAAAAATACAATAGAAAAAATGGTAGTTATGTCAATAACAGAAATTTTAACTGAGATTTCTTGTCCATGTTCTTGCCATTGAATCATTTCAGAAAGTCGGCTTGATCCGTTGAAATGTTCTTAGGTGCAATTCATTATGCTCTGTTGCCTAGAATATTGGGAAAAGTTAATAAACAAGATGGGTCAATAATTACTGCTAGGCTAGGAATTCATATTAGCTATCCAGTCACTGATCGTTGGCTCAGAGAATGATTCATGGACTGAGCTTGCCGAAGGTAGCTTGTCAAATGCGAGTTTTAGCTTGGAAAAGAATAGTTCACTGAACTGTTTAAAGAAAATTGCAGTCAAATCTTTGGAGCCAGAAGGGTTTTAAAGATTTGTGCATTCTCCAATCTTCTCATTCTCAACAGTTTTTAAACAGTATAATAATCTATTTTTCTTTTCTAAAACATTCTTTATTATATTACAATTCAAGGTATCATATAATTCATTTTTCTCATTTGAGTCCAATGCTTCCACTAAGGCAGGGGTCAGCTACCTATGGCCTTTGGGCCAGATTCACCCTATGGTGCCAAATCATCTGGACCACCCCTTCGCTCCAGCCACTGTTGCCGCCGCCATCAGTCTGGCCCCATCAACAAGCAGATGGAGTTTGACCTTGCCCCCAACCTAAAAAAGTTGCCAACCCCTGAACTAAGGCATAGTTAGGCAATGTATAGTCCCTTATATGCTATTCAGATTTCAACAGCCCCAACCAGCACAATCAGTGATCAGTGAAGGTGGGGGTTGGAGCTCAAGAAATCTGGATTGTTAAACATTTCCCATCTCTTCCATTTGGGGTAGTTCCTGTCGAGTTTATCCATCTTTTTCTTCCACAGAGCAACCCTCTCATCATGACACCTGCTTCTAGCATAATCTAGAGCAGAGTTACTCAAACTTGGCTTTCCAGATGTTCTGAGACTTCAATTCCTAGAAGCACTGATCAGCAGGTGTGTTGACCTGGGCTTCTGGTAATTGAAGCCCAAGAATACCTGGAGAGCCAAGTTTGAGGACCCCTGATCTAGAGGAACAGATAATTCAAGTAACTCATACCTTGCCCCACTTAAGTTAACTGAGCAAAGTGGGAGCTATCCATAGCCATGATTGTTGCTCAGCTGAAGTGGCCAAAACTAAATGACCAAGGTCTTCTTCTTGGATACACACCTTAATGTGGTGAGGGCATCTGAGTAAGACAGTGAAGCTAGGATCAAAGCCATCAGAAGGCCAGACTCCACTATGACCTTGGATTCCTAGCAAGGCTGCCCAAGTTAAAGGGCCACAGCTAAGAACCAGATGAAGATGCATCCACCCTCTTCAAGGGATTCCTAAAGAAAGAAAGAGTATTCATATGAAAAAAGGAGTGAAAATTAGTGGGAAATGTATCACCCACCATGGGCTATTCAGAAGACAATTGTAAATGCAAGGAGTTAGGTGACATTTCCATTTCCCCCATGCAAGTTCTGAAATTGTTAAAATTATATGAACATGTATTAAGATAGAATTTGCTTGCTGAGCAAATAGTGCATTTAGAAGGTCTTGCTGACCATGAAAGGGATGTTGTTTCCATTAAACTTACCAACTAGACATTAAGGCACATCCATACAGGGCACTGCACCTGTGGCAATAACTGGATGTCATTTGCAGAGCCTACACTGATTTCCCAGGGCATGCCTGGTTCTTTTATGATGAATCTTCTTGAATATGTGCAGCAATATGTCCTAGCATGTGCAACTGTGGTTTCAGTTAGGCTATTAGCCAGGCCAATTCTGGGGAATCATTTTAATATGGGCAACTGGAACAGAAGCCTACTTCAGCTGTAATGTTCTGTGCTCTGGCAGGGCAGTTGATTCAAACTCATCTCATCTGTTGGGAATTTGCAGCACAGGGCTCCTGTAGCATATGTTCAATATATGTTTATTTATTTATTTATTTTAATTTGTTTATCGCCCTCCTCCCGAAAGGGACCCAGGGTGATTCCCAACACAACAACATATTGACAACTATTTAAAACCAGTTCAGAAATTAAAAGTTTTAAAAGAAGCTTAAAAACTTAGCATTAAAAACTAGGCATTATAAGAAGTTAAGAAGTCTTTAAGAAGCTAACTCAATTCTATTTCTGCAAGTTCAGGCATACAGAAAATACTGGAAGTTAACAAAGTCCTTCTTTGGCTACCACCCATTACTGATGAACTATGCTTGGGTTAGACTCAGTCTGTGTTCTGATGTACATTATAATAGGAATTAAGGAGAAAAGACATAAAAAAGCCACTGCCCAGAAGTCTTGGCTGGACACAGAAGTTCTTGCCAATGATTGATTGTATTTTAGTAACTGAGGGACTGTCTGTGGGGTTAGGATACATAGAGCAGTGCACCAGCAAAAAGCCAAGGCATACTGGTGTGAGAATTGTCCAGCAATGCTTAAGAGACTGGTTCAAAAATTTACCCTTTTCCTTGAAAGAACCACTAGAGAATTATTTAGGACAGGTTCCCAGTTTGCAGTGAGTAATATTACTAGCATTAGATGACTAACTCTGTGTATTTGTATGTCTTCAGGAGACAGATCTAATAGTTTAAAGTGATATATTTGTAAAAGAAACTCAGCTTGGTGGAAACAAGGACCTCTCCATTTGTCAGTGGTGCATCTGTCAACAGAATGCTAATGAGCCTAATGGGCTTCAGTGATATATCATTGTAACCTAGAGACCTCCAGGAAGAACAGTGCTTTGTTGGCAGGTATTACTTGCATGCATGCTGAGTGCAAATTATTGCTATCAATATATCTGTATGATGCTGTGAGATAAAAGTAGCTACCCTGATGCATCGGTTGTTTAGGGTCTGAGAAAATATAGGTTACCATTTGCTAAGTACAAAGGGTATAGGAAGTGAAAAATGGATGCATTTCAATTTATTTTAGTTTATTTCAGATATTGGGAAATAACGATAAGAAATGCATAAAAATTAGAAATGAACCAGGAACATTAAAACTATAAAAATGAAGTCTTAGTGTTTTTATGAGAATAAAGATGTAGGGGCATTTCAATACCAGGCTTACTTTAAAGTTAATTTAAAGTATGTGTCCATTTCCAGTTGCAGTGGTGTACAGTTGGAGCCCATTTAGCAGCAGTCCATTTCCAGGCACAATTCAAAGTATGGGTTTTAAACTATAAAACCCTAAGTAGCTTGGGTCCAAAGATCACATCTCCCTTTATAAGGTTGCTTGGGTTTTAAGATCATCAGGAGAGGCATTTCTCTTAGTTCCACCACCCTTACAAGTCTGTTTTGTGGGGATATAGGAAAGGGCCTTTTTGGTTCCTGGTTCCAGACTCTGGAACACCCTCCAATATATATATGTCATATATATAAGCAGCTGGGAGTTTGAGGGTGGACAAACTGCTAACTCGGGGTGGGGAAAGCCTAGTCTGGCCACCCCATGGCTATGGCCCTAATGGGAGGCAAAAACCTTTCTCTTCTGGCAGGCTTTCTCTTATCGACTATGCTCCGAGTTCAGCATTTTATAATGTTATTTATTGAGACCTAGATTCGTGGGATGGTGGTAGGTCAAGTGGTTACAATGCTGAACTTGACAACTGGAAAGTCAGAGTTTGATTCCCAGTTACTGTATGGCAGAGTGAGCTCCTGTCTCTGTCCCAGCTACTGCCAACCTAGCAGTTTGAAAGCAAAAAATTGCAAGTAGATAAATAGGGACCACTTCGGTGGGAAGGTAAACAGTGTTCCATGCAGTCTGGTGTTGAGGCATGCCTGCCACATGTCCATGGAAATGTCTGCAGACACAGACAGTGCTGACTCTTTAGCTAGAAACAGAGATGAGCAGACACAGACAGTGCTGACTCTTTAGCTAGAAACAGAGATGAGCACTGAACCCTAGAGTTGGATATGACTGGCTTTCAAGCAAGGGTGACCTCTAGACTTACAAAGCTAGGAAACTGGAACTTCGGATTGATGAATAGACGAATTACTCCAGACTTATTCATACTCAGGAATTATGTTGCACCATTTGACAATTTTATCTACACACACTCACTTTACCTTGCTCTTTCAGACTTAAATTCAAGTACAGGTACAGGAGTTGAAGTACTAGAGATCCTCAAAGATGACTCACCTTATTTAGGTCTTGCATTGCCTCACAAAGAATTAGAATTTTCCTGGATTGATGCAATGTTCTCTTTCTCTGGTGGCCACACAAGGCATAGGGAGGTTCACTCCAGTTCATCTCCGATACTTTTTGGTACAGCTGAAGGGCTTCTATTTTGGGAAGCTAGCCTACAGCAATTTCTTGGCAGAAGAAACAATTATTGTGAGATCAGTCACATTAAAATGACCCTTTCTGTGAATTCTGCATGCACTTTCACTTGTCTAATTGCACCCTCAGATTCCGAAATAATAAAAACTCAATGCAAAGATTGTAGTTTTCTAAGATTATGCAAAGTCTGATGTAACTCAGTCACACCCAACAAGGAAGCAAAATAATGATGATGAAACATTTTGAAAAGTGGTCCTCAACCCCCCATCAAAACCAGCTCAGCAGCTACTGAGGTAAGTGAAAAATAGTTATGGCTCAACTCGCTGAAGGGTTCCTCTGGCAATACAATGAGATTTATATATTTCATAAGGCAATAGAAGACAAGTACAAGATGGGAAATGTTAGCAGATGTCAGGTTCTCCACATCAACAGTGGCTTGAAACAGGAAGGTTTGGTACAGGGAGGTCAGGTTGTAGGAAAGCATAGTTGTTTAATTGTATGCAATTTCTGACCACAGGATAGACCTCTTAAAGCCTCAGCTTTCATTTCTACTTTCTTGGCTTATGATGTATGAACTGACATAAAATAGCTTTAACTCTCATCTAACACTGCCAAAATGGAGGCATTACCCTTTTAAATTTCATTCCATTAATTAAGGAACCAGTGAATTATAAGAGGAATGGGGATGAAAGAGTCTGCTCAGTAACTCTGTATGTAGCTCTGTATGCGACTGTTAATTGGCCTAAAGTTATGCAGAATTCTTGAAAATAGATCAGAATTCTTCAGATAGTTCACTTGACCAGGAACATTGACCTCAAAACTTTCTTTTAGGTAAGAATTATTACTTTCAAATGATCTTGGAAATTATACCTATCAACAAGAAGATTGAATAAAATACTGTGAGTCATGAAGTAAATAAATTCAGTCCACCATGTTTTTATAACCACCTGCAAACATTTTACTCACTTTTTAAAAACCTTTTTGCCCTTTTATAATCTTGGTCTATGTTATGATCCAAGTATAAAATTCAGTCTGTGGACTGGGAATGCATTCGGGTAAATTTTTGTTCTTTTATGCTTCTGATTCTGTTTCTGGAGTGCCTTAAAAGCCTTTGTAAGACTATAGAGCCCCTTGGAAGTTTTCATTATTTCCAAAGGTATCCAGAAGTCTTTGTTTTTTCATAGTTCCTTGATATTCTGCTGCTTTGGAACATAGGGCTTACTTCATTGATGTTGTCGACTGCCTCAGTTAAGGTTACTTTCATAACTGTGGAGCTAAGCAGTGTGGGGCATTATGAACTATTTTTGAGGTTCTTTAAATGGTAGAGAGATGAAAAAGTGGAATTTGGACCTGAAGTCAGGGCTTCTTAGAAGTTTTCAATGATTTTGCCTCTGAGCTTTGATGCTAGTTTGGGTGCACACATAAAATTCCTCCAATGTCAATGGCTCCTATTTTTCCTTCTGGGGCAATTCAGTACAGAAATTCAGTGTGAACTACAATTTCCTGTGGATCTTGGATAAGACTGTATACCTTCAACTTTGAACTGGAGTTCAGTAATTAATATAGTCAATGGAAACATTTTAGTTTGTATTCAAAGATTATATTGTAACTCAGTCCTTTGAGGCTGCCGGGCTGCATATGGAACAGAACTTTACTGTTTCCTTCTGTCTTTGATGACTAGGTAACATGCCTTATTCTTTGAGGTGGTCTTAAAGACAAAACTAGTATAAATTAAAACATGAAAGCATGATGATTCTATACAGAACAGTTCAAAACACAAAGAGAGAAAAGACTCTGAGTCAGCAAGGCATGGAGTTTGATTTCAGTATATAAGGAGCTCTGTGGGATGTCTGTAAGACTATTCACTTTGTGCATGTATATAAAAAAAAAGCTTGATAAAAGGAAGGTTGAAAGCGACTTTCAAAGAACAGGGTCATTTTCTCATTTTCTACCAAAGCTACTTTATACTGCTCAGGAAGTAGCTTACATGACAAAGAGTTTTAAACTCTGTTGTGGAGAGGTTGGAGATTATTTTTTATAGCTGAACTAGAGGAGATGAATTACTTACACCAATGCCCTAGGCTTGCAGCCGATTTCCCCCCATGCAATGTGTCAGGATTTCAGGCCTCCAGGCACCACCAGATCTTTGACCTCAAAGAATATCTTACCCACTTTTGAACCTATAAAATCCCATCTTTCAAGATCCTTTAAGGACATTAGGTCTTCAGGTCCAGTTTATAAATTCCTGAGATTTTGGAATCTCTAAGCCACTGTGAGTATTCTTACAACACATTCTTTTTTACAGTTTAGATTTACCAATACATGCATTGGAAAGGATAAGGGAGACCTATGGAAAATCACCTAAACAGCAGATCTGGATTCTTTACCAAGCTGTGCTACAGTTTTGCCAATTAATTTTCTGATTATTCCTTTCCCAGGGTTAAATGCTACTTGAAGGGGAGTCTCCCCCATGCCTGATAAATGGTAATTGACTATCTGAAAAGTAAGCACTCTGAATTGTCTTTTTTTTTTGTTCACCACATTTCTAAAATTGGTGGTAGTGCACAGTGGCTCTCAGCTCGGGTCAGCCCTCAGGTGTCCCCATCCACATGTTTAAGTGGTTACCTGGAAATATCCAATTAAGTTTATGCATCTGAGGACAACTGTTTCAGCCTGGCTTCAAAATAGCTTAGGGTAGGTAAGTTTTCTATGACAAATATTTTGAGACAGAACCGGTCAAGAGGTTCTCACACACCTGTATTCCATGAAAAGTAAGCACCAGAAGCTTATTTGTCTACCTTGCAGTTGATATGAAAGAGCAGGGTACAGGAATGAGAGCAAACAACCAGCACCTTTTTTTTCAATTGTTAGCATTAACAAAGAAGGTTGGGTTGTACACAAAAAATCCACATTATTTTGAAAAAAAAAATTGAGAGGGGATGGATTAGAATGTAATCACTTTTCATCAGAACTTACCATTATTTGTGAAACTTCATTGTGCCTGAGACAGGAAAAACAAAGAAACAAACTGGATTTGCACAAGTTTCCCAGTGTGTTGGGAAATGGCAAAAATGATGTGAGAACCAAAATGAAATGAGACTGCAAATAAAATTCTGAAAAGAAGACAAGTTTTAAAAAGGGAGAGGTATCATTGGGTTGAAAGACAGGTAATTTAGAGAGTGAAACCATCAGCACACTACTAATGTCTTTTTCAGTTTCAATGCATGGATTCCATTTTTGTTTAAGTGTAATGGTTATTTTGGTCAAGGGAAGAGAAGGGAAATCTATAGTAAATTACAGATGCAACTTTATTTGGAACAAAACAGTCCAAACTTTATTGGTTACTGCTGCCCTGGTATTGGGATGTAGAATGGATCACCCATCAGCCAACTCACTTACTGGCTGACGATAATGTGGGTAACAGAATTAGAATTAACCATGTAGAATATATACCACTGTGTGGACCACTCTGCCACAGATGGTGTGGCAGAAATGCACGATACTCTAAAGCTTAGTGTCTACCTGGACTGTGCCCTGACCACCTAAAAGGAGACTCCACCTGAAAAGGGCAACACATCAAAGACCTTTTTTATTCCCTGTGGATCCTTACTCATGTACAAATCTGTCACTGAGGCAATGCCTCCTACCAGTCACACAGCACAGCCAAACATCCTAGCCCCAGTCTGATAAATGCATCCCATCCTTGCGGAAAAATTCAGGAATAAGAAAAGAAAATTCAGGATATGTAAGGATCTGTCCACCAAGCTTCAAAACAAACTGTCCCAGTTTGATTGTGATCAAGCAATATCAATGTATTTAATAAGTCAATCTTTCCAGGGTCTAAAGCCCATATCCATTGAGTCCTTTTCATGCCAAACCAACTGGCAGATTAAAGTCTATTGAGATCATGCAAATCTATTTTTGCTGTACACAGGATATTGAACCTGTTCTCCCTCTAAACTAGATGACCAGAAGATAGAAATATTTCAGTCTAGCCATCTCTGTGTGCAGCACCTTGGTGACTCAATCATATGCAGTGATCCCTGGAAAACCAAAATTGGGGGTGGAGATGGCATCCTGTTGCTGCAGCAAAGAATCTGATCCAATGCATAATATTGTGCCAGCAAATCCACCATCTAAGCATGAGATGGAAAAGAACAAACAAAAAGCTACTTGTGAGTTGTCACCTCTAGCCACATATATGAACCGTAGGCCACTGACTTCCATCTAAAATATATGTGTTTGCTGTCAAGTCAGTTCTGAGTTATAGTGACCCTTTTTAGGGATTTCCTAGGTAGAGAATCCTCAGAAGTGGTTAATCATTCTGTTCTCCTGGAGACACCCTGGAACTGTGCAGCTTGTGCAATGTTGGGTCTTTTCCTATGAAGTACAATGGGAAATCAAACTCCCAACCTCTAGCTGTGCAGCCATATACCTTAACCATTGAGCTACCCAGACTTCTTACCTGTACCTGTCTCCAAAATCCAAATCATTTATTCTTAGTACTGTTTTCCTCTGTATCACTCCTTTTACACTAACTTTGGTAGTCTTCTCCTCTATACTATCCCTGGTCAAATACTCCTCAACACTATTTCTGATAATCCAGTCCTCTGTACCACTTCTGGTAGTCTGTCCCTTTATATTATGGGTGATAGGCTCCCTTTCTGTGCCACTCCTGGTAATATACCTCTATACCACTTCTGTCAGTCTGCCCCTTTGTACCACTTCTGTCAGTCTGCCCCTTTATTATTATTATTATTATTATTATTATTATTATTATTATTATTATTATTATTATTATTATTATTATTATTATTATTATTTCCAAGTATATGTTTGGTCTCCAAAATTTCCCTGTTCTTCTTCCCAGAATTTCTCCACTCAGGAAGCTGCCCTGCTGCCACTCAGCTAACTGCAAAGCAAATTCATCTCCTTTGTGTACAGGGCTGCCATCTGCAGCCCAATATCCTCATATGTCTGCTTCTTGCTCTTCTTCACAGCTTCTGCCAATTCCTCTTTGTTGTTCTGCTCTGCACTGTTCAAGTTGATCTGATCTAGTTAGCTGAAGCTTGCTGAAGCTTCAATGATAAAAGAGGTCGGCTACATGAGAATAGCCCCTACCACCACCACCACCACCACTGACTGACCCAATTAGTCAGCTTCGGACATGTAGGAAGCTCCATCTTCCACAAGGAGCAAGCAGAGAGAAGGAGGGCAGCCCCAGCATGGCACCATTATTATGCTACCCTAGATGTCTGAAGTCCTGATGATTATAATAGCCCCTGTTAAAACAGGATCACCACTTCTCACATCAAATAAATACAAATTGTATCAAGCTAATATCACACTGATGTCAGCAGGAGATAAATGTTCTCAACTTTGCAAGGATCTAGGTCTTTCTTAACTGCATGGCCTCTGTCTTTTCTGCACTGTATGCTATTACTTTGACAAGCAGAAATGTAAAGTACCTTCCAAAGTGTATTATGTGGAAAGTTGTAATAATTAGAATTAATGGGATTATATGTAAAAATACTGCAGATAATTTGCTTTACTACCTCCCACAAACTATACTAAATCACTTGGCTTCAAGTTCAGTAAAACAGAATGGCTGAGGCATAAAATGGATTTTGGAAATTATCCTGATCATTTTTACAATTTTTTTTGACCTTATACACTAAGCAACCATTTAAACTTTTGTTTTAGCATTTTAGTTTCCAGTGTGGAACTCAAAATTGGCAGGTAATCACTTATGAGACATACATTTCCACCTTTCATTTTTCCCATTAACTTATTTATATAACAGGAAATCCATTTAATTAAGGAACTCTAAATTTGAAAGCTAAGACCTATAGTATTCTGCTAATGAGTCCTTTCCTCACACTCTGTCCAGAAATTCACTTTGATTAGTCTGAGCATTCCTAAATACAGTCATGCAGCAGAAGCTCCTTTTATGAGAAGAGTAGTAATGTGTGTGTAAAACAGACATCATAGAGCAAGCACAGTAGGAAGAAAACTTAAAATATGTTGTTGGAGGAGTAGACAATAATATCACATTTTAATTTAGCAAGATTTTATCTTTTTATTTCAATTTTTAAAAATCAGGGATCATTCTGGTTATCCTGCTATGGTAATAAAGTAGACCATACTGCAAACAACTCAAAGCCAAGTGTCAAGTGGTGGCCAACTAACATGACAACTTTGAGGACTAATGACTTGGGTACCTAAATCCACAGGGAAGGATGGTGGTCCCTAAGTGGATTAAATCCCACTTGAATGCATCTTGACGGAAGGCAGCAGCTTCATCAATAGCCTGGGGCTGATGAGGACTTTGCATGCTGAAAGGGCTCAGGACCAGAAAGTGACTCACATAACTTGATCAGTGGTACACATGTCATGCTGTGATGCAGAAGGCAGATGAAAGGCCACTGCATCAGCACCACCACTACTACAGTGGAACCTCATACAACAATCACCCCATATAGCAACAAAATTGTATAACAGATTTTGGGAACAAATGGCGTCCCACATAACAATTTTCCCTATGGGAAAAAAATTGTACTACAATTTTTCAATAGGAAAACCATTTAGCAAAAAAAAAAAATGTTGTATGATGCATCCCATAGGAAAAATCACTATATGATGCATGCATTGTATAGCATTTTTGTACAACATAGAGCTCCATGGAATAGATTAAAATCATTGTATGAGGTACCATTATTATTATTATTATTATTATTATTATTATTATTATTATTATTATTATTATTATTATTATTATTATTATTATTATTATTATTATTATTATTATTATTATTATTATTATTATTATTATTATTAACTTCCATTTATATCCCACCCATCTGGGGTAACCCCCACTCTGGATGGCTAAGATTCCATGGCCTAGCAGTGGCTGACAACATTGTCCCCTTCTCTGGGCCCACAACAACGGCCTGAGGGAGAAGACTCCATGGCCTAGCAGGTGGCTGAAGACCTTGCCCCCTCCTCTGGGCCAACAACAACAGCCTAAGGGGAGTTAGTCTGTCTTCTGGTTTGGTTGTATTTTGTATTTTGTGAGGTTATATTTTATAATTTTTATTGTACTGTTACTGTTTTGATTGTAAGCCACCCTGAGTTGCCTCGGTGAGTGGGCGGCAATATAAATCTGAATAAATAAATAAATAAATAATAAAAATCACATAATAAATTACTTAATAAAATACAAATGTCAAACCTAATTAACACCAGGGAACCAAATAAAAGCCTAACACTAGTCAGGTGAGTACCCCTGCTCACATGCCTCCCTGAACAGAAGTGCTTTAAGTTGTTTTCTGAACATCAGCAAATAAGTGATCTGGTGCAGTTATGCTGGAAGGTTGTTCCATAGGGGTGGAGCCACCACTGAAAGGGTTCTTCTCTTGATCATCACCTTCCTTGCCAATTTTGGCATTGGGACCAACAGCTGACCCATCTGGGAAGATCGAGTGATGTGGGAAGATGTTAAAAGAGGGAGATGCTTAACCAAGTAGGATGATCCCAAACTATATAGGGCTTTAAAAGTTAAAACTAACACCATGAACCTGATACAGAATGAAATGGGCAACCAATGCAGCTCTGCCAGATGTGCTCGAACTTCCTCACCCCAGTGATTAGTCTAGCTGCTGCATTATATTGTCAGGGCAGAAGGAGAAGGAGAAGAAGCTGGGGAGAAGGAACATTCGGGCAGATAATGATTAAGAGATAGGTTTGGTGAAGAAAATTAAAGTGAATGTGGTTTAGCATCTGTACTGCATATTTTGTTTCATCTGCAGATATTTGGATTTCTTGAAAACCTATCCTTTAAATTAAGAAAAAAATCAAGAAAACTCAGATCATTTTTCTTAGATAAACAATTCAATAATAATGTGGATTCATTTTAGAGATGTCAACACTATACTGGAAGATAAGAATATCAACATGAACTAGCACAAGATATGAGATGCATTTCCAAGCAGAAGAGTAGGGTGCCTTGGCGGGGCCCCATATAAAAATTTGTTTGGGGGCCCTTAGGAAGGTTAAAGATTTATTTTGCTTACGCACGTTGGGCGCCCCCGTGGCCCGGGCTCCCCGTATAATTGATACGGCAGATACGGCGGTAGCTACGCCTCTGTTTCCAAGCCTAGAAAATGACCTGAAGGTGAGTGATGTAGTCACGCTGAAGCTAAGCAGATGAATCCTTATAACAATATGGAACCATCTCCCAGGATTATTTATGCACCCTTCCTCTTTGGCTCAGCCTTTGGCTTTCCTTCCTTCTAAAATTGTTTATAAGTAGAAAAATGCTGGGTTAGTGATTCTGCCATTGTAGCCAATAAGTGATACTTCCACATGATAAATTGTAATCAGGTAGCAATAAAGTACTGCATACAGGAGTATCATGTTAAAACCTTCTATATTCATGTCCATGCTAGAGAATCTATTTAATTTGCTCTTCAAATCTTTCCATTCTCACCTTTGAAAAGGGGCCTAAATAGCCTTCATAAATGGTTGCAGATCATACTGTCAAAAGCTGAATCGAGGAAAAACTGCAAACGGAGAAGAAGCATTTACACAATGAGTAAGAAACTAATGGCTGAGGTAGCATTTCCCTGGGGGGCATAGAAGAAGAAGAATTGGAAGGCTGTAAACACATTCAGGTATCCCCTGGGCAATGACAGTGCCCTGTCAGCAGATCCTTCCACCCTGGAAGGACCATTGGAGCACATATGATGTGAACAAAAGATTATGTGCACGCACCCGCGCACGCGCACACACACACACACATTTCTATCAACCTGTTATTAAAAAATGGAAATGAGAAATAAGGAAAGAGAAGACATATAAAGACATTACAGTGAACCCCAGTTTAAGGAATTACTCAGTTCCGTGGGGTTTTCCTTATAGCAATTTTTCCTTAAAGTCAAGTGTGGTTTCCCATAGGAATGCATTAGAAACCAAATATTGTGTTCCAGAGCTCAGCATTTTTTAAAAAAGTATTGTATCTGTTCAAAACTATGTATAAACACAGCAAAAAATTCCAAAGTGAATTTTATAATGAGTTTGGAACAGAAAAAATGGTTTATTTAGCTTATTTCTGAACTTGGGAATATTAAATTGGTTTTCAATGCATTCCTATGGGAAACCACACTTTTCACCCTCTAGTGGTCAGCTCTGGTCATGACCCACCAGTCAGCTGTTTCCCCAAATCACCACCCCTCTACTTCTAAACTACTGAAAAGTGGCAAAAGGCGGGGGGGGGGGGAATGGTGTGAATGTGTCCACTGCTGTATACCAATCACTGGGAGCAAGCACAGCTGAGTCTACTGTTGGAAAACCCTCAGAAAACCTGTCCTTATAGCTATTTTTTCCTTGAAGCAGACCATCATTTCCTATGGATTTCTTTTCCTTAAGCAAGTTTTTCAGTAAGCGAGCCATCCGGAAAGTGGGGGTTCAGTCTACTTCATTGTGATGAAAAGAATAATCCTTTGGTCCTAAATCCAGTGCTAGCCCAATATAAAGCAGACCCAATGAAAAACAATGGGACATAATTATCCCAGCCTAGACTGGGCTAGATCGGGGTGAGCAAAATGATCAGCAGGTGAGCTGATTTGCAGGGCTGTGGCCGCCGCCGCCGCCGCCGCCCCCCTGGCAAAACCTTCCTGAGCTAACAGCCCCCCCAACCCACTCCATGGTGCCAATGTTAAATATTTGAGTGTGACATTGTTGAACCTCCCGTAAATTTTTGCCCCTCCTGAAATCCCCCCCCCCCAGAATCCTGGCTACATGCTGCCTTGGGTTTATGGTAATTGAAGTCCAAGAACACCTGGAGAACTGACCCCTGGGCTAGATAATCCTAAACAGAATCACCGTGAGGTGCAGTATATAATTTGGAGCAATCTTTGCATCTACTTGCAATGACTGGATGGTTTCAGAGCAGGAAACCAAGCCTCACTTTAAACCAACTCTATTTGGCCTTCATCCCTGTACAGGTAAATGAAAAAAGAAAAAAGAGAGAGAGATGTCTTTCCCTGTTTCCTACTATCACCTTCTCTATAAGAGAGTGGAAATAAATTTTCACTTGAAAAAATATGTGGCATAGCAGATGAGTGCTTCGTTTGAAAAGAACTCTTTGCTCAAAAAGTTCCATCACACCTTAGAAAGGACATGGAAATAATCATTCTATATTTTTAAGGGTTCCTAGCACCCCAAGTCCTCCATATTTTATTTTATTTTTTAACAAATGCAGAGGCCCCTAGGAAGTGTAAATGGGCTTTTCAGTTTTGTTTTGTTCCTGTCAACTAAATTTGGGGAAAGAGACCCACAGAAACTGGTGTGGCCCTCCAAGGTTGAGAAATGGCCATGTGACTCCTCTAGCCAGTAGAAACTGCTTAATCTTGGTTTAGTTCATGCTCAAATTGTAATCCCATACATGTCTCATCAGTAGACCTGACATGTCTCAACAGGACGCCAGTACTGAAACAGATGTCATGAGTAAGAATAACAATAGCAACAACAGGACATATAGACTCACGGTCTGTTTCTGAACTTCTTGTTATCTGCAAAATAAAGTCATCATACTCCAGGCCTTATTCTCAGTTACAATGATTTGGCACTGCCATGAAGCATTATGTGGGAGTGGATTATACTTTTGGAAGAACTCTGTGACAGTGAGATAAAGTGTATTTGACATGCCTGTTATTTATTTGGCAGACCTGTTACCTGCCATGAAATCCTCCCAATCTGGCTGCAAAATGGGGAATAATTAGTTATTCTGTATGTAAATAAGAAGAAGCTAAAACTAGGTTTGAACTTTATATTTAGGTTTCTGTCTGATTTCTTTTGAGTGGTGCAGATGACCAAGTAGTTCCCACTGACTTTATATTATTATTATTATTATTATTATTATTATTATTATTATTATTATTATTATTATTATTATTATTATTATTATTATTATTATTATTATTATTATTGCTCCTTAATGTAATTTCACTGAGAGGGCCATGAATTGCTACACACACAACTTACATACAACCTCTTATTTGTGCAACAACATGTGTGTGTATGGTTTTTTTTTTTTTTGGGGGGGGGGTGTTGAGGGAAACAAAATTTAAACCTGCCTCTCCTTAAATAGCTGCTGTGGAACAATATACTTTTATTGACCAACATAATATCTTTGATGATTCAGTACAAGACCCATTTCTTGATATCTCGAACTCATTCCATACAATTTCTGGAACTCAGAAACTTGCAAATTGGAGAATAGAGAACATATTTTAGGTTAGGAAAGAAAAAAGAGGGTGTCTATTCTGGCATTACCTACCTCTTCTCTGTCACTTTGCATTCATCCCAACTTCTGCACATTCTCTGGCTGACAACCACACTCACTTTTCAAAAAAAAATGTAGGGAAGACATGCCAGAACACAATTAGATGGAGAAAATTAGTGAGGGAATAAGGGCTAAGCAACTGTCTCCCACTCACTGCTTTTCTATCGCAAATGTGCCTTGCTTATAACCATGCATCTATTGTGCCATTTAGTAAAGGTAAAGGTCACACTTGCTCAAAAACCAGTTGTATCTGACTCCAGGGTACAGGGCTCATCTCCATTTACAGACAAAGAGCCAGTGTTGTCTGCATCTGCTGATGTTTCTGTGGTCATGTGCCATGCATGACTAGAAATCAGAGCACATGGAACGTTGTTACCTTCCAACCAAAAATATTGCCTATTTATCTACTTGCAAGTTCTTGCTTTCAAACTGCTAGGTTGGCAGGAGCTCAGACAAGGATGGGAGCTGACTCCATCTGCAGCACTCAGGTCTTGAACTGCTAACCTGATGAACTTCCAGTCATCAAGGTCAGTGTCTTAACCACTAAGCCACCACAATCCATTCTACTGGTAAAACATTCACAGGTTTCTTCTCCCACTCAGTTCCCTAGCACTCAAAAACTAGCATAGAAGGCTGTAGCCAGAAGAGCAGAATTACATACATTTCCAAATTCTGTTGAAATTCACTGCTTCTCATTCTGCAAGAACAAAAACCAAAACCCACTGAAGGATTCCATCCAATTACTACATAGTATTTATTAAATGTCCATCAAAACATAAATTTCGTTTCCCCAGAACACATGATTATTATGTCTACCGCACAATCTTTCCCCAGCAACCACTTACAGTGAACAACACCCAGAAATCTTTGTTACTGTTTAAAAAAACATAACTCCCATTTTTATTTCCTTACATGTGCTTGCACTTAATGGTAAAAATCTTAGTTCACTTTTTTTCATCTCCAGTTATAAGACCAAGAAGGCAACTATAGTAGCTAAAACATTTTGGAAAGTTGTTATGTATTAGAATAAACAATCAGGTGGTAGCAGATCACCCTTGTGCTTTTCATAACTCAGCATGGCTTTGCCATCAATGGTCAAGAAAAGAGAATTTAGGCTGCATGCTAATATAAATTAGCTCCTGCTAAGCTTATTGGGACTTGTTTCTAAGCAATTGTGCATATGATTGGTCTGCCATTATATATCAGATTGATTTTTGATCATTCTGTTTTGGAGATGGGCTTTCAATTTACTGTTGTGCACAGTTCATGATTTTCCATATACAGATAATACATATATCCAACAAGGGAATCCAAGTGGACAAAAGTCCAGATTTGGCTTAGACGATTAAAAAGAGAACTTCACATATTGGTGGTCCTGGTTCAGACTATCTCCAGAACTCAATACCCAACTGTTGATCACACTACGCTTCACTAAGAGTAGTGTAGTTGCCCACGATTACAGAAATTGCTCATTTCTTATGAGGCCAAAGAATGTGACAGGATTTCATTTCAGACAATTTTATATCAAAACAAATAAGACATGCCAACACTCAGTAATCATTTCATATTCCACCTAGAAAGATATAGAATTGTAAATGGGAGTTGAAAATGGGAGGAACCATAAGTGACAATCTCTCAAGATCCATGATCTGAGTTGTTAAATCTTAACTTTCTGCTCTTGAATCTATATGTACGGAAACTTGATTGCTCTGAATGTGTCCTCATTTTTCTGAGTAACTTCTCATCTTTGACACCTGCATTCAAAGGTGGAAGTGACTCTCTGAAATTCTGAGCTGATGAACATCCTGCCCTATCCATGAACCAGCTGTCTTTTTTCGAAACAGATAAAGCATTTTTCTCTCCATTTTACAAATTGTGCAGCACAAATTGGAAAGAAATTCATTTCTACAGGTTTTACAAACATTCAAAATGCATCATATTTGGGACAGAATTAACTTGAAGCCCCCCCCCCCCAAAAAAAAAAAAAAAACACCCACAGTTAAATGTGGGATAAAGTAAAATCAGTTATTTACTATCCTGCTGATTTAGCCCTGCAGGAAGAGGGGTAGTTTTGCTGGGTGCTGAGGGAAAGAAATACCCTAGTATGCCAGATTCTGATACTGTATGTGAAACTCTAGTTTAGAAGCAAGAGTCCTATGCACATCTAGAATATCATAATATAACCTCACTTTGAGGTGACCATGATTTTTAATTCAAATCTCCTGAGAATTCTGCCAATTTACCTGTCAGACTGCCTAGATGTAATATAATATTTGTGTGAATAATAAAATGTATAGTAAAACTTCATTGATTTTTTTTAAAAAAATACTAAGAAGTACCACAATGGAAATCGATGCATATATATGACTTTACAGTTGACACATCACATCTGTACATCTTTGTACCAGCAATTTAATAAGTATCTGCAAGGATTTTAGCAACTCAACAAAAAAGCAAAACATTAAGTGTCATCAAGCTACATTACCAAAGATTAAAATGATGCCAAGAAGAAAACTATGGATTTGCCTTAATACACTGTAGTATAGACTGCAGTGGCTCAGTGGTTAAGAAGCTCACTTTGTTAGCTGGAAAGCCAGCAAGTCAGCAGTTAGACACCCAGGTACTGCATGACAGAATGAGCATCCGTCTCTGCCCCAGCTCCTGCGAACCTAGCAGATTGAAAGTAATAAACTACAAGTAGATAAATAGGGACCACTTCAGTGGGAAAAGATCTTGGGGACATGAAAGGAGCCCCATTCGGGTGTCCTCTGAGCAGAGTTTCTCCAGCAAAAATCCTTTCAATCCAGAATAATTTCTGACATGATTTTTTTAATGCACTGTATATTGCTACTTGGAAGGACAAATATTGAAGATAAAGCTAAAGTACTTTGGCCACCAGATGAGAAGAGAGGACTCACTTGAGAATGCCTTGATTCTGGGAAAGATTGAAGGCAAAAGGAGAAGGGGGTGGCAGAGGATGAGTTGGCTAGATGGCATTGTTGACGCAATGGGCGTAGAGCTGAGTGGACTGCAGAGGATGGTGGAGGATGGGGTACCTGGCGTGCAGCAGTCCATGGGGTTGCAAAGGGTCAGACTCAACTATGTGACTGAACAACAACAACAAACACTGTAGGTTTACTCAAATTTTTCTTGCATGTCTTCATGGGTGGGGTGGAGGTGGGAATTACAGGCTAAGTATTACAAACATGTTCATAAAAAGAATTTGCGTGCTGCAATCTAGAATTTTCAGTTATTTCATAGCTTTATTTAAACAACAAAAGCATTTCTGGTAATGAAGAATATACAAATTATTCTTTTCACATGTACTTTTACCTCACATACCTTCCTCTTCCCTATCCTCTCTTGGCTATGAGGAGGTCAAAAGCATTCACTTCCTTTTCAGACATACTGTTTGACTGAATTCTGGGTCATTTTCTGAGCCCACAAGGATTCCATGGACTAAAGACTTGTAGTAGGTTTAAGATTAACTTACCTCATGACACTTGCATCTCTTATTCCCCACCTCTATCCAAGCCCACAACAACTCAGCCAGCAGCTCCAGGGTTATTTCTTCATTGCTGAATAACCTACTGAGTCTGGAACACATTCCAATGACATAGATAAGTTCCATGAAGGTTGGGAGTTCTACTGCAATTGCAGTGATGGTCACAGGATAGGAAAAGAAATGTGACACATCCTCTTATTTTCTGACCAAACAACAACACACAAAGCATTAAAGCAAATACTGTAGCTTGAATTGTGCAAAGCAATGAAAGTTGTTATTTTGTTGCATGGTCTTTCATAGATAAGCATCAAAGGGTGTAATTATTTATTTTTAGTATTTTCAAACTAAAGTATGTGATAGCTAAAACAACACAAATGTCACTGCAACTGTTTCCACTCTCCCCAGAGCTAGATGCAATTGATGTTTAGCTTCACTGGGGAAACTCCTGCATTGGACTCAACCAGTCTGTACATCCACTAGTCATATATATCTTCCCAACCTGATAGGTGAGACTTGAAAAATGGCATCTTGCCAAAGGCTGCCTCCAAACGTATTGTGACGGAGAAGGCATTTGGTCTTGGTCTACTCACAAAATCCCCCAAACTAATGTCAATCCTTTGACTGGAATGGATGAAGTAGATCTGGGGTCATCGTACTGTCCCTGATACTAAAAGAGAGAGAGAGGGGGAATATGCTCATTGGAATATATATGGCCTCTGTACTAGGTCACTGGTGTTTACCTAAGTGAGATTGTTATGCTAAAATAACTGCCATGCCCCTAGAGATGTGACACCATGATCTGACTGTTGTGTACTGACACATTTATACTTTGGCATGTTCCTTTCCCTTGGGTGATGAGCAGCTCTGAGAAATGACATTAAGAAAGGCTCTTAGACAGCATTCAAATGTGCAAGTGGCGATCAGGAATGAGCTGCAGAGAATTAAAAGCAAGGAATCCTCACTGTTAAGCCAGCTATTTCCAACCTGTCATTTAATAAATGTTTACATTCCTCAGATTGAGGCCAATGATGTCTGAAATTTAATTTAAGCCTGCAGAAAACATTCTGTCTATTTGGGTGCCAGTCCTGCACTTTAATTACAGTAGAACAAAACAGCCAGATTGAACATTTAAATAGTGTTTCCTTTTATTCACCTTGCCGCTTTGGTCAAATGGCATTATGACATAGCGTCTGGAGAAGTTTTAGGGCATCTCAGAAAACTGTGTACAATAATAACAGGATCATCTACTTTAAATTACAAACTGCATTTTTTTATGCAAAGACATGGGTAATAGCACTCTCTCCTTGTTGAACCTTTGCTCACAAAACTGAATATTATTTTTAAAAAGTCTTGATGTTACACCATACCTTTTAAACTTAGAATGAAACAGTAGGCATTGAACATGCTTCTCACAGGCATTCATTGCTAAAAGAGAAGCCACTGCCACCATTTCTTCTTCCACGTCTAGGCCAGGCATGAAACTGCCAAAATGGAGGCACCTTTTGTTGAATTCATTCTGCTGTTCCTTTCACCTGTGTTCCTGCCATTAGTTTGCCATGAGTTGGTGCTTGGCTTATAGGAAGATATTTAATCTTCTTGGTGTTGAGCTCCAAACCGTACTCTATGCTTGAAGCTCTAACCCAATCCAGCATCAACTGAAGATCTGCAAGGTTTGTGGACAGCAACACTGTGTTATCAGCATATTGGATGTCTGCATTTTAAATGGTGTTAAGAAGAGCTATCAGTTCTTTGATGTTAACTTGGTGAGTATGTTAAATGAAAAGTGGGATCCCTAGGTAGAGTTTAAAATGCAAATAGAAAAAGCAAGATCCACTTTCATAAAAATGTGACATTTGTTATGCTGTAGAAATCTAATTCTCACTACAAAGATCTGAATAGTGAGATGTTACATATTCCCAGTATTGCTATATGGTGTCAAAGCTTGGACATTGACTAAAACATCTGAAAAGAAAATTGAAGCTTTTAAAATGTTAAATTACAGATGGCTGCTAAGGATATCATGGGATGACCATGTGACTAATGTAGAAGTGTTGTGCCGGATGGATAAAAAACAAGATCTGTTTTTTATGACTGTTAAAGAAAGCTCCAATACCTTGGGGATATCATGAGGAATTATAGAATACTCTAACTCATTCTGCAAGGTAAGATCCTTGGAAAGAGAGGACTTGAATGTAGATTAACATTGTGGCTAAAGAACCTGAAAGACTGGTGTGATATGCCCTTAGAAGAACTGTTCCAATGACTTAAGAACAGGAAGACTATTGCCATTATGGTAGCCAATAGCTGAAGAAGGAGGAGGAGGAGGATCATCTGGGCTTGGGACTGGCAATGGAAGAGTTAAGTATGGTATAAAGGTGAAGGTAAAGGTCACCCTTGCTCAAAAGCCAGTCATATCTGTCCCTAGGGTTCTGTTTCATAGCCAAAGAGTAAGCACTGACTGTCTCTGCAGATGTTTCTGTGGTCATATGACAGGCATGACTACACACTGGAGTGCACAGAATGCTGTTTACTTTCCCACCGAAGTGGCCCCTATTTATCTACTTGCAATTTCTTGCTTTTGAGCTGCTAGGTTGGCAGGAGCTGGAACAAAGATGGGAGCTCATTGTGTCCTGCAGCATTCAGGTTCCACCTTCCAGTTAGTGTCTTAGTCACTTGAGCCACTGCATCCCTTTAAGTATGGTATAAGTATGACTTAATCTGCAACAAACCTATTACATTCATTTTGGATGAATTTGTAATATTGCAACTGCTGAGCACCTTCAAAAAATACTGTAGAGTTAAAGTATTCTGAGGTTTGGCTGTTAGAGTAGTAGTTTAGACTCTATCTGCGCTCTCTTTCTAGTTATGCTAACTTTAGATTTCAGCTTTAGCTACAAAAGCCATTAGAAGTAGCCAGCCTCCTTTCAAGAGAGAGATTCATATTCATCACACATTGAAAAGCAATTATATCCACCTTTAATGACCTCTATTACAAGATTCACATCCAACTGCCTTCCAGAAGGAAACTAGAGATGAAATTTAAACAAAAGATAATAGCTTTGATCCAATTGAATGTTTGTACAGCACACATTTGCTTGTACATTTCCTCTCCAGTCTTTGGCACCTAACTGGATTGTGGTGATAGGATTTTATGGCTTTAAAAGGGATTTCATTATGAAGATACCACTCTTCATATCAGTCAAACAGGAATACAGGTTTTGGTAAGCCATGATACTTTGATTCAGTCTATTTTATCATGTTTCTGTTGATATTTGTAAGCTGCTATATTGACTCTGGTATCTGGAATATATCTAATTATGTATTTTTGTATTATTATTTATTTTAAATCTAGCAAAACTGTCCAATTTTGCAGGTATTGGCATATCAAATATGTAAAGTTACATGAGTGTTAGGCAACATCATTGTGAGGGATGGTGGTTTCTTAATTCAGCCTTGTAGGCCATGTTTACTTGATCCCAAGCCACTGCATGGATGATGGACTACATATTTCAGACACTGGTTAGGAAGTCTGGTTATATGATGCTAGTGCAAGTGTAATGAGGTGGCTGTAGTGGCAGGAGTTTGGCAGAAGTCTGGAGAGGTATCAGGGGCCCCAGACCACATTTAGTGACAATTTTATGCATAGGAGCAGATCTGCATGAAGGAGAGGGACTTTGGGCCCTATTCCAGAAAAAAGCAGTATACCCCTTTTTATGATGTTGAGGGAGTAGTGGGTGGGAAGCTGACAAGGACATGCCTAACTCAGGAAGGCTCTCAAAGTTCTCCACAGTTGAAACAAAGTAGTCTTTCCTCACCGTAGTGGACTCATGCCTGGAGGTGTTCATAGTCCTTACTGATTACCAACTCTTTGTGGTTACCCAGTAATACACTGGAACAGTGAAGACTGGGTGATTGGTGAGTCATCTCATTTTTGAATTGGCTTCTTAAACCACACTGATACTACACTGATGTAGACAACCCAAGTGGTGGTCTTTTAATACCCATTACCAATCTATTCATTAATAAAGCCTTTAATGTTTGTTAATTTGTGAAAGGGGGCTGGCAGGTGTCCCAGACAGTCTCACCTGGATCCACAAGCTGCTTCTATTACCTCTGATATTTGCATTATATCTAACTATCCGTGTTTTTTTTTCCTATTATTTTTTTCAAACCTAACAAAAGTATCCAGCTTTGTAGGGGGCAGCAGAGGATGAGGTGGATGGATCGAATTGTTGATGCGATGTGCGTAGATCTTGCCAGCCTGTAAGGGATGGCAGAGGACAGAGAAGCCTGATGTGCAGTGGCCCATAAGGTCGCAAAAGGTTGGACTCAACTGTGTGACTGAACAACAACAAAAATGTGTTTGAATATCACAGTTAAGATGAAATAGAACAACTTATAAGAAACATTATGAAATCCAAAAATGAACAGCTTGTCTTTGGCTAATATGGGTGTGGGACAGTTGAGTTTCCTTCCTGCTTACTCATGAGCTGTCCTTCACAGGAAGTGTATGCTGCTATTTTACACTGTAAATATATTTAGTGTGTAGGTTTGTGTTGGCATGCATGATAAGCATTTGAGATTTGATTGACAGTGTTAATTGAGTATGTGCCAAAAGTGACATTTGAAATAGTTGAATAGTATGGAAGAATGCTTGAGAATGGAGCTGTGAGCTAATTGTTCATTAGGAGTCCTGCTTGAATGGGTCTTGTTTTGTGTATTAAAGGGTGTTTATTAATGTCCACAGTTTTCTGGATATAATAAAGTCAGCCCTTAACTGTAATAGTGGTTCAAAAGCAGCATAAAAGAGAACATTGACTGTAGAAAGAAAGACAGGTGCACAGAAAATGCCTCCTCGAAAATTGTGGTATTTTTGAACCACAGCCGAACGTACCCTGGTAACAGGAACCTTGAGTTCCCAGCCAATTTTTCTCACACTGGGTCAGGTGAAGGGAACTGCAGAATGAACTCACCAGGGGTTGGCTTCATTTTGGAGGTTTCATGTCTCACCTAGACATGGAAGAATAAGTAATTGACTGTTTGCCCAAAATTTAAGGCACTCATTTTAGCCAGATACTGAAGGCATTTGAACCCTGCCATTATAACAAAACTCTATTGAGATTCTTCTTTTCATTGGCTGCATGTTGGTCAGTGAAAGAAAGGTTGGCACTGAGCCAACTATGACTGAGTCAAAACCACAACCAAAGGTGTGAGTATATAGGAATGAAGATTTTTCTTTGCCCTTCCACAAAGGGCTTGTGGTTCCAGCCACCACTATCCCAGTCTTGTCTGATGAAGTGGAGTTGATCCATGAAAACCAGCAGTTAGTCTTTAAAGTGCCACAACATTTTTCTCTGTTTGTTTTGTTTATTTGCTTATTCATAAAGATATTGTTACTTTAGATAAATATTTCCATGCAAGAAGGATTTCTATAAATAAAGAAGAGATCATGTTAATTTTCTTGAAAGATGGTTATGACTTTGTCTTTTATTTCAGCTTCCAACTGGGGACCTTTCAAGGAATCACCTCGGTGAGGAGGGTGGTGGATACAAACAAACAAAAAAAACAAACAAAATAAGCTTCAAGGACTCTTTTGCTTAAAGGTTGAAGATCTTCAGTTACAGTCTTCAGGAAACTCTGGACCTCCTTCAGCAGATCCTTCCAGGGGTTAATAATACCTTACAGTAATACCTCAGATAACAATTGCATCAGATATTGCTAAAATCGGATAATGATACAAAAATTTTATTTTTATTTTTTGCATCGGATAACGATCTGTTAGTGTTAACCGAGGTAATTGTTCATAGCGGTGGGGTGGCTGGAAAGCTGAACAGGGGCTCCCCATTCAGCTTCCCCAGCTGCCCTGTCCCTGCCTCTGCAGCTGCTGGCTGCTTGCCTGGGATCGGGGTGGCTGGGGGTGCCTTCTACCTCCAGCCACCCCGATCCCAAAGCAGAGAGCCCGAGCGGGCTGCCTGATTTAGGATCGGGGTGGCTGGAGGTGGAAAGCCCCCCCAGCCATCCTGATCCCAAAAGGATTGGAGTAGGTGGGGGTGAAAGGCACCTCCAGCCACTCTGATCCTAAAGACATCCCCAAACTCCCTCACAGCCCCAGAGATCAATCACTGGGGCTGTGGGGGAGTTTGGTGACCCCTGCCTAGATGGCTAAGGGACTTAGCCATCCAAGGGGGAGGCTTCTGGAGAGAGGCTGGGAAAACGGTCCCAAGCCTCTCTTCAGAATGCCCCCCCCTCCCTGCCTGGATCACTAAGTCCCTTAGCAATCCAGACGGAGGTTTCTGAAAGGAAGCTTCTTTTTAGAACCTCCCCCCCCCCCGGCCTGGCTTGCTATGGGGCTTAGCCATCCAGATTTTTTTTGGGGGGGGGAGCCTTCTGGAGAGAGGCTGGGAAACGGGTCCCAAGCCTGTCTTCAGAACACACACACACCTGGCTAACCCTAGCACTGATGACAGTGTGGGATCAGTGCTTGGGTTGGGGGAAAGAACTCGGGGGTGCCCTCGGTCTTTTCCCCAGCCCCAGCAACGATGCCATTGTGGGTTCAGTGCTCAGGTTGGGGCACCAATCACCTTTTGCTTGCAAAGGGTGATTCCATACTGGGACCACTGGTTTGCTAGGGGAGGGAACACACATTCTCTCCCCCAAGCAAACCGGAATCCACCCCGGTTCCCTTTCCTCTTCAAAAAGGGAACAGGGTTTTTTTTTTAATGTCAGATAATGTTATCTGAGGTACTAGTATACTTGGAACCTGCAGCATCTCATTAATGAGCTCAGAGGTACTATCTAGTAGTTACCATTGACAATCAGTCACATCTGTCACATTAGTACTGGTTGCATGTCTAGGTTTTTTTAAAGTAAATAAATCAGTTGTTACTCAAAGCTCTACATAAGTCATGAAAAATATAGCTTGATATTGATCATAAACCAACAGAAGAAATAAAGTAGATGAATGAAAGGAATACTTCCAGGATGTTACAATGAGTAATTAGTACACCCTTGGACAGAATAATGTGGGAAAGCATATTTTTTGCTAGGTCTAGAGTAGTCAGATAACCTGCCAATTTCTTCACAATAGGTTCCAGTGCACATGTCTTTGCTCTAGCATTACAAACAAGGCCAATACTGGGCACCAAGACATTCCTTTTGTATTTCTTGTGTTCAATACAAAACGGGCAACCTATTAACTTTTTACCATTGCTGTAACTGTGATAAACTCATTCTGCAATTCAGGTTTTCTGCTAATATATACCTGAACTACATAAGAGAGCTCTTGGGAAATGAAATCCTCTGGCACCTGGTATGTTATTTTTGGCCCAAGTGTGGGATGGAACTATCTAAAAAAGATACACTCATTTCTGTTGCTAGCTTCCATTATGATAACTTCCTACTGAGAGGAGCTCAACATCTTCCTTGCTGCCCATCCTATTTAAACCTCAAACATTGTATGCTTACATGTGTCTATTCCAAGAGAGGATCATGTGTCCTCAACTAAAAATTGGGTCTTTTCTGCAGTAGTCTATACCTTTTGGTATGTCCTGGCAGAAGAGATATGTTCAACCCCTATACTTTCATCCTTTAAAATAGCTTCTAAAGAGTGGACTATTCAGAAAAGTATTTAAAGATGCCCTTCCTTGTTGAAAGGAAGGACATTCCAAGTCTTACTCTTTATGTTGGGGCCACAAATAATTATTTTGGTTTCCTGGCTTTGTTTGGGTTTAATTTCATTTATTTTAGTCCTATATTCCTTTGCATATTTTAATTGTGTTTTGATTGTATGCCACTGAGTGTAGCAGTTTCCGGTAGATGGGTGGTATGCCGTCAGACAGACAATGTGTTTAGAAGCAGCCAGTGAATTTTACTAAGGAAAAATAATGTATAAATAGCTAATAATGCCTTTAAAATAACATTATGTAGTTAGTTGGGTTTTTTCAATTAGTCCATGACCTCAGTACACTGTGGCATATGAGAAACGTGCTAGATGATATTTTCATACTGCCTTCTTCATTTTAATAATAGTTTGCATAAGAACAGCACTTGATGGATTGTAACCGAGAGCTCTTTTTATATTGAGGTGGTGACAATTATTGATTTTCACCCTCTTGGCACAGAGTGAAAAGCAGTAATTTTATTTAATTTTATTTGTTTTATTGCAAAAAAATGTGGCATTTGAATGTGAAGCTTGAATAACAGCATGTGGTGTCAAGGTTAATGTATCAAACTCAGGTTGTTGCTTGGCTGAATTTTGTCAAATATTCCAGAGCTACAATACCCCTTTCATACTATAGAGAGACGAAAATGGAAGGGAATTTAATTAGAGTGTGCTGGAAATGTAATATGGGACATTAAGCATTTATTAAACAAAGCTGTTTCTGAACCTTTCAGATTACACATTGGGAAATCTTCATTAGCAATCAACAAAATACTTGTTTGTACAACTGAGAGGACCAAATGTGATGACAATACATTATGTATCGTATCAGATGCTGGTTATCTGAGGTTTTACAGGAAAATTTTAAGCAAAGCAATGATTCCAAGGCAGCTGCATCTAGAGGAAATGTGTTGTTTTTGTTTTTGCTTTGTAATTTATTCCCCTACTGCAAGTTCTTTTAAAAATCTGACCATAAAATACTTTTTGTTGCTAGGCTAGTTGTAACCAGTAGAATGCAGAACAACTCTGATTAATTTCAAAGGCACATTGGTTGAGGGTTATTATTAGGTTACTTTATTAATGCACAATCTGTCACAAAAGCCTTGGAGTGGAAATATAGCAGATGTACAACAAGTTCTACTTTGAAATTCCTTAAATCACCAAAGACATGAATAATTTTGTTTGTTTCCAAGCAGAGAGGGGAAAGTATGTTATAAACATTTTTTCTCTTATAAAAATTGCATTATTAAAATGGATTTTTTTTTTTGTTTTAATAACCAGTTCCCGCTAACTCTCAATCAACTCTGGAAGGCCTGCATTAGGAATGACTGACTATAGTAATGTCATCACAATGTGCTCCTTGCAGGTTTGACAGAAGGACTATATATTCTTCTTCTAACAATGACTGGACATTATCATAACTATTTTGACTTTGTATTTGGAAGCTTTATATAATGTGTTTATGTCGTATCCAAACAATTCTCCACTTCCTAAAGCAATAAATATAATATAAGATATGAACACTTATTATATTACCAAACAAATCTGATCTGGAAGATCTGTTAAAGAAATGTCTAAATATACAAGATTTCTTGCCATTGGAGTCCATTGAGGAGCAACCATTTACCCTTGTGGATCCCATTTCCCTTCCAAAACTATATTGACCCTTTCAATCAACTTTGTCCCTTCCCCTTTATTTATACAAAACTGATGAATTGATCCAATATATCCATAAATTCATATTTTCTAGTTATCCCCTTCTTAACTTTTATATTACACATAAGTTAATCATTGATAGTAATTCCCAAGCTTCTCTATTCCAATCACTTAACTGGAAAACATAGGCTGGTTTCCAATGTTGTTGTTCAGTCACACAGTTGATTCTGACCCCTTTCCAAAATCCAGCAATAATGGATCTTGCTGTTGTCAAAATATTGGAGACTAATTATTTTTTTCCATCCAGTTACCTACCTCCTTCTCAAATATTGATACGATTACTATTTTTGACTTGCTTATTTCATTTTTCTTAAAAACCAATTGCTAAAATTTCAAAATCTCATGTCACTATCTATGAAAGGAAGTATATACTTTCTGAAACTTTCTCCACCATAATCACCATCTATTGAATTTAGTTTTACTGGGATATAGTACCATCTCAAAATTGAGATTGTTTTCTCTTTTATCATTATTGATGAAGATTTCAATATTCTAATGTCCCATATATATTTTTCTAAGCATTAGTATTTATTTCTTTTCTCATATCTAATTCCCATAATGGCTTCAGTAAGTCCTGATTTTCTACTTCCAATAGTATATTATACATGTTACTTGTTGTGGACTTTGGCACCTTGTTCCCAACTTTGCATTCATTTTGTAATACAATTGTTATATTTTGTAAGTTCCCTATATTTCCCATTTCTCTTTACCCAGTCTTTTGTCCAATGTCCTGGTTGCATAACATTACACCAAGATATTTTATCTACACCTATCACCTATTTTATTGGCTTTTCATTATTTATTTTTTCTAACCAATCCTTTATTCTAGTAATGTATCACTTCAATAATCATTTTCAAATCAAATATTTTAGATTTTCTAGAAATTTTTCCAACTCTGTCAACTCAGGAAAATGGTTGAGATAAGTGTTTTTGATAGTCACAAAATTCCATATACATAAAAGATGAAGATACAAAGGATACAAAGGACTCAGCACCAGCAACATCCCTTTGTTGCACTGTCAAAGCAAATGCCACAGCACATCAAACATTTTGAAAGGATTGGTTTAGTCTGAAAGAAATGTGTGTGCTTCAACCCTTGATTGTGCTGAGGTGTAACCTGTATTATGGTCAAGAAGCTACCATTAGGACAGAATACTGAGAGAATGAATGGGGTTTTTTTAATAGGCAAAGGTGTCACTCAAGAGTGCATTTTACCCCCTTACCTGTTCAATCTGTAGAATATATTATACAGAAAGCCAGATCGGATTCAGATGAAGGAACTGTGAAAAATAGTCAAGAAATTTAAGATATGCAGATGATTCCATTTTAATGACAATAAAAGAAGAAACTGTCAAAGCAGCACTGCACTTGAACATTAAGGAGATGAAAATCATGAATATGGAAGAACTACATGACTTTAATGTTGACAATGAAGAAATTGAAATAGCTAAAAACTGCAGCCAAGAAATCTGAAGACTAAGACTCAGAAGGGCAGCAATGGAGCAATTTTAAGTTTATCAAGTAAACCAAGACCAAGCTCATTCACACTCTTGTATTGCCTTGCTGAATGAGACATAAAGTCACAATAAGTCCAGAAGTCATTTTCTAATTGTCTCTAGACACAAATTCATAGAAATTAAAGAGCAAATGACCATCTATGGACGTGAGAGCTGGACAGTAAAGAAAACTGACATGAAAAAACTGTATTCATTTGAAATATGGTGCCGCAGTTGAGCTTTGTGTATACTGTGCACTCCCAGGAAGACAAAAATGTGAATATTAGAGCAAATCAAGCCTGAATTGTCTCTAGAGGCAAAAATGATGAAATGGAGGTGTTTCTAATTTGGGCACATTATTAGAAGACAAGATTCTCTGGAAAAGAAAATCATGCTGAGAAAGGTTGAATGCAGCAGTAAATTAGATAAATTTAATCCCTAAAGAAAGATGCAGGTTTGAGTTTGCATGAACTGAGCAGTGCTGTTGCAGGCAGAATATGCTGGAGATTGCTTATTTGTTGGGTTGCCATAAATCAAAGGTGAGTTGACAGCACATAACAACAACAGCAACAACATGTACAAAAAGGTGTTCCATGCAGCAAGATGAAGTAGCCTGCTTCTAGTCAACATAGTCTAATAATTTTAAATTTTAATTTGTTTGAATTTTATATATATTTCATATACATTCATATTTTTAAAATTGGCAACTCTCTGGTATGAAAAAATAAAGATGAAGAATCTGAATCTATTGTTTGGCATGTCAGTCTCTTCATGCCTCAGACACCGTTTCAAAGCAGGCTCCTTGACACACTCAGCTCTTATGAATGTAATCTCTTTTGGGTCTCAGGTCAGAATGGCTTCAGACAAGAGGTCATGTTTCCTCAGCCCTAACTCAATGAAACTAGTCTTCAGATTCCAAATGGATTTACTTTTCAAAAGTAGCTGCAAAGCTCAGGACATGGTCGCCACATCCTTTGTTATTTAATTTCTAAGAACATGTTTTCTGGATACAACTAGAAAATTAATTCTTGACTTGTTGAGAACTTCTCTAGTTCAGCAAGGCAATTCTTCTCTCCTTACATTACACTCTTACGACTACACATTCAGAAGTCAGCGAGAAATATACAGTCATTAGGCTTTTCATTGATAGTGGCATTGTAATTAAAATTTCATACTAAAGGATTTTACTCCAAATGTATTTCTTTTTATAAAAAGAGTAAGTGGTAGGGAAATAAAAAGAAAGTAATAACAATTGTTCTATTAGACTAGATTATAGTTGTAGAACTTCATTAGGAGAGTGCAGACTGTGAGCTAGGAAATAACTGCTAGCAATAACATGTTTAAGCTGAAAAGTCATAGCACTCCCCAGCTCATTCACAGCCTAGAGGCATACTTTAACCCATTTGGCAAACTGTGGGACAGATCTCAGGTTTGTGCATCCAGCTCTACCTAATATAGCCTTGTAGTGAGACAAGGGTGGAGGGAGGAAAATGGGCACTTGATTTAATTTCAATATGCATGTTTGGCTAAAACCAGATACAAAATGAGTACATTAAGAGCAATGCTCATGAAAGGGTGTGTGCATTTTTACATTTTAATACAGTGATAAAACAGAACTGACTTAGAATCCATCCAAAAAAAAATACCCAGATGGGAAATATACACATATTCTTTCCCCTCATTATACATAATTACACAAATGATTGTGCATACACTCACGTATTGTTCTTACTCTCAACCATATAGTCTGGAACTTTTAGTAGTCAATTTGTATATTGGTATGTATTATGTTTCTGGTCATGTACCATAAATAAACTTGTTTGTTTGTTTGTTTGTGTTGAAAGAAAGTAATAGAGGAAGATACTCATTCCACGGCATGGAAATCAACATGCTTATCCCATCAAAAGTCAAATAAACCTGTACCATAATCAAACTTAGAACTTTAGATTTCAAATCACCTTGCTATATTCATATTGTAGAGGGTTTTGTTCTTCAATGTGCAGATAGGCTTGGTGACATGAATAAAAAGTATTTGATACATTTATGCTACTCATAGAAAAAGGGTGTGGTCAGTGTTGTCACAGCACCAGTTCTAACAGAGATGAAAATCGAGCAGTTTTTACATTGCCAAAAACAAGAGTTCCTCTGGGCCTAGAAGCAATCCTCACAGTAGCTGGGAATAAGGGAGAGGGTGGATTTCCCCTACCAACTACTGTTGAGAGCTGTCTCTGAAGTAATGCAAATGTATTGGTCATGAATGGACAAGCCCATTGGTCTTAGAAAACAATTTATCCTGATGGATATTTTAAAAACCTACTGCAGCTGGTTTGATAATTTTGTGCAGACTAGTCAATTCTGACTCATGGTGACCCATTCCAGAAATGGTTTATCATTCCCTTCTTCTGTGGACATTCTGGATCTAGGCAGCTCCCTCAAGGCCATACTAGTTGGCTCTTCTAGGATGCACAGTAGGGAACTGAATTCCCAACCTCTACCTAACTCTTTGAGCTATCTAGTCAGCTACAGATCAACACAAGTCCCCACCTTTTAGATTTTCCTAGCATTGAATGAGCATAGAGATTGTTTTAATGATTGCAATGTCACATAAACTGAGATATAATTAAAGAGATGAGTCACAATGAAAAGGTTCTGCTGTTGTAAACCTCAAAATTATATCCCATATGGAAATGGCATGTGGTAAGATAATAACCTAAAACTTGGGAACCACAATCTCAGTCTGATTATGTAAAGGTAAAGTTTTCCCTTGCTCGAAAGCCAGTCGTATCTGACTCTAGGGTTCAGTGCTGATCTCTGCTTCAAAGTCAAAAAGGCAGCACTGTCTGCTTCTGTAGATGTTTCCGTGGTAATGTGGCAGACATGACTAGACACCGGAGCACACAGAATGCTGTTACCTTCCCACTGAAGTGGTCCCTATTTATCTACTTGCAATTTCTTGCTTTTGAACTGCTAGGTTGGCAGGAGCTGGGACAAAGATGGGAGCTCATTCCATCCTGCAGTACTCAATAATCGAACTGCTGACATTCTGCTTCCAAGTCAGCATTTTAGCCACTTGAGCCACTGCAGTCTGATTAGGTCTACAAATTTGTCAGAATATATAGCTGTTTTTTCTCTCCTATTTTACAAAGGCATGTTACATATTTCTAGTAACTTTGGATGAAAATTACTGATGTGTTTATTCTGGCTTGTGGAAGAAAAAACTTCATTTACTAGGTGAATCTCTGAGAATTGGTTTAAATGTGATTAACATATTCATCTTCTCTTAATTCTGATTGGAACAGTGACTAAGAAAATTACCAAAGTAATTCCAGTCCATCCCTTTGAATCTTGATTCTTTCAAGTATACCCACTGATTATCACTGGAACTCAATAAATAAAAATTATTTGAATTATAAAGTTTTTTCAATTATCATCATCATCGACTGCAACTAGGTCCGAGAATGCATTTTTTCCCCTGAAGCATGGGAAAAAAATAACTGGTGTGAATTTGTTTAAGGTGGATCCCATCTTGCCATGAAGTGACCCACACACTATGATCTCAGAGCCATCACCCAGAGCGCACATGAAGTAGAATATGCAGTATTTAACACCAGGACTGCAATGGACCACCTCAGCCTTGAGGATATGGACAAGGTGTGCCTTCATAGCCAGTCCATCTGGCATGGCCTCTTCAATCTCCATGACCATGACCATTGGGAATCAGAGTTCCTCCTCTGCTCATTTTGCCATTGGACCCAATATGATGGCTTCCAATGGCATTTCCTCCACTGAGGGTGACCATCACCCCACCTAAAGGGGTTCATCTGCTCATAGCTATTGGACCCTTTAGGGAGTCAGGTTAGTTAAATGCCACCTGACACTTGACATTGAGTAACTGGCTGTATGGTCTACTCCATTAACATAGTGGGATATCCAGCCAGACAGACATTTTCTCCAACTATAGTTTAGTTAGTTCTAGACAACTCAGCCTTTTTAGGCCAGAAGTTTATGTTTGTATATAATAAGGTGTTTCAAAATATTAGCATGCTGTTGCCAGGATCAATGTTTATTTATTTTAGTCTATGCAAACTGCTCAGAGCAGGAATCAAATTTCTCTGTGGAGCAGTAGAAAAACATAATCAATCTTATTGCTCTGTATAGGCACTGTAAATTATTGTGAGGGGATATTGACTACCAAAGTTCAGAAAAAATTGGTTCCTCTTATGCTATGTACTTTTAATTGTTTATGTAAAAACATTTAAAGACTTTGGTAACAGACTTTACAAACATTTGTGTATCTTAACATTAACATTATTCCTGATTTGTCTGGCTTTCTTGAAACTGAGTCAATAAGGGGAATGGCAGAGGACAATAAGAGGATGACAGAGGACAGAAGAACCTGGTGTGCAGTGGTCCATGAGGTCGCAAAGGGTCGGACTCGACTGTGTGACTGAACAACATCAAGGGGATAATTTAATTTTGGTTCTAATCTAAACCATCAGGACATTATTAAAATCATCAAAGGTATCATATATCTGGAGGCACTGGGCTGTTGCTTCAGCTAGCAGGGGTACAATTCTTCCTGAAATTGCTGGGAAAATGTTCTCCTTCATTGGTCCTCATATGCCTGAGACTGTAAATTATAAAGTTGATATTTTTCTCCTTTTTTAAGCCACATGGACTATTTAATGACTACCATATTGCTTGAACAAGTCAAACCTAGCATATCTTATTTGCCTTTGGCAACAGGAGCTGGATTCATGTAAGGATCCTGGTGACAACGTTAACCCAAACAAAAGCGTACATGAACGTTTTTACACACAGCAGGAAGCTGAAACCATGTATCTATCCCCCCCACAAAAAAAGAAGAAGAAGGTTAGGTTAAAGATACCAGCCACTCAAGAAAGGTAATGTCACAGCAAGTATTAGCACTTGACAATTGTCTCCACCTTTCTGGTGTGGGACAATCCAACACAGTGGATGCTTCAATTCATGCATATGGAACAGTGATCAAAGTTGTACCCAAAGGGCAAATCCATTATTCTATTTGCCTGAAGTGCAGGCATGTACCTGAATGTATAAGAACATTTTAGGCACTGAAGTACCTTCAAGCTGGGCCAATCTTCAACTCATTCTGTCCATATACAATCATTCTTTAATCCACCCTTTAATTCATAGCTCCTCTCAGATTAATTTTAATCCCTGTGGCATTTCCTTTCTTTCTGGAAAAATGAAAGTCTAGATGTGCTTGAAATAGAAATAAAATGTATTAATGCATATGAGAGGATATTGACATTTTACAAGGTTAAAATGTATCACATCTACACAGCTATACAACCAGAAAAATGTATTTAATCTGATGTACTTTGGTGCTTTCTTAGCAACACAGCTTAAGTGAAATAAAGGTCAACATCTCTAGAAATTATTTAATATGCTTTGCATTCAAGGGCTTGTATTTCAAAACTCTTGACTTGAAATGCTTAAACCATTCAATGGCTTTAACTTTAGTGCATTGCTCAGCCTCTAAAGAGTTAGCTTATCACTGTAAACCACACATGGTTGCTAGCTGTACCTCAAAGCAAATGTAAAATGTATTCAGACTCTTTGATAGTTCAATGTGGATCCTATAAAATGTATTAAAGAATGGGAAATGTATGCATCATGTTGAATGTTACACTTAATGCTATCAGTACTGATAATCCATATACATATTTTGTATATCTGGGAATATGTGGGGTTTTTTTTTTTTACAAAATTAGAAATGGATAGCTAGAGAATGCTGAAAAATAGGGACTGCAAATGTTTAATAAGAATATAATATTGTCACAGATAGAAAAACTATATGAATAATTGATCAAACATTGACAAGCATGTGAATTTTATCTTTGAGGCTGCAATGTTATATCCAATCACCTGAGAATAAAGCCTGCTGAACTCAGCATGTCTTACTTTTGAGTAGATACACAGTTGTGCTGAAGGTTAGCATGAAGTCATTCATATTGTCAGGTTAGACATGATTAATAATGATGAGGTTAGCTACAGAGTACTCTACGTTACTTTGACCTGTTCATATGAATGACTTCAGTATCTCTTTTTAATCTCTTACACTCAAGCCAATCACAAAATCCTCCCCATGTTGAAACCCTTTTTTTATTTTAAAATATAAAGTCTTTAAGAAACGGGACCTTTTACAACACACGTAAGCCTTATGAGATACAGTAATACCTCATATAACATTAGTATCGAATAACACTAAAATCGCATAACATTAAGGAATCTGGGGGGAAGAATTGCATCAGATAACATTAAGATCCTATGGGATGCTTCAGATAACAACCGCTAAAGCCTGTGTGGTTACAATGTATCTCTATGGATCCCATAGAGGATCAGATAACACTAAAAATCATATAACACCAAGACTTGTGGAACCAGGTTTTAGTGTTATGTGAGGTTTTACTGTACTGACAAAACAACTGGATTAAGTAGATTTCTCTGTGATGACACTCTTAATCTTCTGGGACTGGTAACTCTGACATGAGATGGAAGTCACTTCCAGGCTTTTGACTTCCACATTAAGACTTCCCTTGTTATGTTTGTTATATAGAAACAATTTATGTCATACATATTCTTTTACACCCCACCTACCCTGTCTTGGTATAAAGGTGAATCAGGCTTATGGTATGACTACACTGGGATGCTGAACAAGCTTCTCTTCAATATGCCTCAAACATTTTTTTATTATTATTTTAGGTTTATATTGGGGCCATGGCTCACACCAGGAGCTGTGAACAGCTGCAGGCATTCATTTTCACAAACTGAATTGCTGTGATTGGCACTCCAGTTCACAACCTCCCTTCTTTCCTCCCGTCCTCCTTGCAGTGGCCAGCAAGAGGTTCACACCTGGCAAGGTGGTCCCTTGTGAGAAAAACAGGCAGACAGATCTTGGTGCAGAAGAAAACTCAAAGTAGGTTTACTCAGGAAGTAAAAAGATACAAGTATATACAGTACAACAAATGCAACACAACACAGATATATTCTCTTAGGCTGCTCAGTTGACCTCACTGAGACAGTTCAGTTGTGTTATATACAAGTCCATACAGTTCAGTAGCAGTCCAGTTCAGCAGGGTAAATGCAAGCTGTCATTACAGACAAAGCCAAAGAGTTCTACAGCTTATTTCCTCCTGATGGAGGCTTCCCCCAAGTAGTCCTTTGTCCACCAAGCACAAATGGCATATCAGGCAAAAGCCATCGTCAGGATCAGTGCAAAGATTCAGTCCTCATAGCAGGTTCTGGAAGATGCAGGAATCTTTGTCCAGACTGTCAGCAGAGGAAGGTGAGCATTAAAGCTCAGGCAAGTTGAGCATTGTAGCTGGAAGTCCGCAATTCTGCTCTGACTTAAATACACTGGCTCATGGAGCACATCAGGGAAAAGTCCCAGCACCTGTGTGCCCCTGCAGGAATCACAACCAGTTAGGGTGTGAGGTGAAGACTTACATCCCCTAACACTCTGCCATTCCTTTTATGGAATTGTCTTGCCCCTCCCACTCCATCCTTCCCCTTCAGCAAAGTTTCACATCAGCTCTCAGCAGCATTTTTGTGTCAGCCTCTCATTACCAGCAGCTACAAGAGGAGGGTTTATTTTAATTTTGTTCTCTCCCCATTACCAAACAAACTATTCCTTATCTGTTTTTCTCTGGTTCTGCTGCTTTTACCTCTGCATGATTAGCATGGGAGTGCAGTGGTTCAAGTGCCTAAGATGCCGATTGGAAGGTAGCAGGTCATAGTTCGATACCCGAGTACTGCACCATGGAATGAGCTCCCATTGTCTGCCCCAGCTCCTGACAATCTAGCATTTTGAAAACAAGAAATTGCAAGTAGATAAACAGGGACCACTTCGGTAGGAAGATAATCAGCATTCCATACACTCCAGTGTCTAGTCATGCCTGCCACATGACCATGGAAATGTCTGCAGAAGCAGACAGTGCTGGCTCTTCAGCTATGAAACAGAGATGAGCACTGAACCCTATAGTCATATATGTGTTGTTTTCAAGAAAGGGTGACTCTTACCTTTACCTAAGAGTGAGTGAGAGAGAGAGAGATGGAGACAGATGACATACTCGGTGGCTGAGGGATGGGAGTTAGATAAAATCTGAATGTTGTGGAAAACTATTTCTCTCTTCTGCCTCTTGTTTTTCTGGTCTGAAATTTCATTTTTGATGCTATCCTACACACCCAATATGGCTAAAAACTTAAGACTGGAAAGAGAAAGACACATGCCTGCTCTCTCACCCTACTATTGCTGATGCATTGCAGTAATATATCAGAATAGTGTTAGCCAGTTCTGTAAGTTGCCAGTAGCAACTTATAGATCTATGTGATGATTTCCTTCTGTTCTTCCCTTGTTGGGATGTTACCTGTCCTTTCTTCATTTGTTAAAATGTTCTTCCTGAATAAAATATATGTTTCCCACATGTGACCAAATAGTTTTCTGGTTAATTAAAATCACTCACCAAACTCTTTTTGCAAGGAAACATGTCCACATGCATAGATATGTAACTGTTTATTGTTAACTGTCAGTTGCATATCCAGCAAAAGGTCTGGTCACATCATTGATTATCTAACGAGAATATGATGGGGCATGCAATGGCTAGCCAGTAAAATGTCTTACATTATTTGCATCAATACACAATTCTGGATGGAAAAGAATGCTCTCCACTGTAAGTAAATCTACTTTTATGTGCTATTACTACTGACTTCCAAAGAGCAACGAGGCATAGCATGGTAGCAAAAGAAGATGTCTTGGCTGGTACAATTCCTTCTTTCTTCATATCTATTAATCCATATGGATTCCATGGTAATGCAAGAACCTAGTGTTCCTTTTAGTTCAGTACCTTACAGAAAATAACACCTGTCTTCACCACCTTTCCTTTTTGTCTTCATATTATGCTTCACTGTTTATTTGGCACCTTTAATACATCTTCTTATACATTCCATCTTGGGGGTTGTTGTTGTTTTTTGTCCTTTAGTTTTTCCTACCTAATAGAACTTCTCCACAACAGTTTTCCTTTCCTTAGCTTGTTTCATACTTTCTTCCTTCACACGACTTTAAGAGACTTGTATTCCACCAATTGTTTGCCTCATCAAAGAAAGTGGATATTGACTATTTTGTTCCTACCAGATAAATACTTGAGCCCGAGGAGTGGGAATGTTTTCTGGAATAGCAACTAGTCTTTGTAGGGATTACATTAAATTTGATCTGTGGGGTAACATAAACATTTTTGCATAGATCCTTCAAGACATCACAAGCCTTCCTGATTGCAGTTATTTTGGGAACATCGGAGACATTTTAAGGCCAAGAGAATCATGCAGCATTACAAAATTCACACAAATCTGTACCTGCAAAGTAGGCAATATCCTAAAATTTCAAGCAGTACCTAAAATGACACTTGTCATTTCTAGTCTCCCCACACACACAAGGCAAAACATTTCTGGGACAAAAAGAAGTTTCTCAACAACTTTGTTTCTTTTTGCCACTAGGTTATACCTCTCCAATAATATGTTGTATTGGGAAAGAAAAACTTCCTTTTCATTACTGGGTGGTTATCAGTAAGGTTTATTGGTGAATTGTGGTTATTTCTCTTATTTAGGAGAGTATGAAGTTGTCATTACTGAATGGAACAAAATTCACAGAAGTAGTTTTTACCCAGTATGGTGCAGAGGGTAGAGTTATTGACTAGACTCAAGTTGTGTGGGTTTGAACCCCATTTCCTCCCTAGAAACTCTCTGAATGATGGCACAGGTAATACTTTAAAAACTCTATAGGGGTCACTATAAATCAGTTTCAACTTCATGGCACATAACAACTAGAAACAGAAGTGTTTAGAAACTAGAAGTATTCTAGTTGTTATTAGACTGGTCCAGTTGAGGAAGGGAATGCAATTATCTGAAAGTTTAGGAAACAGACGAGATATAAATGTAACTGAACTCTGGACCTAACTCCAACTCTAATTTTGTTGGGATAATAAGTTGGAAGGACCTTATGACCTAATCTGATTTTGCTTTGTCACAAAATTAACTAGTGGAGTTTTTTTGAACCCTTGAGGAAAACTTCCATTCCCCCTTTCTGCTATATTTTTTCAATTTTTCTTTGATAGTCCCTTCTTTCTCTGACCACCAACCAAGCAACAAGTATGGAGGTCCTCTCCGTGTACCAGAATGTTACCTAAAAACCCACTCTCCTTCCTTGCCATGGTTTAGTGATGGAAGACACATAGCCATGAAAGAAAAGATGGGTAGAGCACATCTACCGATCACTGGCAACCAGAGGAACCACAAGTCAAAATTCTGGATAAAGAAAAAGATTTTACTTTGTTTCAAATCGAACAATGGGCACTTGCTTGACAGAAGAAATAAAACCCACCAAATACAAAAATGAGTGTCCCTGTCTAGTTTGTTGATAGAGAGCTGTTATCTGGTACTGCGTTGAGGTTTTTATACTTTATACGAGGTTATTATATGAGGGTTTTTTTAAATACATGTACACTCTAAGTTTCCCTGTCTTAGGCCCCCAGAAGGTAATTACATCAAACACAAAAGAAACCAATCATAGGTTACATAGAGTCAATATTTATGCAAATAAAAATAATTTCTAAAGTTTACATAGTCAATGAGATGCAGTAAGAAAAATGTAAGGAGTTGAGGTAAATCAGGAATGCATACATGAAATACCAGGCATAATGCCTGTCTAATGAAAACACTAATCCTCCAGGTATATACCCAATGGGAATGCTGATCCACCCAATGGAACATGGGGATGTCAGAAGGGGTAGATCTGATCAGCCAATGGACATAAGCAATTGTGAGCTCTTCAAGAAGAACCGTGTGTATCCCTCTCTACGGGCTATCTAGATATGTCCAGCAACACTTCGGGAGGGAAGAAATGATTTTTCTTTTATCTTTTTAAACTTTTATTCAGCAGTTAACGGGTTAATTTTTTTTCCCCAGCTCAACCCCTCTCTCTAGATAGAGACCAATTTTTATTTATTCTTTAGTACTTACATAGGCATTTGTGTCACAGGCTTTCAATCGATTCCTGGAAGCAGCCTGTAGAGATACAATGTAACTCTTTCTCATTTGAAGAGATAAATACTCTTACTTTTAACTTTCCCTTTTATTGCAGTTTCAACCCCCCCCCCCTTCCAATGTAAGGCAATGGAGCAGGTATTTTGAATTCCTGCCCTCCTGGCTCCATTGACTTGCATTGGGTAACTTTCAAGGAAACTGCTTTCGAGGAACAAACTGTCTAGCTAAAAGAAAAACTTTTTATTTTTCAGCTTGAGGTTTAAAATTCATTACAAACTGAGGAATCATGATTATGTACTTGTGACTGTTGTGAATGAGTGTGTGTACAGTGTAGTGCTTATGGACACATATGCCTAGCAGTTAGAGTGGGGGGGGGGGGAATAAAGGTTAACATAACTTTTTATTGAAAAATAAAATATTTTATAAAACCATAAATAAAAGTGGGGTTTCTGGATTTTGGGCTAACAAGAATTACAATTTTCTTCTCTTTCTTTCTTATTTATTTACATTTTTATACTGCCCTTCTTGCTGGGGTGACCCAGGGCGATTTACAACATCATAAAAGCATAATAAAACCCAACCCAAACCCATTGTTAAAAACTTCAAAAGTACAATTATAAAATTTAAACAGTTTTTAAAATTTATAAAAATTTTGCCCTTCTCTTCTGACTGTAACTATAGTAGGTAATTTGTATGTAAAAATATCTTTTTCTACTTAAAATGCTTCTAGAGTGATTTTATCATACAAAATCCTAGGTTGTGTGAAAAAGAAACCAAATAGCAGGGGCTATGACTGAAATTATCTCTCTATGTTTTTGATATGCTGCTGTTATTGCCACACCACCAGGCTGCACCACATTGTACCACTAGTCCATGACACTAGACATGGGTGAAACTTTGATTTCAAATGGTTGTAAAAGTTGATTGTGAAGTTTTAGTTTTATTGTGACCAGAATTCTTTGAAATTCACACAATAAAACAGGGGTGCCCAAACTATGTAACTCGGTGTTGTCCTGGTTTTCCTCATTCCTGAGGGGCAGGACCCAGTCGGTGTGCCTGGAGAAGGGGAAGTCCAGCCCTAGGCCCCTGCAATACGGGGTGCCTCAGGGTTCGGTACTCTCTCCTCTTCTGTTCAACATCTATATGAAGCCGCTGGGTGAGATCATCCGTTCCCACGGGGTAAGGTATCATCAATATGCTGATGATACCCAGCTATACATCTCTGCCCGTGGGGACCCAAGCGGTGCGGTGGAAGTCCTCTCCAGGTGCCTGAAGGCTGTAATGGTCTGGATGGGGGACAACGGGCTACAGCTGAATCCCGGCAAGACTGAGTGGCTGTGGGTAAGGGGTCCTGTGTTATCAAAGGAGCTTCCACCTTTGGTTCTGGATGGGGCAGTCTTGCCCCAAACAGACCCGGTGCGTAATCTGGGGGTCCTCCTGGACTCACGGCTACTGTTCGAAGAGCAGGTGGCAGCCGTGGCCAGGAGGGCTTTTGCACAACTTCGTGTAATTCGCCAGTTACGCCCCCTCCTAGACCGGGATGCCCTGCTCATGGTCACACATGCGTTGGTCACCTCCAGACTTGATTATTGTAACGCGCTCTACATGGGGCTGCCCCTGATGACCATCCGGAGACTCCAGCTGGTCCAGAATGGGGCGGCCCGGGTAGTGGTGGGGTGTGGGCGTTATGCTCATGCTTCGCCGCTGCTCCGGGAGCTGCATTGGCTGCCAGTATGTCTCCGGGTGCAATTCAAGGTGCTGGTTATTACCTTTAAAGCCCTATATGGTAGTGGGCCAGGATACCTAAGAGACCGCGTCACCCCAAGAACATCTGCCCGGCCCACCAGGGCGGATCGGAGAGGCTCCCTTGTTATTCCCTCGGCGAGGAAGGCGCACCTCGCCTGTACTAGGAGGAGAGCCTTCTCCGTGTTCGCCCCAGCCCTCTGGAACCTCCTGCCCACCGAATTGCGCCTTCAGACGGAGCTCCTGCCCTTCCGAAAGGGCTTGAAAACCTGGCTGGCGGGACAGATTTGGGGACCCGGGACCATGGGCTCCCATACCAAGTGGCTCATTTAAGGACTGCCCCCCCCCCTGGGTTGGATCATGGGATTTTATTGGTATCTATCCCTGTGTTGTTTTAATCTTCCGATTATTTTAACTTTGACGTTTTAGTGATGGTTTTATTCTTGTTTTATTCTTGTTTTATTCTGATTGTGGGCCGCCCAGAGTCGGGTTCTCCCGATTGGGGCGGGGTATTAAATTTAATAAATAATAATAAATAATAATAATAATAATGGCCTTCAGGCTGGATCCAGCCCACAATGCCTAATAATCCAGCCTGTGCTGCCCTTACTGCTCCCAGAAGCAGAAGTAAAATGTGCCCACACATGCACAAGCAGCTGTCACAAATCACTCATTGGTATCATAAATATGTATACAACAGGCATAGGTTCATTTATGGCAGCATTTTGCACATGTGTGGGTGTGTTTTACTTCCACTTCAAGTGGGAAGAACCACGTGATCATCCCACTCAACTACGTGACTGGCTCACAGCCTGAAAAGTTTGGGTACCCTTGCAATAAAAATTGAGAAGCTGAAACAGGCAAACATGCCTATTTTCTGGGGATTAGAGAGATTTTCTTTCCAGTTTATTTGTATCAGAAATTACAAATATTTTCATAATTTGATTGTATGAGAAAGCAAACCAACAGTTGTATCCATCTCTATTTTAAACCTTTTAAAGTCAAAGATTTTCCATCCATCCTCCCTTCCGTCCTTCTTTCCAACAGCCTGCATGTCACCATTTACACTGAGAGTGCTGTAAACATACAGTTTCAAGTTTTGAGTCCAACTAACAAAAAATCAAATGACTATCCTGTGTAATAATGCAACTTGACCACCAGAGACATTTGAGTTAAGCTACCTTGTGCCCAACTCCCTTGCTTTGTATGGTATTAATAAAATGAGTCATTATCTCTCAAGGTTTGTATGCTCAGAGCATAGCCTGGACCTCCAACATTTGAGATTAATTATATCATTATTAACATAAGAATGGTGTAAATCTAGGATCATCTTTACATTAAGTATTCCTTCTGTTCCCTCTTACTGCAGGTTCCTCTATTGATATCAATCTATTGCTAAAACTGGCAGGCGACTTTGCATGGTAAATCAGGCAATGGACCAGGCAGACAGCTGCTATTCTGCCTCTGACTATTCCATTAGGGCAAAAAATAAAATAAAATAATAAATCAGAAAATTTTTCAGTCTGCTTCTCACAATTAGAAGCACATTGGATTCTTTGCCGCTTGCCTTTTCAATCATCACATGAGCTGAACCAGAGCTCAAATAGTTAAGATGTTATTAGGTTTCCACAAACTGATGTCTAAATCAGTCTTGCTGCCTTTATGGCAGATGTGTCCCCCCGTGATGAGTGTTAAGTTTGTCTTGCACCACTGAAGTAGATTCTGTTTCTCGTTCTGAATCTGGATAGGATAGTGAAGGGGTACTGTTTTATTGGGACTGGAAAATCATGTGGGGGAGAGAAATAGTTGAAGCTATAGTTTAAAGATGATGGTTTTTTCTTCATTCTGTAGATTATCTTCAAGGGCCAGCCACCTACAAGGAAATCTGTTGTATCTCTGAAGATGTAAATCTCCTCCTCGAGTTCAGTTCATGGGAGAATTCTGAAAACTCGATTCTATCCCTGCTGACTGTCCAAAGCTCCAAAGCTGATTAAGGGTATTATCCATGCCTATGGCAAGACTTGAGTCTGATGGCAATTTTCTTTATTAAATAAATATTTTATATAAGGGATTATACACTCCAATAAACCTCTTTTCTACTGTCTCACACCACTATTACAGTTGACCTTTCTTCTTGGCTACAAAAATCACAGGAACACCTCCAAATATGTTACACATTTCTACACTGAATGGTACATTCAGAGCATAAAGGAAATGCACATGTTGGCTAACAAGACAAAATGATAGTGGAATGCAAAGAATGAAGACATCAGGAAGGAGAGAAGCAAATATATAGAAATGCTAGAGTTCCATTCCAGTGCTAGGGTGGTTCGAGCAAAAAGATCTAACAGTAACTTTTGCTATTAAAGCCTCTCTGATTCAAGATCAATATTATGTGAGCAGCACAATATCCAACTGCAGTGACAGTAGTCAAGTTTTAAAGTAACAACAACCACCCCTATATGTTTACTAGACAAAACAACTGTAGATATAAAGAAGATGTCAAACAGTCTGAATTCAATGAGTTCCCCAACAGAAATAAAATACAATCCAAGGCCAGGCAACCAATAAGTAATAATGAAAAATGGCTAGGTTTGCAATGAAAGGCTAACAAAATCTTATACTAACATCATTTCCTGTCTGCTACTCTCAGTCTGCAACTGGGATTGCTATAGAAGGAGAGTAGCTGCCCTCTCTAACAAAGCTCAGGTCTTGGTAGTTTTGCTGAGGAACCTCTTGTTTTAGAGCTGACCTTTAATACTGGGAAAAACATTTTCTTCCCAAATGAATACAGCAAAAACAACCAGATATGGCATACAGTTCATGATTTATGATTCTAATAGGGAAGTTGATATTGTAGGATTAAGGGGAAAACATAAAATTATAGTCCTTTAAAGTGGTACTAAACAGTGACAATTTTAAATAGATCAACAAATCATTATTATTTTGAGGATTCATACTACTTAGGTGTATTGCTTAGCCCATTTTTAATTAAATTGGAATACTTTATTACCAGAGACACATTTCTTTTGCCATTTGACCGTAATTAGGAAGAATACCTTTTCCAAGCCTCCTTCAACTCTTGAAATTACAATTACTCCAATATTTTAAAAAATGTAAAGGCATGTTTAGCATTCCATCACCTTCTCCATTTTTATGTCATTTATAGTTACCAGTCCTTACCATGTTTATATTTAGAAGTTGGTATCAAAGTTCCTAAGAAGTTTGTTTTTTTACATGTGAAAAAGGAAATTAAATATAAATTTGCAAGTGTCAGATTAAATCAAATCTTTATTACAGTCCAAGACTGGCATAGTACTGCAAAAGATAGAACTTTGGATGGGGGTACTTAAAGTATGCTTTAGGAGGAGTGTTTCTGCTCAGAGTTAAGGAGTGATAAAGTTAGTATTTAAGATTGTCGCTACAACTATTACTAAGCCTATGATATAGCACCAGTAGTTTATTTAGCTGAAGGACCTTCCAGGATTCTTCTTCTGATCCTACATGCTGCAGAACAGAACCTGGCAATGTTGTAGGTGAAGGCAGGGCTTTCATCAGATAACATCTAGTGGGTGTATGTGCTGTTAAACCGGCCAGGATACTTGCACAGCAGTGAAGCTATAAGCTTGTTCTGGATGTCTCTGAAAAAAGGGCTGATGTAGAGAATGTGTTCTGTGGTTTTGATTTCTCCCATATTGCAGGGGCATTGTCTCTCCATCTTTGGTGTCCTTTGGAACTTTCTCTTGAGAACTCCAGAAGGAAGAGCCTGACAGTGGGCTAATGTAAATACCTTCTGATGACTCAATTTGTCTCAATTTGTAACAGGTACTGGGCCAGTGTGATGATGTGTCTCTGAGACTTTGGAGCCATAAAGGTTGGGAATCTGGATAGGCCAGTTTGCCTTTCCATGTCTAGCATTCTACGTTTAATTGCATGTTTCACCTGGTCATGACTCATTGTCTGTATAAGCATTTAGGAGAAACCAAAGTACAGTAGAACCCTGTATAACGGGGGGGGGGGGACTCTGTTCAGCGGGGCTCTTTGCCATATAGGGTGGTTTTGGTTTTTTTGTTATACGAAGCACATTGATGATACCCCACATGATGAAAAAACGTTTGCTATACGGGGTTTTGTTAAGCAAGGTATACCTTGTTTAATGAAAACCCCATATAACGGGGGAAAATCATTTTGCTTGGTATCGCCAATAGTGCATGAACACTTTGTTGTATGAATTTTTCATTATATGAAGAGTTTGTTATATGAGGTGTCATCGGAAGACACCACTTTCTCAACATTCCCCAAAGATGGAAGAGACCTGGTTGTATTACTAGGCCTCTAAAATCATGTTATCCTCTGTGTCACAAGATTGCTTGTTTTCCAGCACAGTGTAATCACTCTTATCTGTAGCTAGTAGCACAGGCCTTGTTATGTCTACCACAGAGACACTATCTCTACACGTATGTAAACACGTTTCCATGTTTTGGGAACTTTCTGTTTCAATGAGAACTTTCTCTCATTAGCCCAGAACACACCACATGGTGGAGGAATCTCCATTTTGGGGAAGAAAGAGGACAGTTCGCATTTGGATGTCTATGGGTTAACATCTATGCCTGGGGATATTTCCCTTTTCTTTTCCATCATGATTACATAGGCTTTTATTCTGCCTTTGGACTGCTTTATGCTACTGAACTTTGCTTACGTCATTTCTTTATGGACTATAGACTATGCTTTAAGAACCTGATTAATAAACCTACATTTTGGCTTGAAGAACAACGTCTCATTTCTGAGCAGGAGGTAAAGTACACACACACAGGGGCTCACCATTAACTCTCCCCATCTACAGATATCTCAGGACCGGAGGTGCGGCTAAGTCTAGCTGGTTTTATGCACGCCAGCTCTCTCACTTGAGGGGTGTGTGAAGTTCAAATGGGACCTCTTTAGAAGGATCCCTTGGAATGCTGGGGAGGCACCCTCATAGTGGGGTTCCACTGTACTGCAGTCTGGATTGAATTATTCTTTTCCAAGCTGTTTGGAAGCTATTCTGGAGAGTTAGAGGAGCCAGGCCACATTGGATTAAACAGAGTCTTGAGCCAAAGGTTGAGAGCGGCTAACCACAAGTGACTGATTAATATATAGTGTGTGTCTGAAGGTGTCTCATGTTTTGGATAGTCATGAAGACTATAAAGTTGTCTAGTTTAATATGAAATAGAAGAGTTTTTCAATAAAGAAAATAAAGAATATTTCCAGGGAGAAGTTATGATATAGTGAAAATTGTTTCTAGATTTCTGGACAGTTGAAGAGATTGATGTGTGAACTAAAGACAAATGCATTACTGGACCAAACTGCCTGGAAGTTTGGTGTTTAAAATCTCCCAGAAGTAATCAATCAGTGGTATTTCAAGGAAGGCATAAACACCATTATCTTAAGGGAAAATATGTTATGATGGACAGTGCAAGATAACTAAGCTCTTTCTCAAAATTTGTGTGGCTGTTTGCTGAATGAAAATTTAAACATTTGTGCACAAACACATGTATTAATCATAAAGTGTGAGATTTAAAAAATCTCTAATATTCACATTAATCATTGATAGTTGCATCTCACTGGTACTGCAAACAAAATAAGTACCGGAACTGAAGAGAAAGTCAGTGGAAACTTTCTGCTTGCATAGAGAGAAATGCTGAACAGTGTCAGAAGAAGTTCAGCATACATTCTAAAGGAAGGGAAAATATAAGTAACAAGATATTGATTGCATCAATGTATATTTAATGCTAAGAATCTATTTTGCTGGACCAAAAATAAATGGATGACTAAGGAAATAGGTAGTCAGTAAAATCCAGAACATATATGAGTCCATGTGTTAAGCTCCAGGCTTCATTCTTTCTGGGTGTCTTTCTGCACCACTGAATGTCATTATTTTTCAACACCTACCATGCACCATTTAGGACCTCCCTTCTTCTAGTTCACAGGAACAACATTATCTTGAATGGATAGATAGGCAAAGACAAGGTTTGGTGCTTGAATGGAATAACCAGACTTTTGAAAATATGGACTACATCACATTGTATGTATGTTAATGCATGGGAGAGAAAGTACATGTACAGATGAGGATGATCATTCTATCTCCATGTCAAATAGCAAGATGCCTTATACAGGCACTGTTTTTTCTACCCCTCCCCATAGGCTCACGATGGGGGAAATATCCCTTATGCAAAATGCACAGCGGCCACTGTTCTCTGCCCTTCAGAACCTAGGGTTTTGTTTTTGACAATTTGGAGTCTCCAAAGGAAAAATGAAATTCTGAGACTTTGTGTTCCCAACATTTCTCCAAAAACGTTAATGGATACGTACCCCTTTACAATATTAGGAGACTATAAACATTGCAAGAGAAAACATCTTCTTAGCATTTATTTAACATGAGAATATGGCATGGCTAATTATTTCAAAAGTAAAGCTTCATATAAATGGCAGTTGTCTCCATGAAGAAAGTCTACCTTCCAAAGTAATGACAAGCAAAATTATTTAAAATTACTTATTTCTTATAGTAATGACAGAGAAAGAAACAGGTGAAAAACAATGTAAACAACATTACAAATACTTCAATGTACAACTTGTATTGATGCTCTCTTAGATACATTCTCCATGAGGGCAGAGGATGGAGTTTAGAATGAGGCTTAAAGTATCTTTGGCAATTTATATGTACTCTTAGGATTAAATTTCTTACACATTTTGATGAAAGTGAAATGCACTGACATTATGAAATGCAAAACAGAAAAATAAGCTACAATTATAGTATATTTCTTGTTAACTGTTTCTGTTCTCAGTGGAATATTCTTATCTCTTTAAGGAACAATAAAATTGAAGCAATTTGCAGACAAGCAAGCACAAGCTCCATATCTTTGTTTATCTTTCTGGTTTGGCTTCCTGAATGGCTTGTCAGTCTTTGAGCATGGCTATTCGCAACCTGGAAAAGTTGTATTTAAATCTTGAAAAGATTACATAAATCACTTTTCTTTTTCTTTTTGCTTACTGGTGCTTACTGAGGCTATGTAGTGTCATCTTTTTTGTTCAGCAAGGGCTATTCCCCCATCCAATTCCTCTTTTTTTCAACTGTGTTGCTGAATGACATATTTCTAGTTTTAGATTACAGTTGTAGCTATGGAAACTAATAACAACACCTAAATGATTTCATGTCACTTTTTTTATGAATGAGATATGAGTGAAATATGACAGACTTAACTGCTTTGCCCCCCAAACCCCAAGTAAAGAGACGGACACAGTGCTGGATTTAAATTCAGGGCCACATTATTAACTCATAACTTTATCAACTGAAATTCTGCATTACCTGCAATAGGGACCGAGTAATGGTGGTCTAAGTGATGGAGCAAAGGTAATCATCTTTCACCTTCTTCACTCATATTTAGATGAAAACCGGCTCCCCGGGACCGTTCTGTTCTTTAACAGTCCCCGTCCCAGATCGCCATTCGGGTGCAATGACCAATGCTATTCTCAAGCCTCAGGGCTGTAGGTCAACAGCATGGTCAACAGGCCATTAGCATACCAACCAGCTGGGAAAGGAAGCATAGGTTTCTGCATTCCCAGCTGTTTGCCACGCCATGCCCCGATCCCGAATAATCCTAGGCCTTCACCTACCATTTTAACCAGCACTACCCGCCAAAATGACCAAAATTTAGACACCAACCAAATTATATCCCTTCCATGACAGTGTGAAGTGGGCAAAAACACCATGGTCCCAAAAGCCAATCGAGGACCAGTGCAAAAATTCCCACTCAGCCTTGAAGTGACCAGCTAATTCCACACTGTGATTTAAGGGAGGGAGGGTGGGTTTCTGCCATGGAAGTGGCTGAGTCTGGGGAGTGGCTACCTTTTAAGGCAACCTAGCGGGGGCCCCTCAGCCAGCATACCTCCAGGCATGCTGCACAAGCTCCATCTCCTCCCACTAGAAGAGGGCAAAGCCCTGCCCTCCAGTATATGCTGTCAGAGGGGGTCCCTTATGATTGGCTAGCCCTTTGGCACATATTTTATTAGATTTCTTCAAGATGTAGCAGAGAGTCATGTCACCTGTGCAAGTTTACTCAACTGTAAGCTTCATAGACCAGCATCCTCCTGAGCTTAAACTGAATGGAAAGTTCCACTAGCTTAGTGGTGCAGGATTGTACCACCTGCACAAGTGTTGCAAACAGTTCTCTCCATGAGGAAAACCTGTGAGAGTTTATAGATATTTGCCAAAGATAAAAATGCCTGGGACAGGTTAAAAGCCCTCTATGTAAATAACACAGCTGACTTTATTTCTCTCACCCAATAGAAGATTAAGATTCTTTTTGCCAAAATCCAAGAGTTCCCCAAGAAAATGTATGTCCCAGCATACCTGCATAGCTATTCATAGATTTACACCCTATACATTGTTTTGAGAAACAATGATGATGCCAAAACTTCCTTTTTTCCATTGATTTTAACACACATTATTATTATTAATGTATGAGTGATACATTAATAACAAAGCTTATATCTTGAAAGATTAATAAGACACTATTATAAAAGCATGTGTGGCTTAAAACCAGAGATCAAGTGAATAATCAGATATAACTGTAAGTTAGTTATGGATAATGAATAGCTTTAAAGTTAAGTTATAACAGGCAGATATACTTCAAAAGAAATAACTACATATTCAATAAATAATGCAATTTACACTTATATGCCTTAGTAAGAAAATGCCAACTTATACAGTGAAATGTAACTTCCATGGTACCTTAACTCTTTGGCTACATAGGATTAAATATATCTTAGCTTTAGGAAAAGTAACTTAATGCTTCTATGCAATTAAATGTAATATTGTAAGTTAACAATAAAACACTTATAATAGTCAAAAGTATAATCAAAGGATTTTCCACAACTATAACAGAGTAATTATTAGTGAAGTGTTTAATAGACAGTCAAGATAGTTATCCAATAATGTTACCAATACTTTTGACAATTGGGTGAGAATGAATAATCACCTGGTGTCTCTGTTAGTGTTTCTAACCAGTTAAAACAGAAAGAGATACATTATTAAAATACAACAGTCATAAAACTCACCACTTGGGACCTTCCTTTTATCTCAATATAAACAAACAAAAATTAGAACAGAATTTAAACTGTCTGTAGAAGGTCCGACTTTGACCTTATTAGCTTTTTAGCCTTGATGGCAAGTTTCATGGTAGCCAGTATGGGAATAAAATATTGGTTTCAGTTTTAATACATCTCACATTTCAATGAAAGGAAAGAGAAAGAATATGACAATTTCCAATTCATAATAGATTCAACAATATACTTTGAAAGTAACTTGACATGAGCTAAATATCTCAGCTGAAAATAATCGTTTCTGGCTTGCTCGATGTGAAATAGTTACAGTCCTGTAAAAGAAAAGAGACAATTGATTTAAAAACATTGCAGCTTATCAAAGTTACTACACATTTACCTAACTAGGGGAAAACAAGGGGGAGTCTTCCCTTTGAAGCTTTAGTGGCATGAGGCAACTCCTTCAGCCATAAAGGCTGGGAAAAGAGCCCAAAGATTGTGATCTAGTGGCCTGGCTTAAATAGTTTCAAAAACGATGACTTCATTGGAGCTAGCAGTGCATGAGATTGTAAATTGTACTTCTCTCATCATTTTTTAAAACAGGGATGAGGAGGGAGAAGACCCACGTGAGAGGCTACAAGTGGTCTCTTGAAAGCCACTAAAGCCCACCTGAAGCATTTACAGACAAAAAACCCCTCATTTTAAAACTAAACCCCTTGCTTTTTGGGAATGGGGCTTCTCAGGTCACACGATCAAAGGTAAAACATGACAAACCTACCTTCTAAAGGTAGGTTGGTTGTGATGAGGTGTGGGCATTATGCTTGTGCATCACCACTGCTCTGAGAGCTGCACTGGCTCCCAGTATGCCTCTGAGAGCAATTCAAGGTGCTGGTTATTACCTTTAAAGCCCTACATGGTAATGGGCCAGGATACTTAAGAGACTGCATCACCCCGAGAACATCTGTCCATCCCACCAGAGCAGACCGGAGAGGCTCTCTGGTTGTGCCATCAGCTAGAGTGGCTCACCTCTCTAGCACTAGAAGGAAAGCCTTTTCTGTGTCCACTCTGGCCTTATGGAACCTCCTGCCATGTGAGTTGTATCTCCAGACAGAGCTGCTGTCCTCCAGAAAGGGGGTAAATACCTGGCTGGCGGGGCATGTGTGGGGTGTGGGCCAAACAGCTAGTTCAGCCAGCTGGCTCTTTTAATAATTCCCACCTCCCTCCCTGTTGTTTAACTTTTAATTATTTTAACTTTTAAAAACCTTTTAATGTAATTAATGTGTTTTTAACTGTGTTTTAATTTTGTAAGCTGCCCTGAGTCTTTGGATGAGGGTGGGATATAAATATAATTAATAAAATAAATAAATAAATGATTTCACAATTCTTAGTGCCAAGACTTTCCACTCAATAGATACTCAATAAGCCACAGAGTATGAGAAGGAATGGAAATAGTAAAGGTTTGCAGCCTTCCAGAACAATTATGAATTCAAGTTACATGGGATCAGAAATGACACTCAATTGTATTGGAGGAAGCATTGCCATGTCTCATGGACACTTCAGCCATGAGAAATCATATGTTTCTCCAGAAGCTTCAGTGTTTATTAGCAATCACACATCTAGTGCACACAGATATATAGATGTACTAATAATGGACACAACACAAGTGCCTGGGATCCTCTTTATCCCTCACTACTTTTGTTATATGAGCTAGATAATAAATTTTAGTGCTGGATATGTTTTGAGTTGCAATTATTTTATCAGGAACACAGCCAGATTTATTGTGAAATTATCCATTCGATTAAACACTACTAAGTCTTTTTCAAAACCGTCAGCAATGATTAATGTGTTATCTCATCCCGCTTCACAAACTGGTGCTGCAGTTTGTGCTTTAGGGTCAGGGTCAGATGAAACCTCCCTTCACCTAATAAAGATGCTTTGGTGGTGCTTATCTTATTTTCTCCTCTGTATTTGGCCATTAATCCACATTCTGTCAGCATTTACCCTACTGTAATTTATATTCAGCTTCTCAGGTAGAAAATCCAGTATTATAAATTTTTGCACTTGGGCAAAGTGTTATAATTATAGCATGCAGCATAGGTGTCAGAATACATCATTCTCAGAGTAGTTTTAGTTATTTGCAGTCACCCCCTCCCAATATTACATATTGATGAAGTCACAGGTGCAGGCACTAGCTATGGAACAAAAATTATTGCCAAGGTCTCAGTAGGAACAGTGGTGTAAATGCAGCCAGTGTTCACAGGGTAAAAGTCTCAGGATTTTATGAGTAAGTCACAATGCTACCACTCACCTCTAAGATTTCCCTGTTTCTTCTGATCTTAGTTGCAATCTTCACAAATGCTGAAAGAGAAATGGATTTTCCCAGGGGCACTATATTGCTGCAAACTCTTGCTGTTGAAGTGCATACTATTTAAGGATGGTATGGCTTTAAATGGGCAATTAAGAGCCATTAGGTTTACAAAAGACCTTCTCCTTGTTAGCTAATAGGCACCAACATAACTACCTGCATTTGTGAGGCAACTTACAAGAGTAGTGGCTAGAAGGAGTGCAATTTAGCACTATATTACTATACAGGAGCTAACATGTTGCTGACATTGCTCATGCTGGTGCTATCAAGCGTGTGCATGTTGCAGACAGGACCTTTGAAAGGTAAGTGACTAAAGCAATGCACAGCTAAGCATGTACAAAGTTGGCAGAACCTAAATGCTTAGTCATATTGAATGTAAATGTGCAGAAATGAAAAATTAATTTGGTGCTAATTATAGTTTCCAATATCCAATATCAATTTGTTGTTTCTTTTAGCGTAAATCAACTGAACTCCAAAAGATTCCATCCTTTGCCTTCTGCTTCCATCTCTGGCTGAACAGCTTTACCATCTGCTCATAGTGCCTAGTGGTCTTTTGTGGTCCCTTGGTATCCAGATTGTTAGCTGACAGGTCTATCTGTTATCTTTTAAAGGTAAAGGTAAAGATATCCCTTGCTTGAAAACCAGTCGTATCCAGCTCTAGGGTTCAGTGCTCATCTCTGTTTCAAAGTTGAAGAGCCAGCATTGTCTGCTTCTGCAGACATTTCTGCAGACTGCTGACCTCCCGCCTTCCAGTCAGTGTCTCAGAAACTTGAGCCACTGTAGTCCTTTAAATCTACATCACTCAATCTGGTGCTTTGGTGTTATTCCTTATTGCTGACCTTATCCCTGATCGTCACTCTGCATAGCTGTCTTTCCATTGCTCTTTGGGTTACACCCAGTTTTTCTTCCTCTGATTTTGTTATTGCCCACATTTCGGATGCATACAACATTGTTGGTAACACTCTAGTATTGAATACACTTGCCTTGATATTCATCAGCAGACTGTCATCTGTTAGCACAGTTAGATTTATATTAAAGGCAATCCAAGCTGCTTTGCATCTTCTTATCCATTCACCACATGGCACATTATCTGGTTGGATTGGCTGACCGAGGTAGACATAATCAACTACTTCTTCAATCTCAGTTCCATATATAGTGATGGAACCCTGGCCACATTGGATGTTTCTCATCCATTTTGTTTTTGTTAATCTCCAGCCCGACATGTTTAGAAGAGTTCACTAACTGCTGGAGGTTATATTGTAGATTGTTGGGGCTGTTAGCAAAAGGGACACAGTCATCAGCAAACAGAAGATGGTTCAGTCTTTCTCCATCGACCTTAATACCGCATTTAAATTTGATTTTACAAAAGTCACTTTCCAAAGTTATTGCAAAAAGCTTTGGTGACATTGTGTCTCCTTGACAAACACCTTTATTGATTCTAATATGACATCTAATATGACATTAGGTGCAGGTGGTATGCCCATGCCTCGCCACTGCTTCAGGAGCTGCATTGGTTGCTTGTATGCCTCTGGATGCAATTAAAGATGCTGGTTATTACATTTAAAGCCCTACATGGCAGTTGGCCAGGATACTAAAGAGACCGCATCACCCCAAGAATATCTGTCTGTCCCACCAGACCAGACCAGAGAGGCTCTCTCATTGTTCCATCTGCTACAGAGGCACGTCTCTCTAGCAGTAGAAGGAGGACCTTCTCAGTGTCTGCTTTGGCCCTATGGAACCTCTTGCCAAGTTTTTAATGGGATTTTAATTGTGATTTTAAAATTGTGAAAGCTTTACTATATGTACGCTGGGCAGAGTCTTTGGAATTGGGTGGCAATACAAATCCTAAAAATAAAATAAATAAATATTTCAGATAGCAGTTTTATATCATTAGTGTATCCCATATTTTTGCTTCTCATGACGTTGACATATGCTGGATTTATCCCAGCTTCATGTAGCACATTGAGAGTAGCATTTGTCTCCATTGAGTCAAGTGCATTTGGGTAATCAACAAATGCAAGTCATACTGGAACCCTGTAGACCCTGTATGCCTACCATCAATGGGTCCCATCTGGGCTGAAGACTCACATTTGCGCAGCTTGTAAAAAGTATAATAGTGGTTCTCTGATCCTTCTGGAATGAATGAACCACATGTGCACATGTTATATGTTGTGATGTACCATGTTTGTTATGTTATGTTATTATTGCTTTTCTTGATAAAATGTCTTTTTTCCTTCAGAACCTCTCTGGCTGTTTTATTTATAGTTTAAGTAACTTATAAACTGATCACTTTTTAAGAGATTTTTTCAAGTGACAAGCTAACACTTGAATAAGAACATGTAAATGTTGAAAAGAAAAATAAAACATTTTAGAATACAGTAATACCTTGCATAATGAATTTAATTCATTCTGCGTGGCTGCTCGCTATGCGAGTTTTTTGCCATGTATGTCAGACTCACATAGTGAAAATTCCAATGGAAAAACTCACATAATGAGCTTTTTAAGGGGAAAAACTGACATAGCAAATTTTTTCGTTATGCAAATTTCCCCATATAAACACTCGCTATGTGAGTTTTCTAAGGGGAAAGTCCGACTCACATAGCAAATATTTTTGCGATGTGATTTGAACTCGCATAGCGAATTTTTTTTCCCATTATACGAGTTTTCCCCCATAGAAATGCTCGCTATGTGAGCGTTTCCATAGGGGAAGTCTGAGTCGCATAGCGAAAATTTTTGCAATGATAGTCCGACTCGCATAGCGAAAATATTTTTTAATGCGAGTCGGATTGCTTTTTTAAAAAAACCCACTCGTTATGCGAGTTTTTCGTAAAGCAAGACACTTGCTAAGGTAGGTTTGACTATATTAAACTCCTCCAATACCTTATGAAAGTCATACTAAGAACACTAGTATCGTACTTACATCACAAAGTAAAATGTTGTGTTAGCAAGTGTCCATGAAATCAAGTTAAATATAAACAATGAGTTGCTATCTTATAGGTTTACAAGGGTAGCAAAAGCAATACAGATTTCCTTAGAAATCTTAGGTAATATATATCCAGCTGAAGGAAATTGCTGACATACGAGAAGTGCAACAGCTGATAATCCAAATAATAAACAAATGAGTGAAATATAGATATTGGGAAGTGAGACACACACAACACTGATAAAGAATATCCAGTATCAGGCATCTAAGAACAAAGAATGAGAGGAGAGCAATTGTGGCAGAGAGGAAACTGTTGAGTTAATAATTTTTATAAGAATATAGAAGTATGTTTGGTGTGATTATGCAACTGCTTATACTTTTGCAATTAAAATATTAAAATAGATGTGACTTAATTGAGATATTTTTTAAAGTTTAGTTATGTAACACTTTGTTAAAGTGCTTCCTTTTGAATCACTATTAAGTATTCATTGCTACATTTTCAAAACATCATATTAAGCTTTTAATATTTCTGGATATTCAATAGATAGAAGCATTATTACAAACATAGATCTGCATGCTTATGTTGGTTAAATAAAAGAGAAAATAGAGACTTTCTGTTTGCCTACTTTGCATGGGGCAAAAAAGTTAAAATATATTTTTAAGAAGAAGGTTGAATGTACAAAGTGCAGAATTTATATGTGGTTTACTCTGAAAGAAATCCAAACAGGAATAATGTCACTTGTGGACAAACACAGGGTTTTGATTTCCCCCCCTAGAAGTCTATGAAGGTCTAACTAAAGCACACTTAGCAAAGGTGTTCAGACTTTCTGATCTGATTGAGACCCAAGAGATCAGTTGCCATGACTTTCCTGTTATTCAGTCCCTTGAATCTATTGGATTTCAGGCCATCAGATGGGAAATAAATACTGCCCTTGATCATGTATTATCTGCTCCACTCTTGTTTCATCCACCTGAAAAAGTCTTCAATATTCTTATAATTTCCAAATAACACTACATCTGATGTGGCGGCATAAAGGATATTAATCTTACAGGTCACCAAAACAAATAGGATTAATGAGAAATGTAGGTAAATAAGGAAAACTAGAAGGAAGAAGAATAAGAATCCCAGCACTAAGCAGATTAAATGGACTGGAACAGGGACACTAATTAGCACAGGTGTTTCAAGTGGTGAGTGATTTGTTTGGACAAGTCTAAAACTGAGATTTTTGGAAGGCAATGCCAAGGGGTGATAAATCAATTATACTTCAAACACCAAGCTTCTATAATAGTTACTGACAGAATAACAGAGAAAATAAATATAAACTGAGAAACAAGAAAAGGCTGCCCTCTTCTCAAAGAAGAGATGAATGTATAGAAGGAATAGGTGAAAAACAAACAAAAATCAGACTCTTTGCAGACGATACCTTATTAACAATTTTAAAAGCCTAAAGAAGTTATAAACTCAATGCAAGCACATTTAAAAATTTTTGACTGGACTAAAAATTAATTGGAACAAAACAGAAATAATTTTATTCAGTAGTGATACTCAAGAAATAGTGGGAAATAAAAAGAAACCTGGGACTAAAATGAAATCCTATTTTAAATAGTTGGGATATATATCAAATAATATACCAGATCAGAAAATATTAAACTTTGCAAATTGAAAGAAGAGTGCAAGAGTGTAATTGAGAAATACAAAATGATAAACTTATCATGGTTTGGGAGGATTGGAATCTGAAAAATGAAGATTTTACCGAAAAATAAACTTTCTGTTATCTTTCAAAAGATAAAAACCAACTACAGTTAAAAATCCCAATTTAAAAACCCCATTAAAAATGTTATCGGGCATTACTCCACCCCTTACCACATAAAAAGAGGGAGAGAGAATTACTAATATTTAAATCAGCCAGCAGGCAGGGGCCATGCCATCATTGGGACCCTACACCTGCTCTGCCAGCAAGGTTTTTAAGCCTTTCCTGAAGGGCAGCAACTCCATCTGGAGACACAGCTCAGTTGGTAGGAGGTACCATAGGGCTGGAGCAGACACTGAGATGGCCCTCTTTCTGCTGCTAGAGAGCCATGTCTCTCTAGCAGATGGAACAGTTAGAGCAGAGGCGTAGCTACCGCCGTATCAGCCGTATCAATTGTACGGGGGCCCCGGACTACGGGGGCCCCCAACGGCAAAAAATAAAATTTAAAATAAAAAAGAGCAAAAATTTACTGCGCATGCGCAGAAACTCAATCTGATGCATTGCGCATGCGTCAGATTGAGTTTCTGCACATGCGCACTTTATTGGAGCCATTTTTGGCTCCAATTTTTTAAAAAAAGCTGGAGTCGGAGAGTCGGAGTCGGAGCCGCAGCTTTTAAGCGCGGCTCCGATGGCGGCCGTCAGAGGGCCGAGGTACAGCGCGCGGAGCCGTAGCTGAGCTGGTGAAGGCAAGGGGCGGCTCGGCTGTGGAAGGCGAGGTGAGTGGGCGCAGCGAGGCAGCCCCGACTCCGAGCCCGAGGCCCTCCCCCCCGGTCGCCGCGGGGGCTCCCTGCCTGGCTGCGCCAGCCCGGGCGGCGCTCTCCACCTCGACGCTGGGGTGGGAGTCCAGCGCTGCAGGACCAGTTCGCGCGCCCCGTCCCGTAGGCGGCAGGTGACAGGTCAGCTCCAGGCGCGCTCCAGGTGGCTGCGCCAGCGTCAAGGTGGAGAGCGCCGCCCGGGCTGGCGCAGCCAGGCAGGGAGCCCCCGCGGCGACCGGGGGGAGGGCCTCGCTCAGTCGCTCGGGGCTGCCTCGTTGCGCCCGCTCACCTTCCACATCCACCCCTTGCCTTCGCCGTGCGCGGCGAGGGAGCGATTGTTCGCGATGGCGGCAGCAGCGGCGGTGACAGCAGAGGCGGAGGAAGAAGAGGCCCCAGGATTAAGGTAAGTGAGGTTTTTGTGTTTCGGGTGGGTGGGTGGGTGGGTTGAGGTGTGTGTGGGTTTTTTTTTTTTTGCATTTTAATTCTATTTTATTTATTTTATTTTTATTTATTTTATTTTTATTTTGGCCCCGCCCATGACGTCATGACGTTGGCTCCCCCCACGACGTCATGATGTCATGACGTTAGCTCCGCCCCGCATATAAAGGGCCCCCAAACAATTTTTATACGGGGCCCCGCCAAGGTAAGCTACGCTTCTGAGTTAGAGAGATTCTCCAGTCCACTCTGGTGGGGCAGTCATATGTTCTTGGGGTGTGGTCTCTTAGGTATCATGTAGGGCTTTAAAGACAATAACCAGCACCTTGAATTGCACCCGGAAGCACACTGGCAACCAGTGCAGCTCCTGAAGTAGTGGCAAGGTATGGGCATACCACCCGCACCCCATCACAACTCATTCTGGGCCAGATAATCTTAAGAAATAGGCAGCAAAGGAATTAGATAGAATAGGTGCAGTAAGACTAAGAGATTGGTTGGATAAAATGTCCAATAGAGATGATAAGGTAAAGATATTTGAGGAAACTAACCTGTCATGGTTCAATAGGTTACAACTGGAGAAGTGAACTAACTATTGGTTAAAACAACACAGTAAATGCAGAAAGCTAACTAAGTTTGGAGAATTGATAGTCCAGTTAGACCAAAAAGTAATAACAACAAAAGGATTAATTAGCAAGATCTATAAATTAGTAACAGAGAATGAAGAGGCACAAAAAAGCATTAATAATAGTCTGAGAAACAGATTTAAAGGCTAAGATGAGAAAAGGAGAATGGGATGAAATCCAGAAACACAGGAATATGAAGAATATGTCTGTTAGAATCAAAGAAAATTGATACAAAATGATCTGGAGGTGGTATATGACACCAATACAATTAAGTCACTATAGCAAAAGAAGAAGGGGGTGGCCAAAAATGAGATGGCTAGATGGAATTGTGGATGCAATGGGCACAGAGCTGGGTGGGCTGAAGAGGATGGTAGAGGACAGGGGTGTCTGGAGGGTAATGGTCCATAGGATCGCAAAGGGTCGGAATCGACTGTGCGACTGAACAACAACAAGAAAGAATGTTGGAAATGTAAATGAGAGCATGTGAATCTGTCAAAAATATGGGAAAAGGTTTTTAATGAAATTAATCAAATAATGTCTATAGAATTAGAAATATGTCCCAGAATAGCTTTATTAAAGGACTTTGGAAACATCACCATAGCAAGGTACAAGAAGGAAATAATTATAACAATGGCAACAGCTATGAGACTACTTATTGTTAAAAGATGGAAAGTGTATTGTGAAATAGAGCTGGACAATTGGTACAAAGAGCTATGGAACATTGTCATTAATGACAGACTGACTTGCAAATTAAAGTTTAGGAAAGGATTAATAAAAAGAAATTACTTCAAAGATATTTGAGGAGAATTTATAGAACGTGTCTTAATTAAAGCAAAGGGGGGGGGGGACCAGGACAGTAAGCAAAAAATAAGCTGTGTGACCCATCCATAAAATCAAACAAATGCAGAAGGAGGGTGATACCTTTTATGCGATCACTTAAAAAGTAAAACATTGCAAGCTTTCGTGACTCAAAAGTCACTTCTTCAGGTAAACTTGATGGCATGTTCTTCAAGCCTGGTTGCATGCTTAGATGTTCCATGGGAACAGGACACGAATACATAACTTTTTGGGAAGTAGAGCTGAATGTATATAATATTGTTAATAGAATTAAAATAATCATAAATTGAAAATATAAGTCCCATAGATAGTGGGGAACACAAAGAGGAGTGTTTTGTTAATACAAGATTATATATACTGTACCTATAATTTGTCGTAATAGCGATTAATGTGATAGTGTAATATTTGTGTGTGTTTGTTTGAATCTTGTGTTGTCTTAATACTAAACATTTAATTGAGGACTTCACCACCCCTCCTCCTGCCCCCATCAACATATTGTAATGTAATGTATTGTTTGTAAGCCACCCTGAGTCGCTACGGCAAGTGGGCGGCAATATAAATTTGAACTAATAAATAAATAATAATAAATTAAAAATAATAAAAATGAGAGTAATCTGTGTGGACTCAGATAAAATGTCATTAATTCTGAGTCCAATTTCTATTGATTGTTGCAAAACAAGTTAAGGAAGGTTTGGTTAGTATTGAAACTTAAAATGAAGCTAACACTTGTATTCATTGAGCAAAAATATTCTATCTTTCAGAAGCACACCCCCTCTCATTCTTTCACATGCAAACATGCACACTCATTCACTTAAATAGGAAGACAGTTGTGCCTGCTAAACAAACATTTCATCTTGTGTGCTTTCACTGCTTTTCTTTATACCAGGGTCTGGATTATATGCACTCCAGTTTTACCCAGGGTCTGGATTATATGCACTCCAGTTTTACCACAACAAATTTGTTTCCCTTTGTGTTTCCTTGGTATCACTTTTCTTGGAATCTATTGCTTCTTTCTACCTATCCATTTCAAGAGAAACAGTGGGGCAGGGGTTCTTATTTTGGTGGGTGCTGACAGATAAAGAAAGACCTGGGAAGTAGAAGGGGATATTTGTCTTCTGAAGCCTTCACCTTATGATACAGATGAGAAGAAAAGAATCCACATATGTTGTGCAATTTTTATGGAAAAGACAGAAGCAGCCTTCATTCTCAATGAATTGTTCTATTTTTATATGAAATCGTATTTGTTTGGGGATTTGACGTCTCCATAATTTATACAATGACATTTCCAGTAGCTCCTGGCAATAAAACAATAGCTTGGAAACCAATATACTGAAGTGCCGAACACTGTAAACCAAAATGAGCTGTGTGGATGTTCAATGCTGGTAGAAATCAAATTCTGCATATTTATGGAAAGGGAAGGAAACTTTAAAGTTTAAGGCTTCAAAAGGAGGTATTATTTTTCAGATGAAGCACTGATGCCAGGGTGCATTGTCAAATTTTATCGATGTACTATGTCAGTTCTTTTCTTTGGCAAAAAACAAGGGAAAGAATGCTTTTGAGATAGGTGTAGCATGTTCCCTTTCAATTACTCACACTGTTAAGATGAACATTTCAGTCCCTTCCATGCACCCCAAGAGAAGCAATTTAAGAGCAACAGAAATGTTGAGGAAGAAAGGAAGAGCTAAGTGAGGTTGCTATTCTATCGCCACTTCATCTCAGAGTCACAGAGTACTCTAGATGCAATATATTCAAATCTTAATACCTTCTGAGCCGTATTCAGGCATTTGCTTCTCACAAGTAACAACTGAATGAAGAGCAGAGGTGTTTTGCCCACTGATCTTGAATGTGCTGGTTATACTCCTTGTAATGAACCTAGGCAGTTCATCCTCTGAATTCAACTAGGGGAGGATCCATCCACCCATCAACCTCTACCACCTTTCTCCTGAAGCTGGCCTAAAGCCCTTGCTGCTTCAAGGTGCATGTGAAGTTAGGGCTAGAGAAATCTTCTCTAGGTTTTTCCTGTCTCTTGTAGCCAGAGACAACATAATTTCCTGTTTGGTATTTCACAACAGCCATACCATGTAGTCCAGGTCGCATTGAGTCCATGCTGGGAAATGTAGTGTAACATCAGGCCCTTTGGTAAAGGTACTTTCTTAAATACATCTATCCTTGTTACTCCAAAAACAGCACCTTGGTAAAATATTTAACATCTTATTCAAAAGAGTAAAAAATCTATAGTAAAAATGTTCCAAAATGTCTCAAAACGACAATTGCAGTACAAAAGCAAAACAGCAATCCAAAGCAAATGATTTTTTTAAAAAATAGGATAATTACCAGTCAGGTAACATTACATCATAACAACCATTTTCCTACTCTCAAAAGTCTTCTTTCCCATAAGAATGATTTGTTACCAAATAGTGTGGAATGCATATTGGGCCATTTCTGTGTCTTCGCCACTCCTTCCGGACCTTCAACGTCTCTGTGCCAGTTTGCATTAGCAACCACCTGTGAAAAGACAGCTTAGAAAACCAAGGCATTTTCTTCTCATTTCTTTTCCATTTTAGATGTTACCACGTTTCTTGGGAAAGTGAACAGTCCTGCAGTCATGTTTAAGTCAAGGCCTACATTTCTACTTACTCTCCTCTACCAATAGTGTTACTATATTCCCTCCCATGCTGTCCAACTTTCTGCTGACATCCTGCTGCCCATTATCATGTCCTTGTTTATAAAGAGTGGTGAGTATGTAAAGAAGAATCTCTTCACATGTCTAGACTACCTTCACAGCCCAGAATTCATGGGGTTCCAAATCAGAATAATGTAGAAGGGACTCTCTATTACAGATTACCCACACTAACAGGAGGGGTTGGCTAATTGCCTCAGCACAATATGGTCCCAGTTTTTTGTTCCATACAATTGCTAACTGTAAGGAGTGAATACCAAGCCTAGGATGTAGTAATGTTCAGACTTTTCCCTCTAGCCTGAACAAGCGACACTGCCAATTATGCACATCCAGAAACTGTTTAAAAACTAGTTTGGGAAATTGGCCCTAAACATGCTTACCAGTTTAGTTTAGAGTAATATGAACATGATGGCTGGCAAATTATCTAGAAATTTCCACTCAGATTGCACACTTGCTAAGAAAGGCCAGTTTGGATATTTAGCACACTTTCCGAGGATGCAAAAGAGGCAAAATAAAATCATTCATTTTAATTATAGTAATTGCTACTAGTACTGATGCATGAATATTTTCATGAAAGAATACAATGCAAGTATGTAACATTGGCTTGCTAATTACAGTTTGGATTAAGTATCCTCCCACCTGAACAAGACAGAAGTGCTCCCAGTCAATCAAAAGACAGATGATGGAACTGGGATGCAACTTGTAAGCAAATACTCCCCCTGAAAACTTAGGTCTGCAACTTGTGTGTAATCCTGAATTCTTTTCTGAGTCTGGTTGGCCAGGAGAGCATTTACACAATTAAAACTGGTGTGTTTTTTCCTTGAGATGTCTGATTTGGCTATGACACATGGCCAAGTTAGGTATTATCAGTGCCATACTGAGCCACACAATTCAGCATGCAACAGACAGATAAGTTGATGTCTTAATTTAAGGCAGTTTCTCTCCCAAAGTTATAACATTTGTGTTATTTGGAATAGTAGCCGTGTTAGTCTGTGGTTCAGGCATGTCAGAAAACAAAACAAACAAAATAAAATAAAATAAAAAACACTGTAGCACTTTAAAGACTAAATGCTATATTTTTATTGTTAGCTTTCGTGGATCAAGTCCACTTCATCAGACAAAGAGCGAAACTTGCAGGCATGTTCTTTATATACCAAATTCAGGGGCTCAAAGGGAGAAGGGGTGTGGTCAAGCAAGATGACAGACAAGTGAGCACAAGAATGCAGTTTCACACAGTCATTAGCAACAATAGATTATTCAGAAAAACTAAATGACTCCCTTTCAATCTCAAGGTTGTTCAGAAAGCCCATCATGGTCTCTGATCAACTTGTGACCTGCATGTCAAGGGGGGGGGGGGGGACAAACACTTGTACCTGGTTTCTTTCTATTTAACTAAAGAGAATTGGCAGAAAAGTTGTAATATAAAATCAATGTCAGTGGAACTGGGAAAGGGGATTCTGTCCACTAGGTTGAAAGGACAGCTCTTTAATAAACTGAGGAAGGGAGTGCATTTTGCACCAGGTGATAAATAATCTGTCTGTTTCCCTTTACATTTGTGATCTAGAGAGACTTGATTCATTCCAGAATTTTGAGTGGTTGTGGAACGAGTCATTAGTGGGCTTAATTGCAGTTTAGACCTAAGCCTCTTCACTGATGGAAGAAATGCAGAGATGGCTTTCCATTGACTCCTCACACTTGTAATTACAAAAGCAGATGTATTTTAGCAGCTCCATCCTGGAGATTCACCATACTATTTAGGATGACCCTTACCCATTATGTGAGCAATTGCAGGTCTACATTTGCTTAGAATTTAGTTTTAATTCTGGTGAATGTATGCGTTCGCTACCAGAATGTTGAGAAACAGAATGTTAAGCAGTTTCTCACAGTGATGGATTGGATAATAAAGAGACTGGTCTTCAGCCACATGCCATTTGCTAGGCATTCAACGTGCTATTCACATGAAGTGGCATGTTTACCATGCCAGTGGTTTTACCTTCATATCTGAAAGGGCCATACACTCCAGGTAATTTTAGAGTGAAGCACTGTGTGCTAAAATAGTGATGACTCCCTTTGGCATACTGTCTGCCAAGCCAACCATATTGTGCTGAATTGTGTAAAACTATGCCAAACCATGTGCATCTGCTTTCAAGGCAAGCTGTTCATTACAGAGATAAGCGACAGCATACATTTTGTACAGCAAGTACAAATCATCAGCCAAAGTGGCACAGAAACAGTTTGCCTGATTCAAATAAAAAGTTGAAGGTTTGCAACTTGCCAAGATTAGAGGTATATATTTGTTTTGGGCAGGAATTTGATGTCAATATTTCCACTATTATCACATTTGACAAATATATCCCCCACTCCACCAACGAGCAAGGTTTAGTATTGATTTCTGATCTTTTTATGTGTCAGTAATCAAACAGGGGCAAATTGAAATGATCTAAAGACCAATGAGTCTGGCCAGAGTATTCTGCTATGGTAATAGAATAGACAATACTGCCAGTGAGTCAATGCCAATTGTCAAGTGGTGGTCAACTAACCTGACAACCCTAAGGACTAACAGACTTGGTGACAAAGTCCACAGGGAAGGGTGATGGCCCCAAGTGGATTCAATCCTGTTCGAACCCATCTTCATGGAGGGTAGCAGCTTCATCAATACTGGCCTGAGGCTGATGAGGACTTTGTGTGCCAAAAGGGCTAAGGACCAGAAAGTGACTTGTGGAACTGGATCAGTGGTTCAGTTCCACAAGTCACTTTCTGGTCCTTAGCCCTTTTGGCACACAAAGTCCTCATCAGCCTCAGGCCAGTATTGATGAAGCTGCTACCCTCCATGAAGATGGGTGGTCTGGGTGTCATGCTGTGATGTAGAAGACAAATGGAAGGCCACTGCAATATATTCTCAGGACAATCTTCATGGCTAATCACCATGATGATTGTCATTATTCAAAATTAGATATGGCACAAGAAGAAGAAGAAGAAGAAGAAGAAGAAGAAGAAGAAGAAGAAGAAGAAGAAGAAGAAGAAGAAGAAGAAGAAGAAGAAGAAGAAGAAGAAGAAGAAGAAGAAGAAGAAGAAGAAGAAGAAGAAGAAGAAGAAGAAGAAGAAGAAGAAGAAGAAGAAGAAGAAGAAGAAGAAGAAGAAGAAGAAGAAGAAGAAGAAGAAGAAGAAGAAGAAGAAGAAGAAGAAGAAGAAGAAGAAGAAGAAGAAGAAGAAGAAGAAGAAGAAGAAGAAGAAGAAGAAGAAGAAGAAGAAGAAGAAGAAGAAGAAGAAGAAGAAGAAGAAGAAGAAGAAGAAGAAGAAGAAATAGAAATACCAGGGTGGACCTTTGTCATAGAAGAATAAACATTTCTAGTGTGTCACTAAGACACTGACTGGGAGGCGGAAGGTCAGCAGTTTGATTCCTGAGTACTGCAGGATGGAATGAGCTCCTGTCTCTGTCCCAGCTCCTGCCAACCTAGCAGTTTGAAAGCAAGAAATTGCAAGTAGATGAATAGGGACCACTTCGGTGGGAAGGTAACAGTGTTCCATGTGCTCCGGTGTCTAGTCATGCCTTCCACATGACCATGGAAAAGTCTGCAGAAGCAGACAGCACTGGCTCTTTGGCTTAGAAACAGAGATGAGCACTGACCCCTAGAGTCGGATACGACTGGCTTTTGAGCAAGGAAAACCTTTACCTTTAGTGTGGACAGAAGGGTCGCTCAAGTGAGAAATAACTCTGCTGCAGTACAGATAAGTAGGTTTTCAGCTTACCACTCCAAATTCCCCTAAGTAGTTGGACCCTAAGTCACAGTTAGAGCAGTCCATTTGAATCCATGGAATGTTTGAAGGAATTAACTCAGAAAACACCCATTGATTCAATTGACCACTCTAGTTTGATTTTGTGCACTAAGCAGCAGGATGGGGTACACAGAAAGAGCCTCCTCAACAATTGTGGTATTTCTGAACCACAATCAGGCATACCCTGGGCAGTGGCAAGCTTGCTGTGTTGCCTAATCTTTCTCACACTAGGTCAGGTGAAAGCAACTATGGAATGAATTCACCAAAAAGTGGCATCATTTTGGCACTTTAAAGTCTAACCTAGATATGAAAGAAGCAGCAGTAGAATTTGATTAGTGTGTCATGCAATAGGTTTTTGGCCATAGTTTCTTAGATTTCAGCTATACATAATTGCAAATACTCCTAACTTGGAGATTATTCAGTCTATGTTTTGCCATTCAGAGGCAGTAGGTTCAAATGGCGGCCATGTAGACGTGATTGAAAAACCAAGATGAATTGTTCAGAGACATTTGAGATACCTCAAATGGATGGAACCAGTTGGGAATATCTACTAGCTGGTTTCTCCCCAAGCATAAACTTTATTTGGAAACACAATCTGTTATGATAGAGCATTTGAATATGCTTTGAACAGTGACATTGTCCAGCTCTTCTAGAACAGTGAGTATTTCCATCTTCATGGCAGTGAACCAAATCTATTCACCTTCACCATCATTTGAAAGAAACAGGAAAAGCATGCCACTATTATAAGCAACAGCCAAACAATATTCCTCTTAGAATAATGAGATTATTCCTCATAAATAAGATTCATGGTGTTACCAAACTATCTGTTGTCATAGTCTGCACTCAGCTTTCAAAATATACAGGCTTCATGCAAAGATTTACTATATTAGAGCCTTCAGCTAATTAGAACATTTTTGTCTTTTCTTTTCTTTTTTGCTGTTCTGTTTTGTTTACTCTCATTTTTATTTATATATATGTACATATAGGTTCACCACCACTGCCCTAGGGGAACACCAACAGCAGCAAAACTATCTATCTATCTATCTATCTATCTATCTATCTATCTATCTATCTATCTATCTATCTATCTGTCTGTCTGTCTGTCTGTCTGTCTGTCTGTCTGTCTGTCTATCTATCCATCCAGTGTTTTCTCCCTCCCCCAGCACAGTGATTATGTGACTCTTTATGAAACTGTCCAAAGCCCTGATAATTTGTAATTATTGTATTGTATTTTGGAAGGCCTAGGTACCAAATATGGTCAACTGTTTTTCTAAAACTCAGCAATCACAGAACTCAAAAAATAATACTGTTTAAATAATTCACTTAATTGTTTGAAAGTAGGCCACAGTTCCCTTTAAGTCACCACTTGAATTTGCAATTAATGCTGAAATTTGTTCGTTCTCAAATATTAGTTGATCTTAGATGGCACCATTGAGGCAACATGCTTAGCAAATGGCTGAATATAGACTATGTGAGCACCACAAGCTGTTCAGGACATCAGAATCAGCATTTCTCAGCCATTCAACAAAGAATCTACTATGTATCATTATAACCGGAAAGAGAAAAAAGAGTAAAAACCAAAGATGGGTATCTGCAAAAGAACAATCACACAAACATCTTGTAGAATTCCTAGGGATGATGATGATGATGATGATGATGATGATGATGATGATGATGATGATGATGATGATGATGATGATGATGATGATGATGATGATGATTGTTAGGACATTTTTCTTTTGTGGGGTATTGTACAAAGATTGCTGCCCAGTGGAATAGTACAACTTTAAGGCCCTGCAAGTCTTCTGACCACAGGTGTTCATAATAGAGCCTCACACTGATTGCCCGGCTGTGCATGCCTTGTCCACGTGCTCCTGAAACAGCCCAGCAACACCAGGGTATAACTGTGGCCCTCTGGGAAGGGTCTTTGGAGGAGGTTGTCATTTGGAGGAGGTTATCAAACTGAGGAGGTCTGTCATACTGAAGAGAAGGACTAAGCTACTGAGAGAGACTGCTGAAAGAGGTTGTGCTGTTGATGAGAGTTTCCTTCAACTGAGAAGGAAGAACTGCTGAGGATCACCAGGACTCTGTGCATGCTATTGGGATTGGAGCCAACAGAGGAATCCAAGCTGTGTGCCAACTGTGGGGTTTGGAGAGAGAGAGACTGTTGTATATAGTCCTGTGTATGTCTGTCTTCCCCTCACTGTTAAGTAAAATTCACCCTTCACTGAAGGCATGTGTGTGTGTTATTGCACCTAAAGCTTTCGCCGTGTAACAGCTTAAAAGTGCTACTCTGCTATCGATCCACACATATCGCTAGGGGAATCCCTGACAATGGGTTATGGGCCCAGCACGCTTCCGCTGCACCCGTGAGTCTTTGCCTGTCAAGCCCAGCAGTGCTGTGTGCCTGGACTGGACCTGTGGAGCCCTGATCAGCGTTCGGAGGAGCTGAGTTCCCTGGAGGACTCATCGCCTGCAGGACAACACCCCAACGCAACCAGACGCCCCAATAGAGGTCCAGAAGACGTCCACCTTGCTTCGAGTGTCCCTGCCAGCTGCATGCTTCGTGAGTTTGCAAGTGAGGGAAGAATGGCTGTTTCCACTCTCTCACTGGTGCTCCTGCTTGATGGCACCAACTACCAGACGTGGTCAACCAAGTGCAGTCTGCTTCTGCGTAAGGAAGGGCTCTGGGACATTGTTGAGAATCCCCAGAAGCTAGAAGTCCTGGATGAAGAGGACACTGACAAACGGGACAGACTTGAGTATGACAATCAAAGGGCTTTGGCAATTATTGGGTTAACTGTAGCAGAGAGCCAGTTAACATATCTGAGAGGGAAGAATTCAGCTGCCGCATGTTGGCAGAGGTTTAAGCAATTATATGTAAGGGACTCAGTCGGTTCCCAAATATCTCTCACCAGACGTTTGTTTAGGTGACGCCTCCAGCCTGGTGGAGATATGGCTCAGCACCTCCAATCAGGTGAAACAAACTTGTTCTTTACTGAAGAACAGAAAGCATATATTCTCCTTTCGTCTTTGAACGAGGATTATGATGCATATGTTTCCTCCTTGGACATTTTGCCCAGGAGCGAGTTAAATTTCTTATCGGTCCAAGGTCGCGTCCTGGAACAGGACAGATTAAGGGGTTCTCTGATGGAGTTCAGAAAACCAGAACCTCATACTGGATGTAGTAGAAGCAAATCACCCCCTCCTCCCACAGTGTATGTAGCAAAGAGATGTTTCAGATGCCAGAAGTCTGGGCATATTACCAAGTTCTGTAAGGCAAGGTCAAGCCCAGATAAGGATAAGAGAAGTAGAAAGACAGCTAATCTCTCTGTAGCTGTTTTTACTTATGTTGAACCTGGCACCTGGTTAATTGATTCTGGTGCATCTTTTTCCATCTGTAAAAATAGGAAATTGTTTACTGAAATATCCAAAACAAACCAGACTGTCACGTTAGCCAATGGGTCACGAGTTCGTGCATTGGGTAAAGGCCAGGTGAGATGTGAAGCTTTGAGTGAAGAGCTAGAAATGCTCTATACCCCTGAGATGAAGTATAATTTGTTGTCTGTTAGGACCCTACTGAAAATGGGTTACTCAGTGACATTCCAGGGGAAGGAATGTGTCCTTAAGGGATGTGGTAAGGAGTTAACTGTGCCACTACACAATGATCTGTTTGTGTTAGGCTCCCGTGCACCGAGTGCGAATTTGGTTGATAAAGGATTTAGCAACATCCTCCCCCATGACAATTGTATACACTTGATGCACAGATGTTTGGGCCATGTAAATTTTCGGGATTTAAGAAGGACCATTGATCTGACTGAGGGCATAGCAGTGAAACCATGCAGCAGATTTCTGAGCTGTAATCCTTGTAATGAGCAGAAGTCTAAGGTCACTCCTGCTAATAGAGTGGGTGGTTTTAGTACTACCCGGCCCTTAGAGGTGGTGTCTGCTAATTTAATAGGTCTCATGGGCTCGAGCCTTGGTGGCTCAAGGTATGCCCTGTGCATTGTAGACCACCACACAAGATATGGGTTTGTGTATTTGCTGAAGTCCAAGGGTGAGATCTGCTCAACTTTAACCAGATGGGTAAGGTTCGCCCAGAACAAGGCAAACACACAGGTAAAGACCCTAATCACTGATGGGACAGTGTTCTCAAACAAAGCCATCACAGATTTCCTGGCTAAGCATGGGATAGTCCACCACAGAGCTCAGCATAACTCAACTGTTGAAAGGAGGGGTCAAACTCTCCAGGCCATGACTCGAGCTATGCTAACTGATTCAGGTCTCTCTCGCACACTCTGGGCAGAGGCTATGAAGTGTGAGAACCATCTGCTAAACAATGTATATCATTCTGGGATTGGGGACATCCCTGCACGCAGGTGGCATGGAAGGAAGCCAAGCTTGAGCTATCTTTGAGCTTTTGGCTCTCCTGCCTTGGTACGCATTCCAGGGCAGCCTCGCCCTCGCAAACTAATCTTCATAGGGTATGAGGCGAACCATAGGGAATATAGGTTTTGGATGCCAGGATCCAACCAAGTTACAAAAAGTAAGAGTGCCAAGTTCCTGGAGCACTCCCGGTGGAAACATGTGGAAAGTGTCCACATTCCTGGACTCCTGTTTGAGGAGGAGGAGGCAGAGCAGCCTGTCTTACAACCCAGCAGAAGTAAGCATGTTAGCAAAAGCCCCACTGATGGGGAAGCTGGGGTTAAAGAAGAGATAAGTGGTGAGTCAGAGGAGTCTGACATTTCTGGAGAGTCTGGGGGAGATACCACTGATAGAGTCCTGCCTCGTAGGTCGAGTCGGACTAGAAGGCCACCTGATAGATATCAGGCCACTGTGGCGTTAGTGGATAAAGCAAAACCAGAAACCCCTACTGAGGTAACTGCATTGCCAGGTGCAAAGTCGGGTGCACGGCAGGCAGATCTAGACAGGGAGGTACACCCACCTGGGGACCTGTCTGTGTGTATGCCAGAATCTGAAAGGCATAGGGTGTGTGGGTCTAGGAGACCAAGGTATTTCAAAGGTGCAAGAAAAGGTAATAAACTGTTTCCTCCTGGTGCCAATAGGCATGTGAAGAGTGTAAGCTGATGTTGTAAATACTGAAACTGATTGTACTGTAAAGAATGCTGTACTGTAACTCTGTCTTTGTGTATATTGCCTATGTATTCTGATCTGTATATTGTGGCATCCATCTTGTACAATAGGAGGAGCATGTTGGGACATTTTTCTTTTGTGGGGTATTGTACAAAGATTGCTGCCCAGTGGAATAGTACAACTTTAAGGCCCTGCAAGTCTTCTGACCACAGGTGTTCATAATAGAGCCTCACACTGATTGCCCAGCTGTGCATGCCTCATCCATGTGCTCCTGAAACAGCCCAGCTGTGACTGATTAGAGAATCTGCCCAGCAACACCAGGGTATAACTGTGGCCTTCTAGGAAGGGTCTTTGGAGGAGGTTATCAAACTGAGGAGGTCTGTCATACTGAAGAGAAGGACTGAGCTACTGAGAGAGACTGCTGAAAGAGGTTGTGCTGTTGATGAGCGTTTCCTTCAACTGAGAAGGAAGAACTGCTGAGGATCACCAGGACTCTGTGCATGCTATTGGGATTGGAGCCAACAGAGGAATCCAAGCTGTGTGCCAACTGTGGGGCTTGGAGAGAGAGAGATTGTTGTATATAGTCCTGTGTATGTCTATCTTCCCCTCACTGTTAAGCAAAATGCACCCTTCACTGAAGACATATGTGTGTGTGTTATTGCACCTAAAGCTTTCGCTGTGTAACAGCTTAAAAGTGCTACTCTGCTATTGATCCACACATATCGCTAGGGGAATCCCTGACGATGATGATGATGATCATCATCATCATCCGGCAACCTAATCCTAGATGATGTTGGAGTTGTCCAGACAAAAATGGTCACCAGATGTTCCATCATGTGCAATCCGGCTAGGAGATTTTTTGTCACCCTCCTCCAGCTGATTAGTGGCACTCTTATGTCAGGATGAAAGAACTGTTATGAGTAAAGTGAATTTCTGAGTCCTTTATTTTCTCAATTTTCTTGTTTCTGTATTTCCCCCGTTATTTGGACAACTATAAATACATATAAATTCTCTGAAATATTTGCATGGAAATTGATTTGGATTGGCAATAAATTGGCTTGAAGTGAATCTTTTGCAATTTATATCACAAATAACAGATCAAATCATAGCAGGTAGCTTTCATATTGGTTAAAACAGTTGTCCACGATCATCACTTGATTTTTGCAACATCTGAATGGGTATTTGTTTTAAAAACTAGATTTTGCCCAGAAAAATTGCCATTAATACATGGCATAAATGTCTGTACATGCATAATAAAATGTATGTGTGTGCGTATTAATGTATGTGTCTGCGTCTGTTACCATTTTATTCTTTCCTCGACCCATTATCATGAAACTTGGTGTAGAAATGAAAAAATACCTCAGGGATATGTGCTCCAGAGTTAGTTTCTTTTCTAATGGATTCATTCATTCTAGTAATCTAACATCTATTATTTGTTTGAAATTGGTTTTTCAGATAATAGATGTCAGTCTCCCTAACCCTCTCTAACTAACCCAAAATATACTCTGCTCAGGCATGGAATATTATTTTCTAAAAAGAACCTCTAGGCAGCTTCACATCTTTTTCCTCATCTGCTGGACCCCCAAGCATGCCAAACAGTTCCTAGAAAGAGTGAAGTGTGATTGAGAAGGCCCTCTTCCTTCCTGAAAGTGGGTGGGTGAGCAGAGGAAGAGAATGAACAAAAATCCAGATGCAGGAGAAAGAAGAGTAGTGAGAAAGGAAAAATGAAGGAGGAGGGAAGAATAAAAAGAGCAAAATGAAGATCACCTTGTTAGTTGGAAGGCTGGCAAGTTGGCAGTTTGAGACCCAGGTACTGCATGATGGATTGAGTGCCCATCTCTGTCCCAGTTCTTGGGGGACATGAAAAGAGCATCATTTGGGCATTACCTGAGCAGACTATCTTTAGCAAAAGTCCTTTCAACCCAGAATAATTTCTGACACAAAATTATTATTATTTGGAAAGCCAGACTAGATTCAGAGGAAGGAGGAGTGAAAATTGGTGGAGGAAACATCAATAATTTAAGATATGAACATGATGTCATCTTACTGGCACAAAGAAGCAATGAGTTGAAAAGGTTTTAGTGAAAGTGAAAGAAAATAGTGTCAAAGCAGGGCTGCAGCTGAACATTAAGAAGTGGGTTTGGAAATCAAGACTATGCAACTTTAAAGTTGAGAATGAAGAAATTGAGACAATGAAATGTTTTCTTTACCTTGATTCAATCACCAATCCAAATGGAGACTCATGATGGAAAAAATCAGAAGACTGAGACTCAGAATGGCAACAAAGAATTGGCAAAGAACATACAGTGTAATTGTAAAAAAGAAAGTCAAGGCCAGGATCATCCGCATTTTTCAATCATCATGTATGGGTGTGATTGTCTATCTAAAGGAAACTGCAGACTTGAATTTACAAGGGCTGAACAGGTGTATTGAGGACAGGGCATTTTGGAGATCACTCATTCACATGTTCTCCATAAACTAGATGTGATTTGACAGCACATAACAACAAATGTCTGTATATCGAAGTTGAAGTAAGTCTATTGGCAGTTACCTCTTCTACGAGATACCTCAATTATCTTCATATATATTTGATCCAGCCCTTAGACAAAAAGAGATGGAAACCACCTTCAAACATTTAAAAGCACTTGTTATGCATAGGTGTATTCTAGTTCATCTCAAGTATAATAAGGCAAAGGGGCTGGGGGATTTTTATTTACTCTTCTTGAAAGCAATGCAAGAAGACTGGAAGTTAAGGAATAATTACAATTAGTTGCCCAGCACTAAATTTGCAATGTGGCTATGTCTCTGGAACCTGAAATAGAATCTCTGATTTTATATCCCTATTCAGCAGCAGAGTTATTTGTTCTGTAAGCAGAACAGCTAGGAGTATGAAATTAAGCCTCACAGGGGAGTATTCTTGATAGGGATGTGGAAGCACAAAATTTTCCACAGACTTAAACTACCCAACAGTCATACCTGGAAGGAATCTATTTTTCATGCATTTGACTCCATATCTGAATGATAAATAGTCAAAATAAAAAACACAAGAGATAGATTTTGGCTGTTACCTGGCAGTAAGAGGATCCATGTAGGTTTCAATGATGCCTTTTACAAGATAGAAAGGAAAGGGAAATAAATGAGGAAAGTAGTAGTCACGGGGAGCTTTAAAAATACATAGAGTAAGAAACAATAGAAATAATATAATATTCATTAGAATGTGGGAAATCACAGCTAACTAATTAGTTTTTAAGGTGGTATGAAATGTAGCATGAAAGATATCCATGTGGTGGCCATGATATCCAAGTTATATAAGTTTTCCATGTTTACTAAAGAACACCTGCTAGAGCAGGGGTTCTCAACCTGTGGCCTGCGGGCCAGATCTAGCCTGCATGGCCATTCCATCCAGCCCACGGCCTTGTTCCCACTGCTATTGCTGCTATCCTTTCCCCCTCTACCTGGCTTGGCATGTCCCTAACTTTGCTCCATAGCAGGGCAGACAACATCCACCCTGCTATGCAGTGGCATTAGGGACATGCCAAGCCAGGCGGAGAGGACAAGGCCGACAGCACCAGCAGTTGAAGCACAAGCAGAAGGCACATGTGGCTGCCTGTCTTTCCCGGGTGCCACTCTGGCCAAGTGTGGGCAAGGACAGTCAAGACCCCTTCTTCTCCTATAGCAGGCTGGTAAGCAGGGAAGCAGCAGTAGTGGTGACATGGGGGAGAGTGTTTGTGGCTGGACTGGTGGCATGGGGGGAGTGTTTGTGGCAGTGGTGGAGGACATGTTTGTGGGCCAGACTGTGGCTGAAAGTGGTGGCAGCAGGGTGGGGGAATGGTGGGGGCTTGGGGTGGTCCTGCCACCATGGCAGAAGCAGGGGGGACACCAGTCCAGCCCACAAACAGTCTGAGATGGCATGATCTGGCCCTTGGATAAAAAAGGTTGAGAACCCCTGTGCTCTTCCACAACTGTGAAATCCCTACAGTACTACCAACATGGATAAAATACTTTTACTTTAACACTTTTGCTAAGTGGTTTTTCCCATTGAAAAATTGTTGTATGATTTTTTTTCCATAGGTAAAATTATTATGTGAGATGCCATTTTCCCCAAAAACCTAATTATTATGCGATTTCATTGGTATACAGGACAGTTGTTGTATGAGGTTCCACTGTATTAGGATTTCTCTGGATGGACACACATACACCAGTCACATCTGGGATGATATGGAGAAGAAGCCAGCCTTCATGTTCTCTCTATTCAGCAATTTTAAGTGTCAAAGGATTTCTTTCATATAAAGGAATATTCACTGGGGCAAATTCTACCCACAACTGAATCACTTCTTTTGAGGTCTGTGAGAAGAGGCCATTTGACAAGTTAATGTTGATATTGTAGTTTTCAAGAGATGAATGCAGATTGTGAACCTAAAGCCTGAGCCTTAAGAGAAAAAAAATACCCAGCAGTTGTCTGGACTCAGATTCAGAGGCTAAGAAGTTGGTATAGGAAACAACTGACCTAACCACTTCTAAGGGCCCTGAACCATTGAGACCTGAGGGGAGACTTCAAATCCCAGAAGCCTAAGTCAGTACATTGGCTGATCAGTACTTTGGGGAATTGACTTAGGCTTCTGGGAATTGAAGTCCAGAAAACCAAAGGTTGGGAAATACCTGAGTCAGAACCCTCAACCTCAGGACTCCAGGATAGCAGTAATTTTATCTCCATGATGTCCCCAATGCTAGGACATTCTACCTACTGCCAGGAACTTTATGATCCTGGGACCTCGTACAGCAGTGTCAGTGACATGCTCACCAGCCATCTGTTCCTTTAAGGCTTCCATCTTGGAGAGAAGGGAAGCAATGCCTGGAGGAAACAGTCCTGAGCAACCTGCATCTTTTGCTGACTGCCCTGACCCTTTCCAGATTGCCTTCAACCTGACATATCACAAGATCGACCTCTTCTGTGACATAGGAATGCTCAATAGACAAAAGCATTGATGACTTACATTTTCATTTTTGCTCACATTTGGTGTAATGTGCAATTTCTCCCTTAAGTGTTTTTACTTTGCATGTGAAGCAGATTCCAACTAGCTCAGGCATGTCCCCAGGGAAGGTCTAGTTCAGTGATGGTGAACCTTGGCACTCCAGCTGATCTTGGACTTCAATTCCCAGAAGCCCTGATCAGCAGGAGTGCTGACTTGAGCTTCTGGTAATTGAAGTCCAAGAACACCTGGATTGCCAAAGTTCACCATCACAGGTCTAGGTGTATTTTTTATGCACTGAAAGTATAAACAAAGAGATAAGAAAGCAACATCTACCCATGTTGGCATTTCAGAGAAAAAGGGAGAAATCTGCATGAAGATAGAAATGTGGTAGATGATGAGTGTGAGAAAGAGGGCATTGGAACAGATGGATTCTTCATATCAATCAGCAAAGCTCTTTCTATGTTTTACATTTAGTCACCAATTAATGCTTCATCTGATTATTCCCCTCTCTATTTCATAGCTTAACAAAAAAAATCCCTTCAAATGATTTTCACTGCCTCTGTCTATTTAAAGATCCAAATTAAGCATACGTACTGCTCTTTTGATTTGGAGATCACTGGCAGAACAATTTCATCTGTGAAATGCTTGTGTACTGGACCATTAAAGCAAAGGCAGTTAAAAATAATATTGGCAATCTTATGACAGCTTCTCTAGAGCACAGGAGTCATAGAAGCATGTGACAAAAAAAAATCAAAAGCACTAAAATTCCACAATATCTCCTTTGTAACATGGCTTTTGTATCAGTTCCATGGACTTTATTTTATTTTTTTAAGGAAGAGGATTTTGAGAAACAAAACAGCAAAGGTAGATTTTTCACTGAATATAGAACTGCTTTGAGCTGCACTGGTGATAAGCCTTGTTCCATAACAAAGAAAGCCCTGGATACCAACTGTTGTCCAATTTTACTTTTAGAAGTGATGTATAATTTATTTTATTACAAAACCCTGTGTGCCTTGGTTTTAGGTGACTTGAAAGCTGTTCCAGTAATGCAAGGTAACAAATATAAATAGTCAGTTTATTATTCTGGATAGAAACCAAGGAAGGCTGACTGTTCTGCACCTGGGGTTATGTAAAGCAGGTATTCTACTTCTTGGCCATCATTATGCTTTTCCAGAAATTTGGTGCATGCTCTATTTCAAATCCCATAGTTTCCAAAATTCTATTTTGCTGCAGCTCTGTTGTCTGCTTATATCTATCATCCATTACTGGCTGAATTTGGGGGGGGGGGGGGACACAAGGACATTCTGTGAAATTGGTTTATAAACATTTGCAGCTTGATCTTCTTTCCTTCTATAGTTACTTCAAAAGTACTTCTTCTTCATTTTCCTCTCTTTATTTTCTGATTGGCAAGAGTCCTATTAATGTCCATAGGTTTTATAATATCCTTGTAACCATTTAAAAAATGTTCAGGGGTGGAGTCATGCAACTGAAATGCACCCTGGCAATTCATCAACCAGCTGCAATTAGCCATAGCAAGTTACACAACTATTGCACAGTCACTGTCCTGGCCACTAAGGGGAGAATTCTTCATATTGTACTGTTCAGAGGAAGGGAAAGGACTGATTACTTATCTGTAATTACAGTATAATTCTTTGAGTGGTCATCTGTGAATTCACACACTTTTGTGCCTGCACAGAACACACTCTCGGAATTTTCCAGATGGAAATGGTAATAAGGACTGCAGGCACGAAACTCAATCTGTGTAGATTCACAGAGACAATGACAAAGAAAATGGAATACATTTAAAAATATAATGGAATACATTTAAAAATATGTCCTTATGAGCATCTGTGTATCCACATGTGTCCTGAGTGTGTACAATCTCCAGATGTTTCTTTCCATCCATATTTCTCCTTCTCCAATAATACTGGAACAATTACCATGAAAGGATATTGAATGGTAGTAGATTCTGAATTGATAAAACAAATTATTATTTTTTCATACGGCACATAGATACCAAACTGTGAAATTCTCTATCAGACATGGATAAGCTTTAAAAAAGGAATCAGATAAATTTTAACGGGCAATAAGGCTATTACTGGCTATTACTTATGATAGTTTCCAAATACTGTACCTAGAAAACTGTACTAGTCTGTTGCAACAGAAACAACCGAGTCATGTGTTACATTAAAGACCAAAAAATTCTATAGTACTATATATGTTTTTGTAGATAACAAATACCTCCAGGCTCAGATGCTACACTGCCTTTCGAATACAAGTTGCAGCTTGCCATTCATTCTACTTCTGGCATCATTCCCCTGGGATCACAGATTTATTTTATTTTATTTTTATTTTATTTATTTTTTTGCTATTGTGTTTCTATGGTGTTCTAGAGACCAAAGAATCAGGTTGTTTTCTACACTATACACTTATACCAGTTGGATTCCACTTTAACTACAGTGACTCCATACTGTGGAGTGTTGGAATCTGTTGTTTTGTGAGGTACTTAGAACTGTGTGCCAGAGAGCCCTGGTACTTTCGGCTGAACTACAGCAGAGAATTCTAAGAATGTCACCAAACATCAAATCCAAGATTTCATAGAATGGAACTGCATCTGGAAAGCTGGTATCAAAGTATTTCAACTGGGTATTGACATAACACTTCCAGTCTCCACAAAAATCAGAGGTCAAAGCTTCAAGATGATACTGTTTCTTCATTGTTCAGTCACACAGTCAAGTCCGACCCTTTGCAGCTTCATGGACCAGAGCACACAAGACTCCTCTATCATCTGCTATCTTCTGTAGTTTGCCCAGATCTATGCACACTGGGTCAACAATGCTGTCTAACCAATCTCATCCTCTGCCACCCCTTCTCCTTTTGCCTTCAATCTTTTCTAGCATCAGGGCCTTCTAAAGTGAGTCCTCTCTTCTCATTTGGTGGCAAAAGTACTTGAGTTTTAGCTTCCGTATTTGTCCTTCCAATGAGCAGTCTGGATTGATTTCCTTTAGAATTGACTGATTCATTCTCCTTGCAATCCAGGGGACTCTCTAGCACCACAGTTCAAAGGTGTCTATTCTTCTGAGCTCAGCCTTCCTTATGGTCCAGCTCTCACAGCCATACTCCTGAAAAATTATGTTTCTTCATAATCCTACATAAAAGTCAAGCCTTTATATATACACCTCAAAAGGTGGTACCTCTGTATTTGCATCTGGTTCCCCCACAATTTTCTACCTATACCAAAATGCCAACTAATCTAAGAGTTATATACATAGCAAGCAATGCAATGTACACTTGCCTGGGGGTGAATATATCACAGCTCAATGTATTGCACTATGGTAGCACCCATATTTCATGTGCAAGGAACCTTCTGTCATACAAAATTACACATTAGTCTGCTAAATTATAGAATGGGAGAGAGGTAGACTGCAGTAAACAAGAAGTAGTATATACCTGGACTGATCACAAATAATGGGCTCTTATCTTAGTCTAAGCAATGATATCAGGTGTGAACATATTTTGAAAACAGAAGTAAACAATTCCAGAAAAGTATAAGAACAACATTTTCTTCCCTAGCTACTAGCAGGCAAGTAGACAGCAAAGTGTGCCTATTTGGTAAGAAATTACAGGATCACAAAGTCAGGGTGCATTACAAAATGAGAGAGGGAGAATCAATGATATTGTTTGATGGTACTGTGTGGCACAATAATTTACATACTCTGAGAGATAGAAAGACAGGATTTTCAATTTGCATATCTTTTTCTGAGGGGAGGGGAGGATACTGCTGGTTTTATCGAATTCATGAGATGCAAAAAGAAATATTCCCCTTGCCATTCCATGCTTTAGATCCTCTATCTGTCTGTTTCTCTACCTATACACAAATAATGAACCTGTCAGTGTCAGAAACTGGCGTTGCAATGGGAACAAAAGCTTGCCTGTCTTACCACACAAATTTTAGGCAGTGTGAATTCAACCTGTCAGCCATCAACCTACCATGATACGATGTGTTCTACTAAGCTCGTATGAGAACAAAGTTTTGCCAGAGAGATCAGCTCTTTCTTTGTTTAAGAGAAGTTGCACACACTACTGAGATGGCCTAAAAACAGTTAAAACCAATCATATAATGTACTAATAACAAAATCCTCCCCTCAAAAAAATGAAAGAAAGTTTTAGATAAAACTCAAGAAGTAAACACTTGCTTGAGCTAAAATGCTGAGGTGGCATACAGCTAAATATTATCAACGAGGTACCCATGTTAGATTACTGGGGTGAGGAATATCTGAGTTTGGATTTAGCCAGTGGTGGGCTTCAGCAAGTTCACCCCAGTTCATCAGAACCAGCAGCAGAAATTCTGTCTGGCCCGCCCATTCGAGTTTTGAAATAATGCAGGGCTTTTTCCCCCTGGTCACACCACCATACCACACCCACAGAATAGGTAGTAAAAAAACTGAATACCTCAACTGGATTTAGCCACTGAAAAAGTCATTTCTTTTGACTCACCATCATGCTTCCACCAAAGATGGGGATAAAGTGGGGGCTCTCCCTCTCTCAATTTACAGTGTGACAGTTTGGTATGGGCGGGACTGACATTATGGTGGAGCATTCTAAGCCATTTAAGGATTTAAAAGTCATCATCAACACTTTAAATTGTGGTTGTAACCAGTGCTGAATCTGCATGACAAGTGTAATCCTGCAAGTAACCACCTACCAGCATTCTTGTTCAGTGGTGGGCTCCAAAATATTTTACTACCACACTGTGGACATTTAATTATGGGCATAGCCAGGAGGAAAGGCCCTCCCTTGCACCCAAATTAGGACTACTTTATTTCAAAACTTGGATGGGCAGGGCTAGCCAGAATTTCTGCTACTGGTTCTGCTGAACTGGTGCAAACCTGTTGATGCCCACCACTGTTCTCCCTGCTATATTCTGATGTACTGTATTTTCAAAATAAGCTTGAAAGGTAGCTCCAGCTGCCTGCTAGCAGTAACACAGTCTAGATCAGTGTTTCCCAAACTTTGGTTTCTGGACTTCAGTTCTCCAAAGCACTGATCAGCCAATGAACTGACTTAGGCTTCTGGGAATTGAAGTCATCCTGTGGAGCATGGGCCCCACATTGGGAAGCACTGGTCTAGGTGCAACTAAAGCAAGTGTCATTATGCCACAGTCTACCCTTCTCAAGGATGGTGTATCATCATAAATCACCCGAAGGCACAAAAGCCTATAGCAGGGATTCTCAATCTGTGACCTATAGGCCAGATGCAGCCCACAGGACCATTTCATGTGGGCCCCTCACAGCCTCCACCACACCAGGAAGTGCCATCTGGTGGAGGAAGGGAAAAATGGCTGTTTGGCCCCTGAAGCTGTCTGAGGGAGAGTGACCTGGTCCCTGGCTTTAAAAGGTTGAGCCCTACAGCTGCCACTTGAAGAAAGTAAAATCCTGTCACACCTTCATTTTTCCCCCTGAGACTATCTATCCCTATTCAGCCATGACAGTTTTGTATGGAACACACAAATATTGAGAGAAACATGATAGGCTTATAACAACAGTCTCCAGTGTGACATTGAACAGGAAAACACAATTGTCTGGAAAAGATCATGTTACTTCCACTGACAAAGAGAACGAAAAATTCTAATGCTTTCTCTGAATACAATTCTAATTATCCTGTTTGCATTCTGCATTATGTTCAGGCAAGCACAAGCATCCAGGATATAGCTGAATATAGTTCAGGTGAATCAGCAGTTTGGATGTTATTCTGAATTCAAATCTGGCCCCAGACCATTGAAGAAAGAACCTGAAAAAAGTAACTAATTGAATACAAAAAGTGTGACATCCTTCCTTACTCATAGTTTCTAGATCTCAAGGTACTTTTATGTGGCATGAAACACAAAGATTGACAGTAAATAATGGGCAGCTTGGTTCATGCATTCCCATCTATTACTTCATGAGTTCAACACCAGCAGGTGATTTGTCTGTATTAATGTTTCTTTGAACATGTAGCACCACAGAAAGGAATTTAATATTATCTCTTACCTCAGTAACAATGGTTTCAAATGGAATCAATCAGTTCATTTACTTAACCAACAGTCATAAAACAAATTAATAGTGTGGCAACAGGCTGTCGGATACATTATTCAGTACACATGGGATAATATCATGAATGAAGACTGGATATGATCATTTACCATTTTATTAGCAATATTGCTCTATGATTTCACAGATCACAGAGTAGACCCAATCTTGCCCCAATTTCATAGCAATGAAAGGTGTTTAGCATTTTAGTTTTAGTCATCATAGCAATTTTCTGCAAGGATGGTTTATATTTTTTTTTTAAAAAAAAAAAAATCTGATCCTTTTATTTTTTGAGATCACAGCAATGCATCTCGACAGTTTGCTACTTTGGGTTACAAGCTTATTAAATGTACAAAGTAATGAAATTCTTTTTCAGAAATCTATACATCAAAGGTGACTTGATGCAAAAATAAACTTATAAATAGACTGCAATGAGACAGAATTTGTGATTCAATAGGCTTTCACCCAAGTAAATTTTAATTTGGTATCTATCCACTTTTACATGTATGCAATATGCTTTCATTTTGTATCCCAATTAAGCAAGTTGTGTTGCCTATTATAAATAGGGTATCACCAAGTATGTTTTGTTGTAAAATTATTGTCTATCTTGAAAAGGGACTATTGAAGAATGAGGAAGTTCTTTAAAATCCCCAGGCAAGCCAGATTAAGCTGGTTTACTAGATACTTAAACCCACGTCCTACAAACATTATTTCTTACTGTGCTAGACTGTTGTTTCAAAAATGATATGATGGTACATTAACAATGCAGATAATAAAATATGTAACCTGGTTCCCATCAAAACATTCTTCAAAATAAAAATAAAAAAGTAAATTTGAAGGCTATTCCTCCACAAAATGTCTAAAGAATACTGTCAAACATTGCATAAAGAGCACCTCGCTTAAAGACTAACTCGCTTAAAGAGCAGAATTTTCTCTGAATGTTTGCTTCACTTAACAAATAAAACCAACAAAAACCTCACTTAACAAATAAATCGGGGTTCTCTATCCCCTCCCCTACCAGAAGTCACAATTGGTCACTTACAATGGTGCTTCACTTAAAGAGCAAACTCTAAAGACCAATCCTGTGGAACACATTATACTCTTTAAGTGAAGCACAACTGTATGAAGAAGAACTAAAAATATTTTTATATAACTAGAACATTTAATAGGGAATTGCACACAGAACTTTCATTTTCATTTCAAAATAAATTGATACAGGAATGTCCTATTTTAGACTTAATGATTTCAACCTACCATTTTAAAAAACAGTCTCAAATACACTTATATTCAAAGTTTAATGGATCTACAGAATTTCAGGGGCTCTAAAAGACATGTGATGAAACTAGCAAAATGTTTCAGAACAATGTTGTAGATTTTTACCTAGAATATGAGCAGAAGATCAGAAGATAATCCTCTGTAGTAGGTTGGTTTCTCTTCCAACCTTCAGTTTTAGCTAGTGATTAAAGGGGAAAAACTGGTCTCAAAAATGTCCATACCCTCGGTCTATTTCATTCAGACATCATCTACGGGAAAGATTTATGGCAGAATAAAATGGAGCACTTTGTCACTTAGATGACTGCAGGAGTCAAGAGGTAGGTTCTTTAATTTGTAACTATATTTTGCCAAACTTTTTCAGATCAGGATGTAAAACAGTTGGGAGAATAGGCATGAACACTGTTTTCCCTAGACAAGAGCCATAAAAGTATATATTCTACCTTAAAGGGGGAGCAGGGTTGTGAAAAAGAGTGCCTCTTTCTGAGTTGTCTGCTGTTTCAAAGTGATACCTAAAATTTTGAATAAAGCATTATAATTAATCAAAACGTTTATTAAATCACAACACACACACATAGAAAATAAGGTAGAAGCCAAAAGTTAAATCATAGGATTGGAATGCTCTCAAGGAGGAAGGGGGATTACCCAATAGTCAATAGACTCTGGCAAGGAATGTATACATGGCCCTGATTGCCTCCATTGTTCTTAAAACCGGTTTGTTGACGTTTTCTGATAAGCAGAAATTCCTTCACAAAGGAAGCTGAATGACTCATTCCTCTGGTTTGATTAAAGTTCAATTAAACATTGATTAGAACACTGACCCAAGGATAAACATAGCAAAATTCTGTGGGGAACATAAGAACCATGGAACCCCAAAGTTGATCAGGGGGAGGGGGAAGAGAGGACGTGACAAGTCACACACACCTGGCAAGGTACAAAGGTTAACTGGAGTTCACCCTGGGGACCACTTAACTTAAAACTTTTCTCTTTACTTAAGTAACAGGCATTTACTTAATCTGTTCCTGTCTATCCAAGCAGTTTCACACCACATTAAGCTGATGCAAACGAAGATGGACTGGCCGGTCTTGCCTTCCAGAGAACAAAGAGATATTCCTGTCAACCACAAATATGCTCCTTTGACCTAATGTAAACTCTCTACAACCGGTTTTTTCAGCAATAGCTGTAATCTGCCGCTTTTGTGTAACTAAATTCTCTGACCTCAGAGCTGCCTTTGTTTTATGTTTACATGTAATTAAAATATGTTGATTGCCTTACCTCCTCCCAAACTCCTCCCCTCCCCTTGCATGCAGAGTTAGTTCAGATAGAATAGTTAAATACCCCGTCCAGGTGGGTGGGGGCCATCTTCTGTTCACCAAATTTTGTGAGCAGGGATCACGAGGGGGGCCTTTTCCTCAGAACGGTTGCGGGAAGGTTAGCTATTTAGAATTATAGGTCTGGCCAGACTATATGCCTGAGTAGGCTTCCCTTTGCTTTTGCTCCCAATAAACCATATTTTGTTCTGACTGAAAAACCTGCCTCATTGTAAGTTCTTGGGTCTTTCTAGTACCTCTGCCAGAGAGTGAATCCAATCACCCAGAATTGGGTGACATAATTGGGGGCTCGTGCCGGGATGCCTCTGGTTCCTGCAACCTCCTTAAGAGGTGCAGGACACAAAGTGAGGAAAGGAAGATCCGGAACGACCTCCTACTCGAAATCTTCAATCAGGCTTTGAGAGACACATCGGCGGTTCGTCTCTGCGACTGAAAACTTCAGGATCGGTAACGTATAATTTTGATTTTGGGGTCCCTTTGAAATTCTTGCCAAGTTAGTTTAAAAAGCCAGCTGAACTCAACTTCCCCTCGGGTGGCAGCTCGAATATTGAAAGCGTGGGTTAGAGTCCCACCGAGGGTGCAGCAGATACGGTCTGACGAACCTGAGCTGCACAAAGAATTGACCACTAGTCTGGCCTCGCTAGCCAGCTAGAAATCAAGCAAGAACGGGAATTGTCCACCCGTGAGCAATTTAGTTTAAATTTCAGGGTCCAGTGAACAGATTCATCACCTGACACTGGGGTCTTTACGAGTTGGGCGGAGGGTCCAAGAAACGGGTGGCGCCCATTGAGGACCTTCGGAAAAGCACGGTGTGCCAGAGTGATTAACTGAGTGCACGTGGCCAATTGGCAGGCCTGGTCAAGAAAGGGGTTCGTTGCCCTTTGAGGCCAGGGTAAATTCCGTTTCAAGAAACGGGTGATGCCCGTTGAGAAACACCAAGGGAAGAATCTGTGTGGTCCGCTCCTGGCAGTTCGCTGTGCGGGGTAACTCGGTAAGCACCAAGACCTAGGCCTAAGGCAAGCTAATGGGAGGAGCTTTTTGAGAGTTCAGGCTGGGCTGAAAGAAGGAAAAGGCTGGTGGGACGCCACGCAGCAATGTCCTCAAGAATTGGAAGAATTTGGTGGGACCCAAGTCTAAAATTGAGCAAATGGAGGTTGAAACTTTTAAGCACCCAAGACCGGCCCCTTTCAAAGGGACCTGAGGCCCGCCTGGCCTAGAGAAGGCAACTTAAGTTTAAGGCACCTAAAGGAATTTATTAGAAGGCTAGAAGTAAGTCTGAGGAGATCTGGGGACTCAGAACATGCAGCGCTCTCCGTGAGGCTGCACCCACAAAACCTTGAACGATACCCTTGCGAGGGCAATCTTTATATTGTAATGGGAGAAGGCTAATCCTCCTCCCAAATTTGGGGTTCCCCAAAGTATAGAGAGGCAATTGAGGAGGATTGAAGAGGACCGTTTTGGGTCCATTGCACCTTCTGGCTCCTTAATTCCTCAAACCCGCTGCTCATGGTATCCTTGTAAATCTGGGGCGTCCCCTCAGCCCTTGATGCCCACCACCCCTGCCAGCAAAAGGAACAAATCCAGTCGGGAGAGTCTGGGGTCCGTAACTTTGCAGCCCCCCCCAGGTTACAGTGGGTTAAACCGCAGAGGTAAACCTACTGGACCTCTCAGACATGCCCCAGCGGGACATGTTGGGAAGGGGAGTTGTAGAAGAAATCGGACCTTGGGAACAGATGGAAGTTCCTGGAGTTGCAGGAGTGAGCGGGCTGAAAGGAATGATGGAAGGCGTCCTTAGTGAAATAAGGAAATCATGAGGAAAAATTGGGCACTATAAAATCAAAGAAAAAGGTAAAAATTAAAAGCTCGAATTGAAACAGTGAGCCAATCTCAATGGACTCGTTGGAAAAGGGAAAGCTAGGACCCAGTAAGCAGAACTGGACTCCTCAGCCAAAAGAGAAAAGGGAAGGAGAAATAGTTTATTGCCATCCATCCCTGCTAGCAGAGTGGGGGGTGCTAAATAGAGTAGAATGAAAAAGAGTAAACAGAATAGAAAAGCATTTAAAATTTGAGCCCGCTGCAACCCACTCAGGCTGAAAGGCTTGAAGGGGACAGCAGTCATAGATTAAACAAAGGGTTAATGTAACTCAGCACCCATATAAATTGTAATTTGTCCGTTGTTTCAAAGGATAGCCCCAACTAAGTCAAAGCAATTTGTTAAAGTGTAACTGAATTCGAACACAGGGCAGCCCAAATTGGAAGAATCCCAGGCTATTGCCATAAGAGGCAGCCTGGGAATGGCTTATAAGAATGAGTAACAATAAGATTAAGTCATTGTGCCCAGGTGGCAAGTAATTCCAGCCTCCTGAGAATCACAGTAAAACATGGCCCTTAAGGTCTGAGAAAGCATGGCATTTTCCCTTGCTTTTCTAGCGATTGCGTGGAGCATTGCAGGAGAAAAAGGAGAGCTAATGTAAAGTTTAAAAATGGAATGGATGTGTAATATATGTAAATATGCATGCAGGTATGATGAATGAATGAATTTAGTGAGGGCCCTGGGTGTGTGTGTGAACGAAATAAATGTGTGCCTGCATTTTTGTGATGTGTAAATAATGAGGACTAGAAACTTAGAAATTTTAAACTGCCATTATATTAACATACTCTGCAAAGAATTTAAAGGGGAGGAAGCATTTCCTTAAGAAGTCATGCTTCCAGGAATATCCTGTCCTGATGCATGCTGGAGATGTGGCAGATCTGTAAATATAATGTAAAAAGCATATAAAAAGTATGGTTAACAAAATGATGTTATCCCTTTCCCTGTCTAGTTTAAACTTTAAGACAGAGATTGGAAATGTATAAATCGGGATTATTGTTGTCCTTTAGATTGGGACATGGTAAATTATTATAAGGATAAAGGAAATGGCAATGTTCAAAATGCATTGCTGCCTTTTAAATAAGGCTCGAAATCGAACTAAGTAAGTATCAGAAGTTACAGGAAAATCCCTTTAAAAGGGACCCAAAGGAGAATTGAGCAGAATTTGAAACAAAAACGTATGTAGTTCAAGCAATAAAGGCTTTGAAAATTAAAGAATTGGAACTTAGAAACAGTGGGAAGATACAGTTAATGAAATAGAATTAATCGAAAACAAATAAATTGACATAATGATTGGTATATCTAAAAAAACTTGAGATTGGCAAAGGCTGGAAATTGGGATGGATTAATTAGAAGGGTCCCTCTTTCCCATACAAAGCTAACTGCAACCAATATGTTTTTGAAAATGCATTTGCTTTTAAAGAAATGGCTTCCAAAGTAAAAATTCGGACTTTCCATAGAACATGTGCAGAGTGCAAACATTGTAGCACTGCAGAAAGGTTAAGAAATTGCCTCCTGCTGAGAAAAAAAAAAACATTCCATTCACAATAGCCTGAAGGGGGAAAGCAGCCCCTCCTTCCTCTTCCACTAAGCTTGGCCATCAGCTGAACTTCCTGTTTGGCCACTAAAAGAGCAAAGTCGCATAATGTCCAAGATTACAGGCATATGCACTGCCCCGCCCAAATTCTGATTCCACTGCCCTAGTTGGCAAAGAAATGGGGACTTTTTCTTCCTTTTCGTTGTGCCTCAAATTAATCTGTGTCACCCTGCTGTCCCAGCAAGGCTGACAAATATGAAATAAGGAGCCTCATCTGATGAAAGGCTAATTTTAAAACATAAGTTTGCTACCTGGCCATACGCCCCACATGGATGAAATTTAGGGTACTCCCCGCAGGCAGAATTGGCCTGCACAAAATATCAATGCAAGAAGGCAAATCACCTCAACCACCCTTTTACCCGGCTTCATTTAAAGTGCTCAGCTCAACCTGGCAATATTATAATTGAATTGGAAAACTTGCAGATAGGCAAGGGACCCCAAGAAAGCCTTCGGAGCAAATCCTGGAGTTCTGGGTGGCCCAAGGTCTCGTCCCAAGGCAGGGCATGAAGATAGCGGAAATGGAGGTTTTGGCTTGTCTTTTACCCTGGGAAAAAGGACAATTGGAGTCTCACTTGAGAACCCAGTTTTGTGGGAAGGGGGGCCGAGAAGCATCTGCCTAAACTGTATCTCGAAAATCTGGCCCACATCTTAAAAGGGCCATGCTAACTCAGAATTTGGTTTGTCTGATGTATGCCTTAACAGTCTCTAAATTGTGGCACGTGGAGACCCATTTTCAGAAATAAAAGGAGATATGGCCTAGTAGGAAAATAATGGATATTAAATAAAGGGGAACCTTTAATGTGTGGCACAGGGGAAATGGAACATTGTCCTGTATAATCGGATACTTGCTTAAACAGAGGGGCTATGCATGTGTTATAATCTGGATAAGTTTAAATTGGAAACTTGGAATCATGTCTGTGCAAAGCTCTGCTTGTCTGAATTGCTTTAAAGAAGGAAACTGCTGCTCCATAGTGAAAAGTTAATTTGAACATAAACCTATTAAAACCTTTTGAAAACATATGCATTTCTGAAATGGTTGCTGTAAATTTGATTTTGTATAATGTGGCTCAATACACACATGTACTGGGGTTGAATTAACTGAATCGCAAAAGCCCCAGGAAGCACATTTGATTTTCGATCTGAAAAAAAAAAATGCTTTTAAAAATTGTGATTCAAACCCAGGACCTTGCAACAAGAGTTCCGGAAAAAGGTGGGAGAAGTTTTGCATAGTAAATAAATAAGCACATAGTAGCTTGCTCCTTAAGAGCAGCTGTAAGCCTTTAACATCACAAAGAATGGCTGCACAGTCAAAAGTAATAAAGCTAAATGTTTTTATTTCTGGGCAAACTCCCTGTCAAAATTTCCCTTAAGGAAGGCAGGAGAGGTGCCCTGCCCCTGCATAGTCTGTTCTGTCATTGCATAGCTGTATTTTGTCTTGTCTGCATGTGTGTTGTGTGAGTGGCTTCTGAAGATTGTTGGAACATCGCACATGGGAAATTTCCTCTCATCCTACTAAGTGCACAATCTTAAGGAAATTTGAGCGTCCCTATGCACCGTCCCCAGTTAAGAATCCTAGTTAAAGAAACTGAACCATAAAGATTGCTTTGCAACTCCAACAATAAAGTTATTTCAAAAACATCTGCAGTGCGTTTGTTAAACCCTCATTCTTATTATACAGGATGCCAGAAGGAAAACAGGGTAAAGGTAAACAAATAGATTTCACAATGAGGCCAGTTTAGAAATTAGTTAGGAGACTCCCAGACTCACAAAGGGGAGGGGGAGGCTGAATTTGGTAGGGAAGCAGCACCTTCCTCAGATCAGATGGGAGTGAAACAATTGTTTACTCAAAGTATTTAATTTGGTTTACATTGGTTTGGGCCAGGAAGGTAAATTCCTGCCTTTAAAAAGCACTCACAGTTGCAATTGGATCATGCATTAGTGGCTTCTGGAGTAAGTATGGGGTTTGCACAATAAAAGCCCTCTTCTCCTACTAAACCTGGAATCTTAAGGAATTCCCTTACATAAATCCACAGGGAACAGTGAATGCAATGGAAGTACATTGAAAACATGAGTGGTTGTCGTTTATTGTTACTAGGGTTAAGGAATAAAAGTTTAAAAGTAAATGTGGGAGGGTTTTGGGGAGATGTGTTGTGTTTTCTCTCCCTCACTACAGGAAAACCTAAAGATGTGGAAGCCTTGTGATGGATCCCAAAAGTGAACGGATGACAGTGCTCCAGAGCATGTCTAAAATTCAATGGAGAAGTATCATGTCTTTTATTATTAGTATTCCTACCACCTCATTTCTTCTCGACCCCCCTTTCTCTCTCTCTCTCTCTACCTCTCTCTCTCTCTCTCTCTCTCTCTAAAGTATTGCTAGCAAACTGTGTTCCTGTATTTTCTTTAGTTTAAATTTCTAAACATGTGTAGAATGTATAGAATGTTAGGATGTTCATTTGGTAGTTTGGACAACCCCCTTATTTTAAATGGATGTGCTGCCTAAATTTAACAGCAAGCAGGCAGAAGAAACCATCCACAATCTCACCACTGAGAGTAAAACACTGGGTTTTCACTGGGGAATTGGCTAATTGGCCTACTCCCAGATGTTGGAAACATTTATTCATAGCGGGGTTTGGGATTGCTGTAGTTATAATTCTAATTTGTGTGTGTGTGCCCCTTTTTGTAATCCCTGAGAACGCTGTACCAGGACCCACGTGACCAGGGCCCCCGGGGGGGGGCATACCACACCAGGACCCACTCAGCCTAAGATACGACTGCCCGCTGGTCAGTCGAATCTTAAGAGAAAAAGGGAAGGAGTTGATACCTAAAATTTTGAATAAAGCATTATAATTAATCAAAACGTTTATTAAATCACAACACACACACATAGAAAATAAGGTAGAAGCCAAAAGTTAAATCATAGGATTGGAATGCTCTCAAGGAGGAAGGGGGATTACCCAATAGTCAATAGACTCTGGCAAGGAATGTATACATGGCCCTGATTGCCTCCATTGTTCTTAAAACCGGTTTGTTGACGTTTTCTGATAAGCAGAAATTCCTTCACAAAGGAAGCTGAATGACTCATTCCTCTGGTTTGATTAAAGTTCAATTAAACATTGATTAGAACACTGACCCAAGGATAAACATAGCAAAATTCTGTGGGGAACATAAGAACCATGGAACCCCAAAGTTGATCAGGGGGAGGGGGAAGAGAGGACGTGACAAGTCACACACACCTGGCAAGGTACAAAGGTTAACTGGAGTTCACCCTGGGGACCACTTAACTTAAAACTTTTCTCTTTACTTAAGTAACAGGCATTTACTTAATCTGTTCCTGTCTATCCAAGCAGTTTCACACCACATTAAGCTGATGCAAACGAAGATGGACTGGCCGGTCTTGCCTTCCAGAGAACAAAGAGATATTCCTGTCAACCACAAATATGCTCCTTTGACCTAATGTAAACTCTCTACAACCGGTTTTTTCAGCAATAGCTGTAATCTGCCGCTTTTGTGTAACTAAATTCTCTGACCTCAGAGCTGCCTTTGTTTTATGTTTACATGTAATTAAAATATGTTGATTGCCTTACCTCCTCCCAAACTCCTCCCCTCCCCTTGCATGCAGAGTTAGTTCAGATAGAATAGTTAAATACCCCGTCCAGGTGGGTGGGGGCCATCTTCTGTTCACCAAATTTTGTGAGCAGGGATCACGAGGGGGGCCTTTTCCTCAGAACGGTTGCGGGAAGGTTAGCTATTTAGAATTATAGGTCTGGCCAGACTATATGCCTGAGTAGGCTTCCCTTTGCTTTTGCTCCCAATAAACCATATTTTGTTCTGACTGAAAAACCTGCCTCATTGTAAGTTCTTGGGTCTTTCTAGTACCTCTGCCAGAGAGTGAATCCAATCACCCAGAATTGGGTGACAAAAGCACCCATAATCCATGGGTATCCCACCCCTCATGATCCATTCCATCAGTGTGATTATACTGATTTCTTATTTTCAAGACCACCACCTATTGTGGTTTTTCTCTTGCCTTCAGTTTTCTTGCATAATTTTTCTTTTAACATCTGTTTAGTGGACAATGTCTTTAAGAGCCAAGTGATAGCAAACCATAGAAGGGAATTTGCTTTCACTGAAAGCAAGTAGATAAAGGGTTGAAATCATCTTTGGGGACTGGGTTGGAGGATCTTGGATCCTAAGGGGCTACCTTCCCCCAAGATATAGCAATCAAAATGTGGTGAGACCTTCTTGTATCATCCTCTCCATGGGCTCAACTTTCTGAAGAGGTGAGCTGTGTTAGTTCTCACAGACCACATCGCTCTGACTGTCAAGGCTCAGGAGTTGCCAACCACTTCAAAGATGCCTCAGAATGCTCCCTGGTTATTTTATTTTCATTTATTAAACAGGTGGATTGAAAAAAATACAGCATAGTTGTTTGGAAATACTCATACAAAAGCCAGTATTATATAACTGGATCAAAAGGAAGGAAAAGGTTGTTATTTATTCTCCAGTTTTAGTTTGTGTGTTTTTTAAACACACAAACTGCTTACATGTATAGAAATGCATGTAGGTTCAACTTCTGTTAACACATCATCTGTCTGTCTGCCGAAGAAGTAGTCTCTAGCAGTATGGATGTGAAAGTACTTACTGGACTCAATACAGAGAGAGAAGGAGAAGGCTGGTGGTGCAGTAAGACTGAGAACCCCTGCCATATAGGCTAACTGTTCTGAGATGCACAGTGAGGAACTGAACTCTCAACCTCTGGATCCGTAGCTAAATACCTAACTCACATTGAGCTGTCCAGCCAGCTTTACATTTTATGATGTGCATAAACCATGATAGGGAATTTCCATTACTGATCTGCAGAACTTTTCACTCTCTGGAACTATTGCATGCAAGGTCACAATATATTCAATAAGGCTTGCCCTGTCAAATGTGACCAAATTAAACTAACAGTTCTGCCTATTACAACTCTTTAAAAACTGAATTCTAACCCTCCTCCCAAATTTGCTCTTCACGTCAAATCTCCTTAGGTTGGGTTGAACGTTTGAACTTCTAAAAGATGAATCCTCACCCTATAACAGGGATTCTCTAGCTGAGGCCCATGGGACAGATGTGGCCCATAGCACCATTTCATGTGGCCTACCACCACCTCCACCACACCCCAAAGTTCCATGTTGTGGAGGAAGGACAAAATGGCCATCTGAGGGTATGTGACCCAGCCCCCAGCTTTAAAAGGTTAATAACTCCTGCCCTATATGATATATAGTTTGTGAATATTGCATTTCCACAATGTTTTGACTTAAGAGCACGTGGGAAATTACTACTTGACCAGTCTGAAATAGAATTATCAATTCTTCATTTTTACAAAGCAACATACCCAAACCAATCAACTCTGAGAAGAGTCTTTTACGGAATACCTGGAGAAGAGAAAAAGAAATCAATTGAGTGCATTTTTATGTCACTAAAATGCTGTATATTGACACAGAAGCATTCGGAATACTGTATTTCATATGCCTTTAAAAGGTGTTTCTCATTTAAAAGGCTTGAAAGATTTAACGTAACATTATATAAGAGAGTATTCTCAGTGGTCGGACTCAACTGTGCAGCTGAACAACAGTTCTTAGTCACTGAGGAAATATAAAATTGCTTTAAAAAAAAAATCTAACAGATGGAATTCTTTTAAAAGTTACTTTCTATATATTTGAAAAGATTCAGTACATTTGAATACCAATTTCATCCAGATTCAGATATGCTAGCTGGCTGCCGCAATGAGATCAACTGACAAGATTTAATTTTGTAAACTTTCTGTTATTGTTATTGTTTAGAATCTTTTTTTAACTTTGAAAATAATACACTGAAACCTATCATGTTCAACTGACACCACCCTTTTGAGGTCTACTGAACCCATTCATTGTCCTAGCTAAAGATATCAGAATAAAATGTTGTAATTGCCAAGGTTTTGGCCAAGACTGGCCTGCTCAGGCTGCCATAGAACCTTCAGGGGCTCCCCCTCTCATTTCTTGCATGAGACTGAAACATCAAGCACCTGCAGATTGTTCTTTGTAGTTTAATAGTCCACTCTCATTCAAGTGAGGTGACTAGCGTACTATGTTTTAGCATGTAAAGCTAAAATTGAAACAAAAGACCTGCAGCATCTTAAGAACTCACCAATTTATTCTAGTCTGAACAGTCCACTTCCTCAGAAAGTCTTGAGAGAAAAATCAAAGTCAGATTTGCTTCTGAGAAATTGCACAATCAGATTATGGACAGCACCTTATTAGTGTGATTTTATTGTATAGTAAAGGTAAAGATCACCCTTGCTCGAAAGCCAGTCATATCTGACTCTAGGGTTCAGTGCTCATCTCTGTTTATAGCCAAAGAGCATTTGCAGACGTTTCCATGTAGATGTGGCAGACATGCCTAGACACCGAAGTGCATGGAACACTGTTTACCTTCATTGACATTTAAATTGCTTTACAAACCTCATCAGGGGGCCACAGTGGCTTAGTGGTTAAGACACTGAGGTTGACAGCCAGAAGGTTGGCAAGTTAGCGGTTTGAGACTCAAGTGCTACATGATGGAGTGAGCTCCTGTCATCTGGCTGGGGCTTTAAGAACTGCTGAGGCACAGGACTTCCTTGCTGCCCCACCTAAGAGGCTTTGCAGCAGGGTAAGGGGCTGCCTCTGCATTTGGGCCAGGACACTTTCCACCTGCTCCTGGGACCCATCCTGGCTGGGGCTTTAAGAACTGCTGATTATATTGTTATATTTTTTTATATTGTATATTGGAATGTATTTTGGGATTGTATCTCTGCTTTATATTGTGGATTGTATTGTGGACCATATTGTGGATTGTATTGTGGATTACACTGTGTTTATATTTATTTTGTTGTACTGTATTTTATGATATTATGATATTGTATTGAACTGTTATATTGTATTCGATTGTATGTTGTGAGCCGCCCTGAGTTGGTTTCACCAAGTAGGGCGGCATATAAATCGAATAAATCAATCAAATCAATCAATCAATCTGCCCCAGATCCCGTCAACCTAGCAGTTCCAAAGAAAGAAATTGCAAGTAGATAGATAGGTACTGCTTTAGTAGGAAAGGTAACAGCATTCCATGTGTTTCAGCATCTATTCATGCCTGCCAAATGCCCATGGAAATGTCTGCAGGTGCAGACAGTGCTGGCTCTTTGGCTGTAAATGCAGATTAGCACCACCCGCTAAAGTTGGAAATGACTGGCTTTTGATTAAGGGAGGCCTTCACCTAAAACCCTCATTAGTTATTAAAATATAAGGTACAATTTATTCTCGTAAAAAGAAATCACTAGCTTACGGGGTTCATGTTTCCTTATCACACTTGATGAATCAGATGGATTTGGGGCATCTTTGGCCAAACCCAGTCTTACCATTAAACAGAACAAAGTGCTTGCCTCAGGTGGCAGATGCTAACTGGTATTGATGGGGCAGCAGTGGCATCTATCTGATTTCTCGCTTCAGTTGGAAGTCAGAGCTTTGTATTCCTGGCTATCTGATCTGCATGCATCTACTGCCTTCAGGTAAGATGATGTCATCCAATCACAAGGGCTCAGTTGCCTGGAGTTGATTTCTGTAGCAAAATGTGTGTGATGGAGGAGGAAGCTGCAACTTGCTTTTGACATCAGGCAGGAAAGCATCTTGAATCAAACCTTCACAGTTTCCCTGCTTGTATTACACATTATGCCAGAACTCCATTTAGAGAAAGCACAGACCAAATTAGGGGGAAAAATAGCATTACTGTGTTGGCTAAATGGATGCAAGACTCCTATTTATTGCTTTTCAGTAATGAAAGAGGTCTTCTGTCACATCCAATTATTTCAGCAGCCTTTGCATTTAAATGTTAAGTAAATGTATAAAAAGAAGACCATACTGGCTTTGCCATAGCAATATGTTTATGATAAATCCTCAGGTCAGGCCCTGTTCCGGATAACTTTAGTTAAATTTCAGCAATATTTCTGTGCAAATGGTCCTGGCACAGAGCCCCAGGTTTTAAAAAAATCTGGTTTATTTTCTTCAGCTTTACGCATTGAAAAGAAACTCAAAGGAAGCATATGTAGACATTACAATATTCTGCTTTATTTTAACTCCAGGTAGTCTGCCCTGTGTCCCAGCCTGCCAAGGACAGAGCTGACTGAACCCTTGAGTGAGTTGCATGGTGGATGTGCATATTTATTGTAAATGCCTACAACTTAGTCTCAATCTTCAGTTATTCAAAAAGACGGAGTTCTGCAACACGTACAAAGGAAAGGTGAAACAGGAATGTCATTGTAATATTTGTGTATGGGATCACAATGGTGATGATTACTGTAACTGCGAATGAACTTGTGTGTAGCTATAAATATTTTCACTAGAGTTGTATGTGTTGCTGCTTCCACTAACAGAAGAACGAACGAACGAATGAACGAACGAACGAACTAGGGTTAAAAAAAGAAATGAAAACATAATTATTTTTGTGACTGGCACATAAGCCCGGGGACTGTAGTGGCTCATGTGGCTAAGATGCTGACTAGAAGATTGACAAGTCAGCAGTTCGATTCCCAAGTACTGTAGGACAGAATGCCAAACTAGCAGTTCAAAAGCAAGAAATTGCAAATAGATAAATAGGGACCACTTAGGTGCGAAGGAAACAGCGGTGTCTAGTCATGCCTGCCACATGACCATGGAAACATCTGCAGAAACAGACAGTGCTGGCTCTTTAGCTTTGAAACAGAGATGAGCACTGGACCCTAGAGTTGGATACGACTGGCTTTCGAGCAAGGGAAACCCAATTACAATAGGTTACAGTAATTGGATTCAGATAATAATTTCAAAATCTTCATGGATCAGTGGTAAAGTTTTGTATTTTTAAAGCACACATGAGTATAACGTATTGATCAGTGCTGTGACAGAAAGCACACAATATGCATTTTTAGGGTGAAATCCCACTTCCTTTTTGAGCCTTGTCATGGGGAGAAAAATTTCCTTTCCTAGCATGTAATCACTCTGCCTCTTTTCTGTGGGGCATTCTATAGTCTTCCTATATGAAAATTTGTGGAACTCTTTTGAATGGTATGGAAGACCCAAAACTGGCAAGAAGGAATGTTTGAAGATTATAACACAGAAGTGAAGTTTAGTCAATTTGTGTTTCCCTCAAATTCATATTACACATTGTTGTTTCTCCAGAGTACCAATCATTATTTCAGGTCAACTCAATGGTTCTACTACATGATTACCATTAGCAATTAGATGGTTTTCCATATCAAGTGTACTTTCCAGACTCATACATTACAATGTTTTGCCAACCAAAATGGAGGTGTGCCTTTATGTTGTACAGTAATACCTCGGATAACGCTAAGACTTGGTGTTATCTGATTTTTAGTGTTATCCGATGCATGTTAAAATCCTATGGGATGGATCGGATAACGTTAAAGCTCTATAGAGATACATTGTAACCACACAGGCTTTAGTGGTTGTTATCCCATAGGACCTTAACGTTATTCGATCCAATTCTCCTCCCCAGATTACTTAATGTTATGCGATTTTAGCGTTATCTGAGGTAAACATTATCCGAGGCATTACTGTACTGGTAAAATTGCCACCATTAAAGGTTGTGGCCAAACTTTTGCAATATATTACATTCAAAAGATGGCATAAAAACAGTATAGGCCGCAGAGCACTGGATTCTTTACCATAATATGAGAAAATATCTCATAAATGACAGGATGTTTTTGTTCAGTATTGTGGAAGCTATCATCAGTTTGACTGGAAACAACAAAAGAACAAGGTTTATAAAATCTTAGCTGACTAAGACTCCATATAAACAGCCAACATTGTTCCTATGGTCAATTCCAACATACAGCACTACATTTTTTCAGTAATATTTTTATTTTATTTTTTTAAAAAAATAAACAATTATTGCATACTTTTATATTTGACAAAAATATTTAAACTGGATGTGGATATCTGGCTTACAGAATATCCCTTTTATAGTACTGAACTAGTTTAGGCAGGTCTGAAGCATGGGAGACAAGATTTGGCCTTCTCTTGTAGCTTTAAGGTCAGCTTGATGGACTGATATCAGCAAGTGAAGTTTTAATTCAGGTGTGTAACTCTTGTCTGGTGAGTTAAACTTACCTTCTTTGTAAGAACAATGAGAATTATTTTTTCATGTATACTGTAAGTGCTCTATCTTTGCTTTATCATCCCATTAAATGTGGAGTGCAAGCCTAGCTTAATAAATAACCATATGTTGTCTCCCTTTTACAACCACATTTCACTGTTTTACTATACATTTATAGAAAATCTATGAACCCTATTATTGAGATTAAATGTAATCACAAAATCTAAGGACATTGAAAGAAGAAATAATACTTTTGTCAGGCTTATGATGCTCTTTTCCCAACCCTGAGTCAATAAAGATAATTAACAAAGTCATTATTATTTTTATTAATGAATAGCCCCATTAAGACCTATATGGCTTGTTTTTGTTTAATAGGGGATAGTTTAGTAGTTTTGCCATTGTGAAGACAATTGATTCATCAACATTAATATATAGTAGAACCCTGCATAATGAAAAAAGCAACATACCCAAACCAATCAACTATAAGAAGAGTCTTTTACAAAATACCTGGAGAAGAGAAAAAGAAATCAACTGAGTGCATTTTTATGTCACTAAAAAGCTGTATATTGACACTGAAGCATTAGGAATATTTCATATGCCTTTAAAAGGTGTTTCTCATTTAAAAGTCTTAAAAGATTTAAGAGAGTATTCTGAGAGGAGAGTATATAAGAGAGTATTCTGCAAGGTGCTTCGCTATATGATTTTTTGTTATACAAAATACTAACCATGATGCCCCACATTACAATTTTTTTAATTATATGGGGTATACCTTGCATAAAAGAAACCCTGGGATAAAGGTATTTTTATAACATAACATTATGGAATTATTTTTGATTGTACTTCAGTCATAGCAATGAAATTGGTTCCCACTAATGCCACTGTATTTTTAAATTAGCAATGTTTGTAGTTTCCATTCACAGATATGACCTCAGCAACTCTACCACTGGAAGGTAGAGAGCATATCACCCCCCCCCCCTTTCCAGCAAAAATAAGTAGTAGTGAGGGACACACTTACATTGTGACTGGTCAGTCTTGAGGACAGGGCATGAAGCTTCATAAGCCTTGCCCTGCCACAAGGCCAGCCTTTCATTTGCTTGTGAGGTTGAGGAATTGGTGGACTGCTCATAGGTCAGAGTGCTAGTTGGGGTAGCCCTATGGCAGCCAGATAGGAATTTTGATTTTATGTTCTCTTGGCTGGCAGACTTAGAGAAAGAGGACCTAAGATATATTTTACCCATCTCATTCTGATTCTTGCAGGGGTAGAAAGGCATATCTAGAGTGGTGCCATATCAAATAGGTCACCTATATTTAGCAAGTAACGGAGCATCATTAAATGACTGGGCACATAGTTTGAGTACTGCAAAACATATCATCCAGGTGCATAATAGTAGGCCTTCTGAGCCATTCTAAGCACATGAGAACCAGTCTGAAAATAGTCACCTAGAGGCTTCCCCAAATGGGTCAAGTCCTCAATGTGTGGCATTGCCCAAGAGCCAGGAGTCACCTTATGCAAGGCAGAAAGGGACCAGGACAGTCTAACTGCTCTGGCATCAGGTTATAGGCACTATACTAGTTCTCTCCTCCATATTAGGGAATTAATTTAAATAGCTTGGTCTAAATTCAATCTATCTATCTTGTCTTGTCTCTTTATTTTCTGTTTGGATTGGAGAAACCATTTATCACGCTTGTTCCACTAAGTATTGTAAAGCCTTTAAAGCCCTACATGGTAGTGGACCAGGTTACTTAAGAGACCACGTTACCCGAAGGACATCTGCCTTTACAACCAGAGCGGACTGGAGGGGCTCCCTAATGGTCCCATCGGTTAGAGAGGTTCACCCCTCTAGCACTAGAAAGGAGGCCTTTTCAGTATCTTCTCTGGCCCTGTGGAACTTCCTGCTGACCGAGTTGCGCCTCCATGCAGAACTACTGACCTTCAGAAAAGGTCTAAAAACCTGGCTGGCACAGCAGGTGTGGCAGGGCTCCCACCCCTGGCTTATATGAAGTCCGTTCAGATTTTTAGTTTCAGTTTTTTAACTTATTGTGGCTGGGAGGGTATTTTAATGGTTTTTAAATGTTAAATGTTAAATGTTTTTGTGATTTTATGGTTGCAGGGATGTTTTATATTTGAATGTTTTTATGATGATTGTGAGCTGCCTCGAGTCGCTTCAGTGAGGTGGCGGCAATAGAAATCCAAGTAAGTAAGTAAGTAAGTAAGTAGGTAGGTAGGTAGGTAGGTAGGTAGGTAGGTAGGTAGGTAGGTAGGTAGGTAAGGTAAGTAAGTAAGTAAGTAAGTAAGTAAGTATCTGAAAGTGGTTTGTCACCTCAAAGCATCTGACAGGTAATCCAATGGCTTTCATGGTTTTAAAATAATGAGTGTGTTGTGTTTTACCAAATCAGACATCCCAACTATTACATCAAACTGTTCCTTCACTCTGATATTGTAAAGAACTACTTAGGCCACATTTATATGGTTGTTTTTACTTGGTAGGGAGCTTGATTATTAGTTACTGATAACTGAGTAAACGTGTGTAAGTTTCAATGCAAGTGAAAAAACATTTTGCTGCTTGAAATGGAGAAAAAAATGACATCCTTTCCTTCTAACTCAGTGGTTCCCTACCTTTTTTTTGACCATGCCCCACCTAAGCATCTCTAAAATCTTGATGCCCTTCCCCCATGACATATAATTATTATTAACCAGTGATGGGATGACAAAAATTCTACCACCACGCCATAACATCATGAACGTCATGGGCGTGGCCAATGTCATGACATCATGACATCATGGCCGAAGCCGACGTCATGACGTCATGACGTTGTGGGTGGGGCCAAAAATAAAAATAAATAAATAATAAAAATAAACAAACACACACACACCCCTCCCTCTCAGCCCACCCACCCAAACACAAATAAATAAATAAAATAAAAACAACCACCCACCCAAAACACAAATAAATTACCCACCCACCCCAAATAAAAACCCCTCGCTTATCTTTCTTTGGACCCGGCACCCCGACTGCGGCCACAGGAGCCACTGGGTGCAGCTGTCGTCCACAGCCGCCACCGCTGTCGGAGCTGCCTGCACCCCTGTGGCATCCTCCTCGGGCCGGTACCTTTTTAGCCCGGCTCCGGCCATGGCCAGGGGCAGCGGGCAGCAGTGGCTCTGGCGGTGGCTCCAGCCGTGGCTGCCGAGCCTCCCTGGGTCGTCCCCATGCCACACCGCCGCCGCCTGCAGCTTCCTCCTCCGCCAGGCGCCGCAGCCGGGCTAAAAAGGGACCGGCCCAAGGAGGAGGCCACAGGGATGAAGGCAGCGGCAGCTCCGGCGGTGGGGGGGCGGCGGCGGCTGCAGGCACCCAGCCCACAGGCGCCCTGCAGAGGAGGCGGCGGCAGCAGTGCGCCATGCCGGGCGTCCCCAGGGCATGGGGCTTGTCGGCAGCGGACGGCCCAGACAGCCCTCAACATGCCGCGGGGGAGGTGCCCTCCTCAGACGGCTGGTGCCGCCGCTGCCGCCGCCCTGAAAGCTCTAAAACAATTTTTTAAAAAAATTGGAGCTAAAATGGCCCCAATTGACTGTGCATGCGCAGAAACTCAATCTGACGCATGCGCAATGCATCAGATTGAGTTTCTGCGCATGCGCAGTCAATTGGAGCCATTTTAGCTCCAATTTTAATTTTTTTTTTTCTTTCGGTGAGGCGTCCGGAACCGGACGCCTCAAAAGTTGTCTACCCTCCCGGAGAACCCTCCGGGATTGGTCCTACCGGTTCCAGGGAACCGTCTGGAACCGGGGACATCCCATCACTGTTATTAACCAAAAAGTGAACTCCTATTCATGTGGAGGAAGCCTAAAAGGCCATTCACTGTTAATAACTCCTTCTCAAATTGCCTCCCTTAAAAATCAAATTTCCTCCTGTGGGTCATGTTGGGAACCACAGCTCTAAGCAATTGTTCATGGTACCCAAAGAAACCCAAAATATTTGGAACCTGAGGCAAAACCATCCACATATGCACCTAAAGTATCCATATCTCTGGAAGATAGGGAAAATGCAATACTAATTTATTATAATTACAGTTCACCAACTTTTCATTTTATCCAAAATCAGCTGTCTGAAGTAATTGCCTTACTGTGCCTACTGGTAAGTCTGGCAGAGCTAGGACTGAACTTGTAATGCTTACTTTAGATTTTAAGATCAACAAAGATCCCAGTTTCTATTAGAAGATTATTAAACTAACCATAAAGGAATACAAAATAATTTTCTCCAGGTCCAGAAAGGGCAGTGTTAATCCAGGCCTTTTCAAGCATGACAGAGATTACTGTCTGCAGACTGCTGGGATTCTGCTTCAGAACATAGATATTTCTTTGTATAAATGATTAGGATTATGATATTTAAAGCTAAGTGTTCACAAATGTAGGTAATACAGAAATAAAACAGAAGGTTGAAATCTGAGAATGGATATTTGAGGGCACATGGGAAATTAGTGTAGGTGATTTGCAGAGTCAAACATATGTTCCTCTTATCTGACTGCAAAAGAGGCTCTTCTCTGGCACAGATCAAGTTTAAACACAGCCCATTTTAAGAATTGCCAGTCCTTTTCTCTTTCTTCATCAATGTACCAACAGACTCCCCCATATTGTAAAACAATGGATGGTGTTCATTCATCATTCTTACTGTGTAGCAAGAATTATGACAGGGAAATACTTCATTTGGTTTTACCTGTGCCTCCTTTTTAGTGACTAACTTGGCATCTGGCCAAATTTATTGCCTGAGGAAGCAATAAATAATGAGTATGGTAATATTATATCCTTGGGGGTACATAAACTAAAGGCACAGTACTCAACTCACCTTGAGGAAAGGCATTAGTGAGTAGTAAAAGCCAATAAAGGTGAGCTTTGCTAATGGGTTTGAGGCATCCACTCCAAAGCTTCATTTATAGTAGTAGGAGGCTGCATATGGAGAGTATTTCTGGAAAACATGACATTAGGATGTTGTGAAATGGGGTGGTAAGGTGGGGTAACTTTGCCTTTTCTGCGGGATCTCAAGCTCTTCTGTTCTCTGATGAAGCTCCAATTTTTTGGTGTTGATCTGCATCAGCCCCAGTAAGTACCTTACATTGATTTCAATCAGATGTAAAAACAGGGAGCAAAGGTTATGATGAAAATCTGGTGAAGCAATTGTCTCCACATTTCTGTCTAAGTCACTTATATTTCATTAGTATGTGTCAGGATCTGAGGCAGCTCCAGTATTCATAGGATTAGATCCACAGCATGAGGGCAGTTCAAGTGCTTGCAGTATTGGACCCTCACCCTGTTGCAGCTGTTAGACACCATCTGAGAGTGCTGGGGAAGATTCTGGACCATGACGGACTCTGCATAGAGGTCCTGGGAGGCTGCACTGTATAAGAACTGGCTATTCCTCTCAGAAGCTGTATCAGCAATGAAGGTTATTGGATTTGCTGTTGCTTGGTTCCTGAATTGCTTGTCTTATTCCTGGTTCCCATTTCTGAATATTTTGTGTCCTGTTCCTTGATTACAAGGAATGTTGTGCTTTACCCAATCTTTTAACTTTTGGGCTAAACCTGATGTAGCACTGAAGGAGGGAGAAGTGTTCGATCCTATTTTTTAGAACTCAAAACCTGAACTAAGTACAAAATAGAGGGCATCTGGGTTTCTCAAGATGGAGGTCAAATGGCTCTTGAGGTATCATACAAATAAGGAGGAGTGAGAACTTTCAGACCAATCTAGTCATATTTGAAAGGTCAATTTAAACTTTTTATAGTTCTCTAGTGGGATTTATGTAGTTCATGATGTAATTGTAGTATGCCACTCAGAGTTGTTTGCTGAGTGGGGGGCAATAAAAATGTGACAAATAAATAAATAAAATTTACTAGCAGTTCATTGCTACAGACTATGGAGAGGCATGCCATGCACATTCAAAGCCCCCTAAGTTTCTACTGAAAACAATGTGCTGTAGTCATCATGCATCAATAGACAGTGGTACAGTTTAATCTGTACAGCTATGGATGTATATCATGGTTACACCCATTTTCCTGGTCTAATGAATAATACAGACTGAATGGCTTTTATTTGTCTCAAGTTCCTTTACAGGGCCACAGCAACAGAGTTTCAGACATTTATTGCTTTCAGGAATGTTTAAAAATATTCACTTCAGGGTACATGTTTTCATCCATTTGCTCTTATTTCTACAGAAGTAGTCATCATGCAAATTTTACAACACTTTGACTTTTGCCCATGTGTCTTTGCTTATCATTTTTTTGCTCATAAGATGAGGCATGGTGCTCAGATACTTTACCTGAATACTTCAGAAGGATCAAATGAGCTAAATGCTTTTTAATTCTGGGTTACTAGTTCTTGACTTTTCCCATCTCCAGAAGAGTTTAATATGCATCTTCCATCTGAGATCTGTTGAGTGAAATCTTTTTATAAAAAATAATAGCAACCATAATATCATACAGTGATACCTCAGTTAATGTAGTTAATGTATTCTCCGGGATGTTTCTTAGAGTAAAAATTACTTTAACTGAATTTCCCATAGGAATGCAATGGAAACCAAAACAAATTAACCAAACCACAGTTTCCCATAGGAATGCATTGAAAACCAATTAATCTGTTCTGAAAAATATTCCATAAACCAAGCCACGATTTTCTATGGATTTCCATTTTTATGTGATTTTTATGTTAACTGAGCTGTATGTTAACAGAGGCTCCACTATAATCATAATAATCCAACAATTGTAACAATAAACAAGTGATTTTCTAGCATTAGTATATTGTAACCTGGAAACTCAAAAAACACAGGTGCATAATTCTAAATATCATATTTGCTGGCATATAAGTCCCACTTCTTCCCCTTAAAATACACTGGGAAAATGGAATGCATCTTGTACTGCACATAGTGGCCAAAGGTGAGCTATTTTGGTAATAATGTGGTGCATCATTTTATACTCTGATGCATTTTGTATGCCGGCAGATACAGTATATAATTAATGTCAGAGAAGACACAATACAATTTCCTGAATGATTGGAAGCTGAAAAGAGAATTTTTAAAAAGTGCACAGAGAAAGAGGAAAAAAATCTCCTGAAACATGAAAATTTGGCTGAAAAGGTTAACTAGTAATAATAATTGTTTGGCTAAATGACCTGCATTAAAACAAGGGCAAACTACAGTTAGGTAGCTGTAGTTATCCATTGCTATCCTTGGCTATTTTAATATCTTGTTTTTCATATGTCATGCATGAGACATTGCATTTATAAATTAACATATTAAACTTTCTTCGATTTGAATTTATTCTAAATAAGTCTAAACATTGATACTTGATTTTTTTTAATTGTGTGAATACAGAGTTGCAGTGCCCACCCTGTATTTGCAATCATTATTCTCACTTCTTAAAATGCCTGTAATTTAAGTCCTATTCAGGCAATTGGACTGGATTATTCTGAACACATGACAAGGGGACTCATTTCTCAGTTACTCTCTTTAATCAGTGGAAAGTGAAAGTTTGTAAAGGAAATGTTTTGCTACATGTTGAGATCCTTTGTATGGTCTAGAACTTAATACTCATATAATACACCACCAGTATTCCTGCTTACATAATGAACATCATGTCCTTTTTTAGGAAAGTGAAGGCAGATTATCAGAAGACATGGTTTTGCCAGAGTGGATATCAGTGTACCACCATCTGTCACAAAGCAATGAGAAAAAGGCTCTCAAATAAGACTTTGGTGCACCTGGCCAGCAAAGTGCACACTTTTATTCTTACCCTCCATTACTTCAACTTTGGTGGAAATTTATATCCACAGATCAATATTAATGTCATGGACACACACATTGGCCGACAATTATACCAACATCTCCATGATTGACAGAGAGCAATGATTCCTTAACTCCTTTTACCAGAAGCCCTTGAAACATATCAATGGCATCTTTATCGCGACAAAAGGAAAAGGGGTCTTAATGAAATGCTAACAGGAATTCAGTGGCTTCCAACCCATTACAATCTCAGTCTAGACTAGTCCACACAACAGATTCCTCTTCTAGAACCTCACTGTGCAACTACACAATGGCCAGATACTAAAAAACAAAAGACAACTACTCATACTTATACACCTCCATGTTTCACCCAGAATACATTACAAAGCCCATTGTCTATCATAAAGTCTGTGATCCCGACAAATCTATCACTAGATCTGTGTGGACCAATCAGATAGAGATTCTATATTTGAGAACTTGTCAAGGAGTTTTGCTGACTGCTGTGTTCACAGGTGAAGTGGGGGGGAAACAGATCAACAAAACTAGACTGGTACCTGGGGGCAGTATTCTATAAGACAAAGCAAGGAAAGATAACAGAAAAACACTAATGACTACAACCTACAATTACCAGTTAAAATCATTCAAGCATATCTTCAGCTGTCTATAGCCCATTTTGGAAAATAGTTTTCCCTTACTACTCTGGGTGGAAGGCCTAACTGTACCTGCATACCAACAACTGTTCAACCTGAAAAGGATATTCCTAAGCAATATCATACTTTGGGACAACTTGAGTGACCCAGGAATTAGACTATGCTAGATACCCATGGACATTCTGTCTGTCACCTCAAGGTTATCATCCTTACACAGAAGGAAATAGAATCCAAAGGGAAGTAGCTGAACTTTTTTAAAAAAGGTAACACCCCGGGTAACACTCAGGATAGAGTCCTAGAATGCAGGGTGCTACTTGAAACGGTGATAAATGAGGTCATTACAATATTGCACATTGTTAGGGAGGTGAAAATATGAGTGACTGTTATTTATAAATTTATTTGGGTTGTTTATTCTTTATGTTTAATGTCTAATTGTAAAGTTTTTTTAATGTGCTGCAAACCACAAAGAGTGGGAATATATTCTAGATGGGTGGGATATAAATGCAATAAATAAACTAAATAAAATACGGTAACTAATAAATAAACCAGTGTGCCTATAAATCCATATAACTATTGGTAATTATACCAGATTTAAAGACATTTTGGACATGTTTGCTGTTTGTCTATGTTTGAACAAATCTGACAGCTACTACTGACCCATGAATGATTCTTAACAACTACCATTTAGATTTTTATCTGTTATCCCCAAGAATTGTCAACAAGAACATAACAGCCACTGACTGACCATCAGCATGTCTTGCATTTTTATTCTCCCACCCAACAATACATGTCTGTATCTTGAGGCTATGTGCCATGCATTTGAAGGAAGTGGTTGCAATCCAAATGAGCACCAGATTTCACAGCTGAATGTTGATGCTGCCTGTCAGCAGCACATGGTTTTCCGTGGAACCAGAGTACCTTTGAATGAGAATGCCTTTTCATAATCTGAAGCAATGAACAGCTTGTAAAATTGCCTTTTAAATATACTGTAGCTAGTTTAGCCTGAGGATTTTGTTTACTCGATATAAAACTGACCAGTCTCAAAGGTTCCGTAGCACTCTTGTTTCTGCTATAGATCTCCACATGAAAGGAGCAACAACAGAAGATAAAGGGTTCTCTGCTCCATCTACTTACTCCTCCTGTGCATAACCCTCCCCAATTTAACCCTACACTGAGTTAGGGGCAGTGGTGGGCTCAAAAAAAAAATTACTACCACATTGTGGGTGTGGTATAGTGGGCATGGCCAGGGGAAACCTGAATTAGGACTACTTTGTTTCAAAATGTGGGTGGGTGGGACCAGTCAGAATTTCTGCTACTGGTTCTGGTGAACTGGTGCCCAACACTGGTTACAGGTGTTTGGAATCTGTTCAAGTGGAGACAGCCAGAGAAATTAAGGAGTGGGAAAGGGCATAGGAAGGGAAAACACGAATGAGCATGGTCAACTAATTTGAATTTTCTCTCTCTCTCCTACTCATGAGATTGGTGTGGTAAGCTGTACCACTCCTTTTGAGGAGACCATGTTTGTTTCTCTAATTTTTAGCTCACATAATGTTATGAGGTCAGTGTAGTTTAATTTATTTTAATTTACAGTCTGGTTTAGGCCTGCAGGTTAGATCATGACTAAGTAAGTTTTAAGCCTAATGGATCCTATGTGACAAATTTGTCATGATGACTAATACTGATTTTTTGCACATTTCAAAGGGACAATGATGTGATGGACTTGGTCTGCACCCCAGTAAGAATGTTAATTGAGTTTGAGAGTTATTCCAAATAAAGCAACCACATACATTAGTACCCCGGATAATGTTATGACTTGGTTCCACAAGTCCCATTGTTATCCGGTTTTTAACGTTGTGCGATACATTGATCACACAATGTTAAAAAAAGCCCTGTTTCCCTGGAGGCTGCAGCAAGCCAGAACGTCGGGATTTGAATCCTGACATTTTGGCTTGCTGCAGCCTCCAGGGAGGTGGGGAAACTTTGGAAACAGCTTGGATTGGGTCTCCCTACCTCCCTGGACCCAGCAGGGGGGGGGGTCAGAGACCCCAAAAATTGGTAAAAAAACCAGATTTTTTTTTACCAATTTTGGGGTCTCTGACCCCCCCCCCCCCGCCGGGTCTAGGGAAGTGGGGAGACCTGAGCCAAGCTGTTTCTGGGCTTCCCTGACGTCCTCAGCCAGTGCAGCAAGCCAGAATGTCGGGATTCAAAACCCGACATTCTGGCTTGCTGCACTGGCTGAGGACGTCGGGGAAGCCCAGAAACAGCTTGGATCATGTCCCCTGCCTGCTCCAGAGAGATCAGAGGACCCTATCTACAGCTGCAGGGTGGCTGGGGAACTGACGGGAACCCCCCGTCAGCTTTCCAGCCTCCCCACCCCTGTGTCCGTAGCTGCAGGGTGGCTGGGAAGCTGAACGGAGAACCCCGTTCAGCTTTCCAGCCACCCTGCTGCTAAGAATGACTGTATCAGATAACGTTAAAAATCGTGTTATTCGATACAAGATTTTTCCGAAAATCTTGTAACATTATGCGGTTTTCATGCTATACGGTACTCGCTTTATCCGGGGTATTACTGTATATTACTTTGGTTGGTTAAACAATAGACATGTTCTATCATGTTAGAAGACATATTATAACAACACTGCAAAAATATATATTAAAGTTACTTGCTGTTCTTCTGTTCCATGTAACTTTTGCAAAGTTTGATGGTTTTGAAATAGAAGATGTGGACCATGAATTATGAACATCAGGTTGTACAGTAATGGCAAACCTTGGCACTCCAGGTATTCTTTGACTTCAATTGCCAGAAGCCCAAGTCAGCACTCCTGCTGATCAGGGCTTTTGGGTATTGAAATTCAAGAACACCTGGAGTGCCAAGGTTCACTATCACTGGGTCCTGGTATATTTTTTGCAGCAGTTAGAGAAGGCTGAACTATCCATTCTCTAGCCCAGGAGTTCCCAACCTTTTAAAGCTGGAGGCTGGGCCATGCTCCCTCAGATAGCTTTGGGGGCCGGATGGCCATTTTGCCCTTCCTCCACCACATGGCACTTCCTGGTGTGGTGGAGGCGGGGGGCACATGAAATGGTGCTGTGGGCTGAAAGGGCACAGGTTGAGAATCCCTGCTCTAGCCCTTCAATTATCTGAATAACATGGTAGGGAGATGTAATATGAGCCAGTTTCATTTTAATGTATTTACTCAATTTCCAGGACTGAAATTTTGCTTAATCCGGGTATGTGTTTCTTTCCTCAGCCTGAATATAATCAAGTAACAGCTCCCACAGCATGTTTAGAAGAAAATCCCTTAGTTCTGGTTAGCTCTTTAATATAATGTATATCTAGGTTATTAATGTGCTTAACTTTTGTTGGGAATTGGAGCATGCTACAAATGGGCTGATCGTGTAAGGCCCAAGGAATCTCTGTCTCCAGCAAATGTCAAAGCACCCACAAGGGACCAAAATGGATGGAAGGAATGGAAGAGACCAGCTCTATGCAAACTGATTATCTCCTTCTGAGACAAAATTATTGCTGTTGTGAGACTGTGACAGCCAAATCACTAAAAAGAAAAATATACCTTATTAGAGACTGAAAAAAAATTGACAAAAAGACAGTACAAACACTAATATTAAATGTGCTTACATGACTCGTGTGATAATCAAAATATTGTAGGGATATGTTGTGAACAAATACAAACAGTGGAGAAGATCTTTAATTGAAATAAAGATCTCGTTCCACATCTGATGAATATCAGGAATGGTTCGCTTAACCAATTACATAGGATATAATAAATATCTGTGATTTTCATTTTCAAAACAAAAACACATACTTATAGTATGGAAATTTAACAAGTTTAGTCATATTGAAGGGATTCATCTTCAAAACAAACTTCAGATGTAACCATGAACAATTATATTTTGAGTATTAGTATTAGAAAAGAGACAATATATTCCCTATACCTTGTAATACTGTATAGCTAAACCCAATGTATTATGGTAAAACAGCCATTCCTATAGAAGTATAAAAACACATAGACATTATTACACCTCATAATACAATTAACATTAACTTCCTACCCTTAGAACAAACAGGCTGAGAACACAGATAATATCTATTCATCATTCTTATCTTTGAAAAGTCAGGTGCAGAAAGAAAGGTTTGCTGTTTGGGAAACTTCATGTAACCTATCTACTTTAAAGAAGAGTATGTGAGAAAGAGAACTTGAAAGAAATACTAGTAGTTAAATTCTGATGGGGCTCATGATTGACTCAGCCTTCCCTTCTTCTGAGATCAGGAAAATGAGTACCCAGCATGTTGGAGGCAAAAATGTTAATTACTCAGAAAGTGCAGTGAGTGCTATGGTGCAGTATATAAGTGTAATTGCAATTGCTATTAATTCTAGAAACACCAATGTTAATTGGTTATTTCCTTGGGACTGCAGTGGCTCAAGTAGATAAGATGGTGAATTTGAAGACTGGAAGGTCAGCAGTTCAAGACCAAAGTACTACACAACAGAATGAGTTCCCGTCACTGTCCTAGCTCCTCCCAACCTAGCTGTTCAATAGCAAGAAACTGAAAATAGATAAATAGGTCCCACTTCATTGGGAAGGCAAACAGCCATATGTTCATGGAAATGTCTGCACTTGCAGACAGTGCCGGCTCTTTAGCTGTAAACAGAGATGAGCACTGAACCCTAGAGTCAGATATGACTGGTTTTTGAGCAAGGGTGACCTTGCTCAAAAGCAAAGTTATTTATGATGCATTGTGAAACAATGCATGAAAACTACTCCATGTTTTCTGATTCTTCAGACTTGTATAAAGAACACTTGTGAAATATATTGGTTTCCCTGCTACCATGTATAAAACCCTTTTCTGATACTCACTAAAAGCCTCATGGCAGGTTCCTAAGGACAGGTCTCTATAATAGCATGCTTTTATCCAACACATACGGTAAGCAGAGGAGAACCTATTCACTGTCTCTGCCGTTTCTTTTTCCACATAAAAACCATTTATTTTTACCTACTACATGTGTCTCCACTCCTAAGTGGGGGACACATGATTCACCTAAGTCGGAATACATGAGGTGGATAAAGAAAAAATGTTTTTCATGTGGAAAAGGAAACAACAGAGGGAGTGAATAGGTTCTCCTCTGCTTATGTGTTAGACAAAAGCATGCTGTTATAGAGACTTGCCCTGAGGAACCTACCATGAGGATGTTAGTGAAGTATCAGAAAAGGGTTTTACACATGCTAGCAGGGAAACCAATATATATCACAAGTGTTCTGTATACAAGTCAGAAGAATCAGAAAACATTAGTGAGTATAGGTTCATGTCTTCTGGCCCATCACTGACATTCATATACCTCTTGATTCACCTAAGCATCAGTATTCATGATGGTTTCTGGGAGATCTGACACTTTTGAACAAATACTCTTTCTTACATTTGGAGAGGAATTGAGAAAAATAAGCCCCATTTATTTTTAATGGTTGTTGAACGATGCAGTAAATTAGCAATGCTTTGATAGCACTTTTAGGAAAACTTTTCAAAGTATCCTGATAACTTAGCAACAATTTAAAAGAAACACAAAATTTTCTCCAGAAGAGGATTTTGTTTGGGCTAAAGATGGTAGTGTGTGGTGTACTATGGTTTCCAGATTCAAAGCCATCCGATCCTTGCCTTGGTTTTACACCCAACCTGGAATCTATAACCAACAGTCATGTTATCATTAGATTCTTGTCTATATGGAAAGTCAACACAAAAGCAGGATTTTTCTCTTTAAACACAATTTTATCTACATTCAGAAAGCAACAACACAGAGGACAAAACTTAGACTCTTCCCTCATCATGTGTTGAGAATCAGGTAAATGCCAACTAAATCATTTATAAAACTTTGCATCAGCATTTTCTCCCATGCTTTTTGGTTGTGAATAGAATCAGATGAGAAAAGGTGAAAGACTGAGTGTTTTAAAAAGAGTCATGGCAGACTTCAGAACTAAATGATGCTGCTGACACAATACCCATCAAGAAAATGTGATGGAAGGCTTTCCGATGATCCCAGCATTATTGACTTTTTCTCCTTGAATGGGCAATTATTGATAGAGGTGAGAATATATGACTTGTGAGTTAGTTTGCTTGCAGCACAGGGAATTCTTAAGCTTATAACATTCATAATAGAATCTGTACTCTTTACTACAGTGTTAGTTTTCTTTTATTTTCTGTGGTGGCATCCACTTTAAGAAGATAAATTTCTTCTTTCCAGAAAATCTTTGACCAAATGTGCTTTGTTAAAAACACATATTAAAATTGCCCTTCAGTCTCAGTATCAATTAGTAAGTGAAGAATATGAGTTTGGTGTTGTATGAATGTGTCAAAAGTTTGATCTATCCATAGAATGTGTTCAAGGCAGGTAGGTTTGTGTGCATTTATGCTAGTGTCTGTTGTTGTTGAGGTGTGGTGGCAAATCACCTCTGATTTATGGCTACCTTTTTTGCTTCTAGAGAGAATTCAGGCTTGATTTGACTTGACTTGCCTTTCTTTCTGAATGGTCCATGTTATCTCTTATACTGCACTGTTTTTCAAACAAATCAATTATCTTCCTATCAGCTTTTTTCAATGTCCAATTTTCATATCCGTTTACATCTCTTTTGAAGATTTTTAGCAATGGATTATCCATTGCCGGCTTGCTGGGTCTGTTGCAACTTCACCAGAGCCCGTTTGGCCAGGGATAATCCAGGATGGCTGTCATAATAGTTCTGTGGTGCAAGGTCATGCCATACTTCACCCAGTCCTAGCAATCCCTTAATTAGACCTGTTACCACTTCTCACAATGTGGACACAGAGCTGGACTTTTACAAGAACACGAAATAACAGTGTCTGCTCCAGTTTGACCATTTTCTTAGATTTTTTTTTGGTATGTAACACATTAACACAATCTTTAGCCCAGAATATTTTTTTCTTTTCCCATGGCCCTTTTTCCTTGCCACTATTTAACAGCCACTTCTTCTTATAGAACTTCCACGTTTTAAGAGCTCCTTGAGTCTTAGCATGGCTGAATACAGCAACAGTACAAGTATGTGCCATGCCAAGGCTGATCAGACATTTTACAGTTTTAAACCTCTAGGCCCACAGATGTGAATTTATACATTGGCTAAATTATTACTATTTTATTATTGTTTCCACTTATAGGTACGCCTCTTTTTTATTATGTGTAGCAGGGAACCTGGGTTAGGTGTGGCTAACATGTCTGTGATCTGTGTGAAAAAGGATGAATTTGCTTTTTTCACACAGGAAATACTGCACATAATAGACAAGTGAACCACCACTTTTCTTACAAACTCTGAAGTGACCCTTAGAGAATAGTGAGAACATACAGTAAAACCTTGCATAAAGAGCGCCTCACTTAGAGACTAACTTGCTTAAAGAGCAGTATTTTCTCCAAATGGTCACCTTGTAGGACAACTTAAAAACTCACTTAAAAATCCCCCTGCCAGAAGTCACAATCGGTCACTTACCATGGTAGTGGCGGTATTTTTGCAAGTGTTTTGCTTAAAGAGCAACTCCCTTAAAGAGCAATCCCATGGAATGCATTATGCTCTTTAAGTGAGGTACCACTGTGCCACTGTTACTTTGTTTTAATGTGACATTCAAACTGCGAATACACATATGTAGTCTATACTTTTTTAGATTTAAATTTTAATTTTAACAGTTTTGAAGTTTTTAGGTAGTGTTTGTGTTTTGTTGTCATTTTTTAATTACTTGTAAACCGCCCTGAGTCACTTCAGTGAGAAGGGTGGTGGAGAAATACGAACAAACAAACAAACAAAACAAACAAACAAACAAATATACTACTGCATAATGCTAAGCATTATCAGGATGGTTCACAAGGTGATTTACACAAACTACAGTTTGCCATCAATAAACTAAGCACTCATTTTATCAACCTCAGAAGGATGGAAGGCTGAGTCAATTTTGAGCCTGTCAACAAATTCAACTGCAGAAGCAAGTATATTTCTTGCAAAACCTTTGGACAGAGCAGTGACTCTATGCTTTATCCCATATTTCTACTTATACAGAGCCAGAATTAATTAATTTATTTTCTTCTTCTTCAGTCATCGTGTTCTTAACTAACTAACTAACTAACTAACTAACTAACTAACTAACTAACTAACTAACTAACTAACTAACTAACTAACTAACTAACTAACTAACTAACTAATGGCTCTAAATCTGCATTTTTCCAGCTTCAACAGGTTGGCTCACTCCAGCCAAGTTTGAACACTCACTCCTAAATAACACTGGTCCATGCATTGGTAGACTCAAAGATTTACCACTGTAATGCTCTTTATTTGGGGTTTCACCCATCCTTAATATGGAAATTATAGTGGGTCCAGAATGCTGCAGCCAGGTTAATTTTGGGGATGAAGAAATATGACCATATCACTCGAGTTCTTGCTCAGCTACATTGACTCCCCATTCCACTCCACATTAGGTGTAAGTTCTTGACAGTGACATTCACAGTCTTAAATCGTTTAGCAACTTGTTTTCTGACAGAATGTCTAAAAAAAAAGTTGTTTCAGTGGTGGCACCAAAAATTTAGAACATTTTACCTGTGGAATTGTACTAAACCATGTCCCTAAACATATTTAAGAAGCATCTAAAAAACGTACTGTTTAAGGAAGGCTTTCAAAAAACCATCTCCCAATGGTAATTTAGTTTAGTCATTTAATTTGTTTAGTTTAGTTGATATTATTTTTATGTAATGGACATGTTATGGGGGGGGGGGTTCAGCAATAACCACTAACTAATTTCATCATGTCACCGTGATAAATTTTGTGGTGTCTTTTGTTTTTAAAATATATTTTCATGTCATTTTAATATTGTATTATGTTTATGTTTCTTGTCTAATTGGAAACTGCCGAAAGTGAGAAAATCTAGATGAGTGATACACTCTGAGGAGATACACTCTGAGACCTACCATGGATACCTGAAATTGTTGATAACAGAGAACCTTATATTTTAAATTACAGATAGTAGCCTCTAGTGGTCAGTTCTGGTAATATACCATAGAAATACATATCTATTTCAGGATTTTTTCATTGAATATTTTTGGACCCATAGATAACTGAAACCTGGGGATAGAGGGATGGTGTGTATTACAGTTTGTATTTGCTGAAACATTTAGGGAAATTTTTTCTTCACACATTGATCTACTCTGAGCTATGATTAAGAAGAGCTTGTGCAGAAAACTTTGAAGTTTTGTCCCCAGCTCAATTTTTATGTTTGTCCAGTGCCCCCAGCCTTTGTTGTTGCCATGTGCCATCAACTCACCTCTTTTGTACAGTCATACTATGAATGAATGACCTACAAAATATTCTATAAATAACAACCTTGCTCAGGTCTTGTAAACTCAAAGATGTAGCTTCCTTTTATGGAACCAATCCATCTTATATTCAGTCTTCTTTTTCTGCTGCCTTCATCTTTTCATAGAATTATTTTATTTTTTTGATGTGTCACACTTTTCTTATGGTGTGGGCAAAGTATGACAGCCTGTTTTGTCACTGTCACCTCTAGAGACCATTCAGGCTATATTTGATCTATCACCCACTGGTTTGTCTTTCTGGCAGTCTTAGGTATCCACAAAGCTATCTTCCACCAATGAATAAATTTTCCCCAGTTAGCTTTCTTGACTCACCATGGTCCATGTCTATACACAGTAGTTGGATGTATAATAGGGTGGATGATCATGGCATTGGCCTGCATTAACTTATCCTTACATGTAGTGATCATTTATAGTTCTTACCTTGCTGCCATTTTTAATCTCATTTATCTTGTTTTCTTGGCTGAAATTTTCATTTGGATTTATTCATGACAGGGTATAAAATATTTTTTTAACAATTTCAGTTTCTTCATTTTCAACAAAATATTCTGTAGTTCTCAACAATATTTTTTCAATGTACAGTATTTAATTTTTCAACATGTTTAATTTAAGTTTAAATTTCACTTTGATTTTTTTTTTGGTATTTGTGAAAAGATCTGTTTTTCTTTCTATTGCTCTCTTCTATGTATTTGTACTAGTCATTATAATAGTTTTCTTTGTCTCTACTTGCTAGTCACTGAAAACTGCATGTAGGATTATGACACTAATCTAGTTTCTGCTTCCCTTTACTTTTGCTTCTCTCCTGTCCTTAACAATTTAAAACATTTCTTTCTTCACCCATCTATGCTTTTCTCTTTAAAACACACACTAAAAGAGTAATATTTTTACATTCCGTAATAATGTCTTTGGCTTCAATTCACAGTTTCTATGCTTCATAGTCTGGTTTAGTTATCCATTTTAATAAGAGTCAGGCTACACCATTGAAATAAAATGGTATTAGTCACACTGCAAAATGATCCCATGAGGGAGGGAGAGGAGGAATGTATCCCTGATGGTCCTCCTGGATCTGTTTGTGGCCTTTGATATAAATTGTATTCAGGGATTACTATCACAATGGCTCCGTTCCTTGGTGGTTCTAGTCCTTCCTTGAGAGCTGATCCTAAATGGTAGAGTTTAGGGACACATTGCCCACCTCCTGGGATCTATGTTACATGGTACTAAGGGGAGCAGCCATTTCTACTATTCTTTTTAATATCTATATGAAGCCAATGGGAGAAGTCATAAAGAAATTTGAAGTTTGTTGTCATCAGTTAGTGGGAAATACATTCCTCCTTCTCTTAATCTGCATGCAATAATCTGTGGATCCTTGGGTGTTGACTGTCATCAATAATTGATTGGATGAGAGCCAATAAATGGAAATTGAATCCAGAAAAGATGAAGATCCTACTTCCTGAAGAACTGTCAGACCTTTTATTCAGCGGCTCTTGCTAGGACTACATCATTCCAATCATTCATGTTTGCAGCTTTGAATACTATTGGTTACAGCTCTCTGTGTGGGAGCAGAAATATCAGTTATAGTTAAGAATGCCCTTTATCAGCTTTGCTTAATTGCCCAGTTGTGTCTCTACCTGGATAAGAAATGCCTAACAGCAGTGAAGTTCCTGGGGTGGTCGTGGAGGCTGCTGTTGCCACCTCCACGACCACCCCAGGAACATCACAGAACTTTCCCTGTTGGTAGGGCAGGGGGAATGAGGGCCACCTGTGTGAATTGGCTGGCTGGACGAAGACTGCTGTTTCTCTTGACCGTACTGTATTTTTAACACTTTATTTTATAGTATTGTTTTATTGTTTTTTTTCTTTTTATGTAAAATTTATTGATTGCATTATCTGTGTTGCATCTGTTGTTATATTTTTTATATGATGCTGTATTTATATTTGAGATTGTGATACTATATATGTTGCTTATGTTATGCGAGCCGCTCTGAGTCGCCTCAGCGAGGCGAGTAGAGTGGCATATAAGTCTAATTAAAAATAAAATAATCTCCAGGAAATAATAGTGTAATGCCTTAAGTTTATTGAATCAATATGGGAACTTAAGTAAACCCAGTGTATGCTGGCCAGAATGATTACAGATATCAGCAGGTATGAACATATATCCTCAGTTTTGACATTCCTTCATTAACTCCCTATATACTGTATATTCATGTTCTATTTAAGGTTCTGGCCATAACATTAAAAGTCCTCAATGGTTTAGGACCTTGATATTTGGTGGAATAATTTCTTACGTAATAGCTACCTGTCCCACTCACTCTTCACAATCCTTGATGTTAAGAAAAAAACAATATTTCCCCCTGCTTGATGTCTTTTTTAAAAATGGGAGTGAGCACAAGAGGGTATTCTGTAGACCATCTTGACTCTGACATTGGTATTGTCATTATTCAAGTCACTCTTTCTTATGTAAAGTTTTGCATCCTTTTTTCCCCTGTTGCCAATGGAGGTATGATATTGCACAACACTATTGGTCCATTTCCTGGTGTTTTGATTTGTGGATAAGGAACCACAACACCCAACATTTATAAACCTGAGGTTATTTTTTTTAAAGAAATGTTGCTTTCTCAAAGTGCATATGGAAGTATGAAAAATGGCAAGTTGTACAAATTGGTTTTATAAGCGAATGACTTGTTTTTTGTTTCACTTGTGTGTGTTTTAAGTAATCTTCCAAACGATTGATCAGACTGTGCCTACAATGCTGATAAATGTTGAATCAGTATAGATAAAACTGAGATATTAAAATACAAACATTTGATTTAAAAATGAAAATCATGTGTTCTATTTTATGCATAATTTCTCCTTGAAAATATGGGAGATGAGGCATAAAATAACAAATGCATGCAATTTGAAATATGCTTTGTGAAAATTTGATTGAGATAACCCCTTTTATTCCAAAGGACTAGCATTCAATTTTTATGAATGCAGTTAAAGTTCTGCAAAGCTCACATTTGACATCTCTGTACTCTGTAGGTATTCCCCACCCACCCAAAATAATAATAATAATGGAATTGCTATAATCGAGTGATTTCTAGGGAATCAAACCCTATTTTATCTCCTTTTCCAAAAGGCTTTTGAGTTCTATTGTCCCATTATCACAGCCTTCAAGCTAGCTGGCGGATGTTCTGAGAGATGGCTGTTCAACGTCCAGTAAAGAATAACCCACCATGTTTTGATACAATCAATTCTAGTCTCAAGTAGAAAATGCTAATATTTGACCCAAAGAGAAATCTATTTATTCATATATTTTGTATTATGAATCTATTACTTTGATAGATTCAATTCAATAATTCAATTTAAATATTAATTCTGTTCTGGAGCAGCCATATGCTATGTGACAAATATTTCAAATATTTGAAGGTGGTGATTATGTAACATCTTAGTCTTCCTTTCCCAGTTTAAATATACCAAACCCCATACAATCCCTGACAAGGCTTTGGCTTCTGTGCCCATGATACAGGGGAAGATGAAGCCAGAGCAGGTTGAGGACATCGCCACCCCTCCTCCTGAGCCCTCACCAACTGCCAGGGGAAGAAGAAGCCAGGGCAAGTTGAGGATTTCACCGCCCCACCCCCTGAGCCCCCATCAACAGATTGTAATGTAATGGCATGCATCACCGAGACCTGGCTGGTGCCTGAGGATGGGGTTCCTCTGTCAGAACTATGCCCGGCCAGGTTTGGTATTTGGCACCAGCCTAGGGAGAGGGGAAGGGGCGGTGGAGTCACCATAGTAGCCAGGGAGTCACTGGGAGTCACCAGGGCCACGGCTCCACAAATTCCGGGTTGTGAGGCTCTGTTCTTGCGTGTGGGTCCTAAGGGTCAGTTGGGAATCTTGCTCATGTACCTGCCTCCCTGCAAGGTAGCAGACTCCCTGCCTGAGCTCCTTGAGGCGGTCTCCATGTAGGCGTTGGAGACCCCCAGGCTGATGGTCCTGGGGGACTTCAATCTGCAGTCATTGGGGACCGGCTTGGAGGTGGCTCGGGAGTTCATGGCTTCCATGGCAGCCATGGGCTTGACTCAGGTAATCCAGGGTCCTACCAGGAGCAGTGGCTACACCCCGGACTTAATCTTTTTATCGGAGCTGTGGCAGAGTGATCTGAAAATACAGAAATTAGACATCACCCCTGTGCCATGGTCAGATCACTATCTGGTGACTTTAGACTTCCTGGGGGCAAGACTTCACCATAGGGAGGCAGGGCCAATTAAATGGGCCTGACCCTGGCGACTAATGGATCCTGAAGGATTCCAGAAGGAACTGGGGTGTTGTCCTCTTGACCTGCAAAGCAGTTCATCTGAGGCCCTTGTCGACACTTGGAACGAGAGAGTGACGGCAGCCTTGGATGTGATCGCTCCACTATGGCCTCTCCGTGCCCGTGGGGATCGATCTGCCCCCTGGTTCACAGAAGAACTAAGGGAGCTTAAACGGGCAGAGATGCTGAGAGCGCCGCTGGGTGAAGACCCGGAGTGAATCTGATCGAGCACTAGTTAGAACGGCTATTAAAGACTACCTGGTGGCAATGAGGATGGTGAAACGTCAATATTTCACCACCCTCATTGCCTCCGCTGATAATCGCCCAGCGGCCTTGTTCCGGGTGACCAGGTCTCTCCTCGGTAGAGGGGGGTCTGGCCCTGGTTGGCAGGGACCGGCTGAGGCTTTTGCTGATTATCTGGTGGGGAAAGTTGCTCAGATCCGCTCAAAGTTTAATCCCGGCATGGAAGGTATGGAACTGGGGTTGACCGGAGCACAGTCTGGCAATGTTATCTGGGATCGGTTCGATCCAGTTGGCCCTGAGGAAGTGGACAGGCTTCTTGGATCTGTCCGTGCCACAACTTGTGTGCTGGACCCATGCCCTGCCTGGTTGGTTAAAGCTTCTAAGGCTGTGGCAGGTGGTTGGGTCGAGCCGATTATTAATTCATCATTAAAGGAGGGGTCTTTTCCAGCGCCTTTTAAACATGCCTTAGTGCCCCCCCTCCTAAAAAAGCCATCCCTCGACCCTACGGCACTTACTAACTACCGCCCAGTATCCAACCTACCCTTCTTGGGTAAGGTTTTGGAAAAGGCAGTGGCGCGACAGCTACAGGATGTCCTGGATGAAGTGGATTATCTGGACCCTTTTCAGTCAGGATTCAGGCCTGGATATGGTACGGAAACTGCATTAATCACATTGGTGGATGATCTCTGGAGAGAGCGGGATGGAGGTCACCCGTCCGTTCTAGCTCTTCTCGATCTCTCAGCGGCCTTCGACACCGTCTATCATGGTATCCTCCTGGGAAGGGTCCAAGGATTGGGGATCCAGGACACTGTGTTGGCCTGGTTTTCCTCATTTCTGAGGGGCAGGACCCAGTCGGTGTGGCTGGAGAACGAGAAGTCCAGTCCTAGGGCCCTTCAATATGGGGTGCCTCAGGGCTTGGTGCTCTCTCATCTCCTATTTAACATCTACATGAAGCCACTGGGTGAGATCATCCGTTCCCACGGGGTGAGGTATCATCAATATGCAGGTGATACCCAGTTGTACATCTCAACCCGTGGGGACCCAAGCGGTGCAGTGGAAGTCCTCTCCAGGTGCCTGGAGGCTGTCAAGGTCTGGATGGGGGACAACGGGCTACAGCTGAATCCCAGCAAGACTGAGTGGCTATGGGTGAGGGGCCCTGTGTTATCACGGGAGCTACCAGCTTTGGTTCTAGATGGGGCAGTTCTGCCCCAAATGGACCTGTTGCATAATCTGGGGGTCCTCCTGGACTCACGACTACTGTTCGAAGAGCAGTTGGCAGCCGTGGCCAGGAGGGCTTTTGCACAACTTCATGTAATACACCAGTTACACCCCCTCCTAGAGCAGGACGCCTTGCTCATGGTCACACATGCTTTGGTCACCTCCAGACTTGATTACTGTAATGCGCTCTACATGGGGCTGCCCTTGGTGACCATTCGGAGACTGCAGCTGGTCCAGAATGCAGCAGCTCGGGTAGTGATGGGGTGCGGGCGTTATGCTCGAGCCTCACCACTGCTCCGGGAGCTGCACTGGCTGCCAGTATGTCTCCGGGTGCAATTCAAGGTGCTGGTCATTACCTTTAAAGCCCTATATGGTAGTGGGCCATGATACCTAAGAGACCGCTTCACCTTAAGAACGTCGGCCCGTCCCACCAGAGCGGATCGGAGGGGTTCTCTTGTTATCCTATCGGTTAGGGAGGCTCGCCTCACTAGTATGAGGAAGAGGGCTTTCTCTGTGTTCGCCCTGGCCCTCTGGAGCCTCCTCCCGATAGAGCTACGCCTGCAGACAGAGCTCCTGCCCTTTCGGAAGGGCTTAATGACCTGGCTGGCGGGGCAAGTGTGGGGTCCCAGGAAAGCAGGTTCCCACGTAGGATGGCTGATTTAAGGGCAGCCACACACACACCCTTGTATCTGTATTTGTTTTTATCTGCTTTGCTGTTTTAATGTTTTAAATTTTTTATGAACTTTTAAGGTTTTAGATATTGATATGATTATAGTTTATCCATGACGGTAATTTACGCTGTAAGCCGCCCAGAGTCGGGTCTACCCGATTGGGGCGGGATACCAAATGTGAGCAATAAATAAATAAATAAATGTATTGTTTGTAAGCCGCCCTGAGTTGCTATGGTGAGTGGGCGGCAATATAAATTTGAGCTATAAATAAATAAATAAATAAATAAATAAATAAATAAATAAATAAATAAATAAATAAATAAATAAATAAATAAATAAATAAATAAATAAATAAACTTGCTCCAGCTTGTTGCTGCTCCTTTTAAACTGTAGCATGCAAAACTAGACAGAACATTCCAGGTGAGGTATGACCAGAGAAAAACAGAAGATGATATTTTGTTGTATAATTCCTCTATAATTGTGAGAATGACATCTCCAGGAGTAGTAGATTGCCACTTGTTAAAGAGATATTTCTTCAATTTCAGATTATAAGAGACATGCATAATAAATAAATGCTAATGCAACTTAAAAATAAAAGAGAAACATTTGATAAGTGGCAATATACAATAGTCAGTGCTGTCATTCCTGCTGCTTTGATTTCCATTTTTGCCCTATTACTATTGCTTCCTTCTTTTTACTTGGGACATTATATTTCATTGATTCAGATTAGAACTACACTTGTTTCTTCTGTTGTCATATCATATTGTTGATCTATGTTTAGCATATACTCTACCAGAACCTTTAGATCTTTGACACATGAACTATTGCCAAGCCAGATGTCATCCATCCTATATTTGTACATCTGATTTTTCTTACAACTTTCCTTCTAGAAATGCATCTTATTTGGCCCAGTTCTTCCAACTCTCTTCTTTGAATGTTGAGTAGCCTGATATAGAAGGACATCATCTAAGTGTTCAGTTGTGTTTGGAAGTCTGTAACAGATCCATCCTCCCACAGTGATAACATTTTTGTTTCCCTCTCCCTTGAATTGTACCCCATGGCTTCCGTCCTCCAATTCATGGCTCTTATTGCATGCTTATGCATAAAATTTATATATGTTGCTACTTTTTTCTGCAGCTACATTCTAATCATGTATCATATCCCACTAGGTTTCAGAAATGCCTATTAAATCATATTTTCCTTGGATGGACAACTGTGTACAATGCCAGACAAATAAACCACTTTGGATGATGGACAGAATGGTTTAATAAATGCAGCCTTGCCACTAGGCAGAGGCAGCTGTTGGGAGATGATGCTAAGGTGTTGAAGGGGAGAACTGTGTTTCTTTCTTACAGCCTTCTCTGCACCTCTGACCCTAGTCTGTGGCTTTTAGATGAATCAGAGATTTTTTTTCCAGTGTTAAAAGAGTTCGCTGACACAGAAAGAGTCTACTCATTCTTTGTATATGGATTAGGAGAAGTTCCCACATTGTTCTTTATCTTTGTGAACCAGTCCTGCAGGTTTAACTCTTGCCAGGGTTCCATGGTGCTGTATCCTAATTGAACAGAAACTTAGGTGAATTGTGAGATGCCAGTTGAGTTTGAACAATGGTTCAATATGGTCCTGAAAATGTGATTCCTTGTCCTGTAGTCCAGGAAGATTTCTGTGGCACTAGTGAACACTCTTAAAGTAGGCACAAATGCCAACCCATGTTGGTGCTGCTTCTCCTGGTGCCACAAGTATGCATGTCCTTACTATAAACCTGTGGGCAAGGTTAAATATATAGATTTTACTCACCTCATTTCCTGTACCCATTTGGCTCTTGATGTATGCACGGAGACATTTTAGCAAGAGGCAGATGCCTCTTGAGAGAGAATGTTTGTGTTTGTTGGTGCATCTGGAGAAAGACTTAAAAACAAGGTGAGTCAAAGGGAACCATGACAAGTCAAAGCATTATTTCTTTTGTCCTGAGACAAAATGCCCTCTGTTTGATGTTTTATGCCTCTTTAGCTGTGTCACCACTGCCTTTAGCTTCAGGTATGCCTGCAGTCCCATTCTACCTGCAGTCCCATTCTGCATCATGGTCTAGAAAGGCAAAATAGCAGCCTATTGTCACTGTTTGAATGGTTAAGGAAGCTGGAGAACAAACAGGAACATCAAGGAAGAGGCAGAACAGCCAGTCACTGAGATTATCCATACTAGCAACATGAAAAACACCCAATAATCAGAATTCAATGGAACTGTGCATTCAAATACACCAGTTGGAGAAATTGCCACACAAATTAAGCTAGGAAACAGAGATGAAAGACACCTTGGAATTTAAAATAGTGCTTTCTATATGACAAGTGTGAAATACACTGATTAAATAATTAAAAGCTTTTGCGAGAGCAGAGCACACTTCCATAGATGGGGTGCCTACTTAGCTTTGCAAAAGGTAATGGTTGCTTTTTCAGTCACTAACCACTGAGAGCAGATCATGTTGATGGATGAAACAAAGGCCTACACAATATCCAGGTTGTGCTGTTGGCCAGCCAAATGTACAGGAAGCCAACAAATAAGATGTAGGGGCAATATCTTTCTCCCACTTTTTGTTCCTCAGTTGCAAGACTGGTTCATTCACCCTTCTGAGATACAGAGTCAAACAGAACTAACCACTCTCACTAGAAAGTGCTAGTTCATTATTTCATACTTTCAGTTTTACCTCTTTCCAATGACAATGCATATTCAGAAGGATTAGCCCATAAAGAAAAACAGTGGACAGGAGAGTTATTCTGGGGATGTAAATTTTGAGATGTGGTTTCAGGAAGTCTGTGGCCCAAGAAGCATATGTCAATTTCAGCCTATTATAAATGCAGCCCTCATTTCAAATCCCACCTGTGTTTTGTCCCTTGTTCATGCTCTGCTATAATTTAAACCCTTAAAGATTTTTATGGAGATAACATTTCAACAGCAATATGCTTTTTTCAATCAATTCTTCCTTAAACTATGTTGGGTGGAAATGTAAAACCTCACATTAAAAGTATGGAAACAAAACGCTTTTGGGGAATAACATTCATCTCTACCAAAAAAATTGGTTTTGTATCTGATTGATAGGAGGAGACAGAGATGAAGGACAATCATAGGCAGATGAGAAGGAAGTAAAGGGTCCAAAACATTGTAACTTTTTTATAATTTGAAAACATTATTGCTACCTACTGAAACAAATAAATGTAGATTTTCCTGTTAGTGGGATTTGTTGTTTCCCTTGCAGAAGAGCTATAAACCTGATAACACTTTACATAATCCATAGATCAGGGGTGCCCAAACTTTTTGGACAATGGGCCAGTCATGTGGTTCAGGGAGCTGCTCGCTATGGCTTGGGGGCCACAGACTGATTAGATAATATATCACAAGCTTGTGTATTTCCAGAACTGTGAATTTGGCACAAGATGCATACAATTCTATAGAGACCTCTCTCCATCCACCTTGTTTTAGAATGTCATATCCTAAATTTGAATTTCCATTTAATTCTTCTCATTGGCAGACCTCATTTCTGTAAGTTCTGCTTATCTTGTTTTAAAGGTGCCTAAAACTTAAACAACATGTAACAATATACAGTATTTCAATGAATTACTATCACACTGTGCAGGAGTATTCTAGGGTTTTCTCTGGTGTGCACTTGGATGCAAATTAACTTGACTAATACAGTACATTCTTTTCTTCCTTTTCAAGATGAGATGACTACAAATGCACAAAGTGTAACTCCCACATTTTCTAAAAGGTAATTCTAGAGCCATAATGGTGAACCTTGGTGCTCCAGGTGTTCTTGGACTTCAATTCCCAGAAGCTCAAGTCAGCACTCCTACTGATCAGGGCTTCTGGGAATTGAAGTTCAAGAACACCTGGAGTGCCAAGTTGCACCATCACTGTTCTAGAGGATGTGTGACTTTCCAAAACTACTGACTAGGGTGGTAGAAATTGCAACCTGATAACATTTATGATGGCCACATATTCCCCATCTCTTATATTTTTACAAGGGACTTGATTCAGTTGAGCTAATCTTTGATAAGAAGCATGTCTTTACATGGCTCCTGACATCTCCAACTTAATTAGTTAGAACAAGGATTGTTAACATTCCTTTTCCAAAGCATATTTCTCTAATGAACAAGAGCTTTCTTACTTTTTAGGAATTAAGTGTAGATGTAATTCCTTTACAATGTGGGGCACATGCTCAGTTAATCTTTCTGGATTCCAAAGAGCTGAATACACAAATTGACATTGTTTTTATAACACAGTAAATGTACCCTCTGTCATATCTAAGCTATTAATATATCCCCACCTTTATTTCTAGTCATTTTCTGAAATATCTATTATTATTATTTCTTACCATTTACTTTTATTTATTTATTTTTTTTAAAAAAATACAATTACAGGGGGACTTTGCCTCTCCCTTTTCACCATACTTCTTTTTCTTATCTGAGAGTTTTTCAGCTGTATTAGAAGATGCTGACAACAAACCATTTGATGTGGAATTTTGTGTGACTTTTGACTGGGCTGTGTTCATTTGAAGTACTGAGTCTCAGTGACTATCACTTGCTCGCAATTTCTGTTGACTGGGTTCATGGTTAGATACCTATTCCTATACACCACTCCAGGAAGAGACAGAAAGCTATTAAACTGTTGATTGAGCATAAAGTGACAATGCTCCTATCATCTGAGAAAAGAAAATGAAAGTGAACAGAATTCATTTTGATATGACAGAACAACAACAACACAAAGAAATAGTACGATAAAAGAGAAATATTTGGTGCAATCTTGCTATCAGACAAGACCATTCTACCCACTCCAGTATAATAACTTCTATTATTTTTCAGGGTGTTAGTTTATTTTTTTTTATTTTTTTATCCTACCTGTCTGGAAAACAAATACCTCACAGCTCTTGTGACTACATTCATCCAACAAAATGAAAGAGCAATTTAATTTTAAATGGTGTCCCATGCTCATCCATTAAACATATTGGTTAACCTAAGAAGAAGTAAAGTAAATTGGCTCCATTATAAAAACCAAGAAAGAAGTGATCACATCACAGCTTTCCTTTGCTTACATGGAAGATAATGAACATCTTTCCATTTGGTAATTTTTAAAGGAAGGCATGACCAAATTGGGTCATCATATTCAAGGACACAATTTTACAACATAACCAAGGTTCCCTATTGCCTCAGTTCCATTCAGAAAATAAATATGTCGATATACCAGTCCACTGCCTTACCTAAAAAGTAGATTCATCTGTGTGCTTGTTATTTTCTCTTTCTTACGTGTGAGACCTCCATTTCATGTGTATTACTTTATCTTCGGCAGCATGAAATCAGCAGCAAGAGGACAAACCCCTGTATGGGAGCCGCTACATAATCAATACATAGTCAAATAAAATAATCCAATACATAGTCAAATAGGCTAATTCTTGGAAATTTTGTAATATTTATTTATTTATTTATCATATTTCTATGCTGCCCTCCTCATGATTGACTCTGAGCAGCTAACAACAATAAAAAACAATCATCAATAAAACCCACAATAAAATACCCACCCATCTAAGAAGAGTTAAAAGTTAAAATTGAAGGATTAAAAGATTTAAAAAGAGAAAATATTTTTTTAAAAAATCACAAATTAAAATATTAAAATAGTAATAGTTTGAGATATTGAATAGTTTCATTTTCAAAAAATTATTTTGATAACTTTTTCAACTGGTTACTCCTCTCTTTCAGAATGTAAGAAACCTTAGTATTATGCTTTATAGGTTATATTTAGTTGAATCCTTCCTCAAATAATAAATAATCCAGAAATAATTCAGTCTAGCTTTATGGTACTGATATGCTGATAATGCTGAAAATCTGCACCAGAAACTCAGGCAGGCTTTTAACATCATAAATCAATCAAAACTGCAGAAAGCAAAGCTTACTATGGGAGGTATCGTACTTGAACTTGGAATCAAACAATGATGTGCTAATTAAACATCAGAGCCATTGCTACTGGGGACTTTCATAACAGGAGTTTAGAGCTGTGTGTTAATGGGTTCCTGTTGTGAAATAAGAATTTGGAATTTTATGTTAATTTCTATAGTATTTTGATTCAGAAAGTGTAGGAGCCGCAACCATCACAAATTACCCTTCCTGTTTTCAAGACCTCTTCAACTTGCATTTAAAAGGTAGTGTCTCAAAACATAACATAACTCTCAAAACAGGCTGGACACTTTCACAGGCATTTTCATCCCTTCATTTCACTATCTTAGATTCTGCTGCTACTGTGGGTGTGGACAGTGATGGGCTGCTACCGGTTTGGACCGGTTCACCTGAAACCGGTAGCAACTTTCCGGAGGGGATTGCAGGGGGGGGAGGTAGAGAACCCCTGGGCGACCGGTTTGGTCTCCTCTCCGAGTCCAGATGCCCTTCTGGAAGTGTATTTCAGGGCAGCCAAAATGGCTGCCAGGAACTGCACATGCGTCAAACCTCCATTTAAAAATTGCACACTAAAAAAATAGAAGTGTGCATGCATCAAATTGAGGTTTGACACATGTGCAGTTCCAGGCAGCCATTTTGGCTGCCCGGAAAGGGTGCAGGCAGTGCCTGAAGAAGCAGCAATGGCAGCTGCAGCCTTTCCTCACTGTGCTGTGCCACACCGCACAGCCAGGCTGCCGCACCGCTGTGGCATTTTGCCACTCTGCCGGTTTGCTGCTCCACCACCACGCCACTGCGCTTCCTGCCTACCTGCCTAGTGCCTGCCTGCCTGCCTGCCTAGTGCCTGCTCCCCAACCCCAGCCCAGGTAAGTGACGGGTTTGTGTTTAGGGTGGGTAGGTGGGTTGGTTGATTATTTTAATTTTAATGTGTATTTTTATTTAATTTTTATTTTATTTATTTATTTTCTTTGGCTCCGCCCACAATGTCATGACATCATGACGTTGCCTCCACCACAACGTCATGATGTCGGCTCCGGCCACAACATCAGCTCCACCCATGGTGGGGTAGCAAAAATTTTGACAGCCCACCGCTGGGTGTGGATGATATTCCAGTGCAGTGTTTCCCAAATGCTGGTGTTTGGACTTCAATTCCCAGAAGCTTAAGTCAATTCCCCAAAGCACTGATCAGTCAATATACTGGCTTAGGCTTCTGGGAACTGAAGTCCAAACACCAGCATTTGGGAAACACTGTTCCAATGCATAAAAACACTCCACTTGGCCCATTTTCAATTCAGTTCAGTTCTGAATTCATTTCACTGAGACAGAAACAATGGTATCCATGGTGTGTAATTTGTTTTCTTGCTTAGAGGGGCAGTCTAAGGCAGTGTTCCCCAACATTTGGGTTTCAGACTTCAATTCCCAGAAGCCTACCATATATACTTGACTATAAGCCAAGTTTTTAGCCCCAAAAATGAGCCCTAAAAGGGGGACCTAGCTTATACTTGGGTCAGTGACCACAAGGATCCCAGAACCATGCCAGACTGAGATGTGCCAACAATTTAATTAATTTTACCATATTTTCATTTATTTTGATTATAGAAACTCTCTAGCAGCTGCTACATTTACCACCTCGGCTTATACTCAGGTCAATCTATTTTCCTGGGTTTTCAGGTCAAAAATAGGTACCTCAGCTTATATTCGATTTGACTTTTACTTGAGTATATATGGTAAGTCAATTCCCCAAATCATGGATCAGCCAATGTACTGACTTAGGCTTCTGGGAATTGAAGTCTCCCTGTGGTGCGTTGGCTCCATGTTGAAAATCACTGGTTTAAGATTCCCTGTCATGGTAAGCAGGAAGAAAAGGACTTGCTGTTGCTTTAGTGCCCCCACTAGAGGAAGAAACACTGCCCTTTCCTGTCCACCTCCCCAGAGAAGCAGGCAGAGGAGTCACAGTAGCAACAATGGCAGTAATGTTCCTGCCTGCCTCTTCCTGACCAAGAAGAAACTCTTTGAACATACTTTCCTAGAAATGACATAGTAGGTGTCACCAGAGGATGAAATGGAGGAGGTGTAAACTGTGGGAAGGAGGAAGTAGTGCAGGGAGGATGGAAGTGAATATGGAGCAGAGTCATAGGTGGCAGTGGCAAGAGCAACATTAGAGAGTGCTAATAAAACAGAGAGTTGTAGTATCCAATATGTTTTACCATCTTGTGGAAAAATAAATCCAGCCTTTTCTTCAAAAAATTTCCCCTTATCCTCCCACCTATTATTTGTGGTTGTAGCCTGAGGTGGAACAAAGTCAAAGCTATTTGTTTCTTTTTGACAATTAAATAGCAGCTTTATGGCCTTCCAGATCTGTTTGAACCTCACATTAGGAAGGGATCATTCAACTTTTTCCTCTATACAATTTCACTATTTCCAAAGCTATTTTCCCCCAAGCTAAGTATGGTAACCCAGGGTTCAACTACACATTACAATGCTCCTGTTTTTGTATTGGGTTTGCTACACTTTTCTTTTAAATTTTTTTTTTCTAATTTTAGTGCAGCTACCTTGCTTTTGGTTTAGTTTTGGTTGATTTATCTTCTTGCTCTTTTCCATTTAAATGGGTTTTTGGCACAGCATAACAGTGCAGCCATTGCCTTCTGCCCTCTGAGACAGCAATTCATCAATGGCTGCTCCCCACCACCAACAACAGTGGCCTTTTCAGGTCATTGAAGTTGTGGTGTGCCAACAGCAGTGATGGCAACATCAACCTCTTTTTTAGGCAATAGAGCAGTGGTGGGCAGCAAAAATTTTTACTACAATACTGTTGGTGGAGCCTATGTCATAGGTGGAGCCTACATCATGGGTGGAGCCTATGTCATGAGCGGAGCCTACATAATGGGTGGAGCCTACGTTGTGCGCAATCTAGTCATGCCTGTCATATGGCCATGTATACATCTGCAAACACAGGCAGCACTGGCTGTTTGGCTGTAGATGGAGATGAGCACTGCACCCTAGAGTCAGATATAAGTGGCTTTTTAGCAAGGGAGACCTTGAACCACTTGTAGGGACAAAGCCTGATGTCAAATTTGAATACCAACCAGGGATCTTCTGTTATTAGGTAAAGATTGCCCTTGCTCAAAAGCCAGTCATTACCAACTCTAGGGTTCAGTGCTCATCTCTGTTTATAGCCAAAGAGCCAGTGGACTTGATCCACAAAAGCTCACATTAAAATACAGCAGTTAGTCTTTAAGGTGACACAATGTTTTCGTCTTTTTGTTTTATTTACTCTCTGGTATGCTTGCACAGAATAAAACTTTTAAAATGGTAACTGTGTTAGTCTGGGCAGGGCAGGGAGGTGGGTGTGCCCACCCAATTTTACTTTCCCCCCCCCACACCCAAAAGCCACCCAATTTTGCAGTGGTGGGTTACTACCCACCACTGCAATAGAGTCATAGTGCAGTGGCTGTGGTGATGGCAGCAGCACCCTGGCACCCAATGTAGGAAGATCTGTATGGGGCACCAGCCAAGCTCCTGACTTACACTTCTTGTGCTTACTTGGTCTCTTCAGTTGTAACATTGATGCCACGTAAAAATATATTAGTTACATATAAAAATAAATAAATAAAAGGCTTGCAAGAAGCTTAAGATGTTTAATTGCTTTTGGAGCTCAAAATTGCCAATTTGCTCATAAATGCAATGATTTGTAATCCTGCAGCATATCTGTTTTGTGTAGTCTTCTGGATCGATATACTGCAAAAACTAAAACATATCACACACACACAAAAAGACATGAAATTATACCAAAATTTAAAACCCCAATTTATGTTAACAGTGTATTCACCTCACCAATTTTGTTATTTTGCACACAGAACATATTATTCTATGGGACTAATATATATTAGGAGATAGTGTACATCTTCTTAAGCTCTGTGGTTCTGATGAGATCCCCTCTTCTTGCCTAGGCTGCATCAATCTACCACACAGGTATTGCAAAATAGAAATTGATCCAACCAATCCCTCAGTTCTTCTAGTCATGTCTAATTTGGCCTTCAGTAAAAAAAAAAAAACAATAAAGAACACTCATAAATCTCCATGAGTTTAGATTTGAGTTCAAACTAAGGCACCTTTTTATGGATCTGATTTATGCCCCTTTTCCACACACAAGGTTCATCTCTCTTCCTTTTACAATATAATTGTTAACTCCACCACACCACACTCCCCCCTCTCTCACACACACTTATTTGAAAGAATGCACTCAAAAGAATTATGGGTCCACATAGGCCACTCCCATAAAATGCAGTAGAATGTGTCATTCATTGTAGCAAAGGCCCCAGGTCCAACAGGTTCAGATTTTTTTCCTCTCATGATTCATTCACTTTATTGCTATAGGAAAGAGATTTCATGTAAACATGAAGAATTCCTCCAAACAAGAGCTAGAGATTCTTTTTGTGTTGGGTAACATATTAGAAAATACAGCCATGAATGCTTGGGGGTCTCTCAAGAGCATGCAATGATGTTGGGCACATCCAAATTCAAAATCTACCCAGCAGAAAGTTTTGTTTGTACAGGAACATGTACTGAAAATATTTTCCACATTGTCTAAATGAGGAGTTTGCAGTGGAACATTTTTGTCGAGCAGGGGTTAGAAGTCAGAGAGAGACAACCTCAGGTGGCCTACAGATCCTATCCCAAATCCTTGCAAAATGTGACATGTATGTGAAATACACTTTGGGTAGAAGGAAAGCCAGAGCACAATTCAGAAATATATCTGGTGTTAATAAGAATAATAAGTGCTGACAAATATTTCTACTCAGATTGACTAGTAATTTTGCAAACTTGACATTAATCTTGCCAAACTAAACTTATTTCAATTTTTATTTGGTTAATCCTTCTGATGCACAATAGGAATGCTGTAAGCTTGCCTCCTCATCCGGGCAGCATCAGAGGTGGGGGGAAATTTCCACTCCCATCATGGGGAGGAGTCTGAGCAGCATGCTGCTTGCTTTGCAAGCATGCCCACATGGAGGAGAGTCCAGCTGTGTGGCCTTATAGGTCTAGGCATGTCCCTCGGACAGCCCTTTTCTGCCCATGAGCCTGAGCCACACATAGGAATCATATGCTCCAATAGCACTATTTAGCTTCACAAAGGAAGCATGTGCTCATGAGTGGCCAACAGCACCAATACAGAAGCTCAAGCTGCACAAAAAAAGCATGTGCTTATGTGGCTTTGGCATTATGTAGCCATACAGGAGGGTCGAGTGGAGAGGCTAGATCTCTTGAGTTGGGCAAGGTGAGGCCCAAAGAAGGGATGACCTTGTGGTCATAAATCATTGACACCCTTGATGCACTACTAGATTTGGTTAATAATGCTAGTGTTCTGGCAAGCATAAAGGGTTTCTGAGTCCCAGTCGTGGGTATCAGCAGGTTTGAACCAGTTCACCAGAACTGGAAGCAGAAATGTTGGCTGGCCTCACCCATCCAATTTTTGAAATAAAGTAATCCTAATTTGGGTGTCACACAGGCTTAACCCCTGGCCATGCCCACCATACCACAACCACAGTGTGGTAGTAAAAATTTTTTGAGCCCACCACTGCTGAGTCGGCACACATTCTTTCCAGATAGGAATACACTCACAGTACTACAAGGAATACATAAGGCAAAGCTTATCTGTCTTACAGAAGTACCACTCCTCTCATCTTACAGTCTGCTAGAGGGAAGCACATTCTCCTCTTATCTCACAGTGGCACTGTATACAGGAAGGAAGTATGTGCACTTACAGTGTTACAAGGAATATGTGAGGCCATGAATTAAACTATGCCTAGGTATACCTTCTGCTGGAGTAAAGCATGTGCTCATCTTAGCTTGCAGACCTACTGTCTGCCAGAGGGCAGCAGAACAGTGGTTGGAAGAGATTCTAAGTCTAGATGACCAAAAGTTGGCCAAAAAGTATACAGTACAATATGACCTAAACTTATGGGAAAACTGAATGCCCTGACACCTGTGCCCCCTGACCTTCTGGTGTTGCATCTTGGGGGCAATGGCATTGGCAAGTGGAAGAGTAAGGAGTTAGTACTCAGGGTTCACAGTGACATTACTCACCTGCTTAGCAGCCACAACACTAAGAAGGGAGTCAACAGAGAAATGAAAGCTTGGATTCTAGGTCATGGATGAGCCACAAGGACATAAAATTCAAACTAAATGACCTACAACCTACATGATCTTTTCAGGGATGACGGTATACATCTGTCAGATGCAGGAGCTGACATTTTCTTGCAGGGCCTATGCAGGGGCATTTCATCTGTCCTTGTGAGGCAGTTGTGGCAAAGCAGATGCTGGCCCTCTCTGATGGTGGGTAGTGCTCCTTTGGGGTGCTAGCAGTGATTCCCTCGGGGTGTCTTTGATGGGGCAGAACTTACATCCCAGCTTGGACTTCTGTGAAGTGGCCCAAATGTGGCTAACACCATGAGGCAGGCACATGGCATGACCAAGATCCACTCATTAGAGGGGAATTGGAAACGGGTGTGTGCATGCCCCCCATGCTAAGCCAGCCAGCAGTGCAGTGCTGAGCATAGCCTGGGTTTTACCCATCTGGTGCAGGGAAGGGGAGGTGATTTTCCTTTATCCTGGTGTCAGGTTACACACTGCCCCCTCTGTAGGTCCCTCAATTCAATAATTCAATAAACAAGGCCCAAGCCTTTAAACACAGCTGTTTGTGCCTTGTCTCATTATTTTGTGCTGGGGATGGAAATGTAATCAATGTTCACTTCAATGAAGGTTTTGACCAAGTGTTCCACGATATTCTGACTAACAAGCTTAGTAGATGTGGGTTGGATAGAACTATCAGATGGATACATAGTTGGTTACAGAATATTAAAAAGTGTTTATTAATGGTTCCTTCTCAATCTAGAATGAAATAACAAGTGGGGTATCACAAGAATCAGTCCCAGTCTAGAGCTTTTCAACATTTTCATTAATGCCTTGGATGAGGGACTACAGGAAATGTAGGGAACCTTTATAAGACTTGTGGATGACATAAAACTGGGTGAGATACTAGAAGACAGAAACAAAATTCAGAAAGATCCTGATAGGCTTGCATGATGGGCTAAAAACAAAGTATGGAATTTAACAGGGACAAATGTAAAGTTTTGCACCAAGAAAAATAAACCAAATGCAGTTACAAAATGGGAGATAATTGACTGCAAATACTACATATGAGAAGGATCTTGGAAGTGTTGTAGATCACAAACTGTATATGTGACGACAGTGTGATGTGATTAACAGAAGTATGGTATCCAACACCCATGAGATATTAGTTCCCTTCTAATTAGGCCACATCTACAGTACTGTGTCTAGTTCTGGACACCACACTTTAAGAAGGATGCTAACAAACTGAAATATGGTTAGAGGAGGGGAACAATGATTATCAGGGAACTGGAAACCATGTCCGATGAGGAAAGACTAAAGGAATTGGTAATGTTTAGCCTTGAAAAGGAGACTAAGAGTCAATATGATAGCACTTTTTAAATACTTGAAAGATAGCCATAACAAGGCATCCCATAGTGCAGGACAGGTAATAATGGTCTCATGGTACAGGAAGCAGGATTTCAGTGGTGTATCAAGACAAATATCAGAAAAAAGGATATAACAAATGATGTTAAAACCAGTCCCTTTGTTGGAGTAATTTATGTTACTATTTTTAAAGGAAAAAAAACTTGTTATGAGTGAAGATTGGACACCTGACTGTCTTTACTAAAGCCACTGGTGTAATTAAAAAATATATATCAGTTCTCTGAATCTAATTCCCTGGAACAAATCCTGATTATAATATTATGAAAGGCAAACAGTGAAGAGAGATAGTAAAAATAGATAAGACAGATACATATGCAAACAGTTCAAATACCAAAGTAATATTTGTCAGAAAGAATTAATCCAAGCCTGGGAAGCACTGTACATTTTAGCAAGAATCACTACTCCAAAATGGGTCACTTCTATTTTTTACTTCTTTAAGTATTTTCAACTAATTCTACATTATGAATTTGCAAGAAACTGTTGGTGTGTGCAAAAAACAAACCCTGAACATTTTGAAATGGATGGTCTTTAACTTTTGTGCAATAGACCATATCTACTCTGGGTGTCCTCAATTTATGGCCTCCAAGCTCTTCTGTTTGTTTATTCCTATCACTCTCAAGGCATTTCAACTCAGACCCATATTGTTCTTCATGCCTCAAGTGGCACCATCTACTGTTGTTTTTTCCTACCCCTTTCTGAACAACACCTGCCCCCCACCAAAGCAGCCTTTTTTCTTCTGGTCTCCATGGTCCCCCCTTAGTCTTATCCTCCACACTACCATTTTGGCCATTCTTAATGCTTTACTAGTCAGGGAACCATAACATTACAATTTATTCATTGACCTCTGAATGTTGACTTTTGTTCTAAATCAATAGGTAAATAATTTTGTTACATTTTGGCCCTGTTTAGACACTGGACACTCTAATGTGCCCCCCCCCCCATGTCCCCAAAGTATGCAATTGAATTTACTCCTCAAGTGGAACACTAGAATTCTTATATTTGTTCTTCATGTGAAATATTTAAGATCTCTTTCTTTTAAAGCAAGGCTAAGGAATTCCTGAGATATTAGCAACATTCCCATGGTACTTCACACTTCCCTAGATTGTACAGCTTGCCTGCACATAACTATGTCTAATCTTACTAATAGGCTGCATGATCCTGAATCAAAAATGTAGTGGCAAAAAGGAGTTAAGACAGAAGAGAAATCCTTTTCCTACCAACAGGAATGACCTTGTAGATATCAAATCATCCCTCAGCTCACTGATCTCAGAGATCTGTAGGTGGAAGGCTCTGCCAACAATTTTACTCTACTAGCAGAAGAGCCAAAAGAGGGCAGAGAAGGGGAAGTCTGTTGTACGGTTAAATCTACAGTGAAATTTATCCTCAATTGTAATATTTCAGTTTTCAACTATTAACAGAATTATCATTTCTGTTTGCATTTATAACCAACACTACCACTGTAATTTTTACATCTGTAGAACCTGCTGTGAGTGATAAAAAGAACAGAACCTCTGTAAACACATAAACACTCTTCTGGGGAAGGGGAGGGACACTTTTGGTTTTGTTTCTGTCATAGTGGCACCAAATATCATTAATGGAATGAAACAAACAAAGGGTTGAGAAAAACTGATTTCGATCTCTACCATCCAAACTAAACTCAAATGACTATGATAGAAGTAGCAATAGAGGTTTTCCGCTTGGCTAACTATTGAATTCCGGTAAGCAATTTCCCATGTCCACTGTCACTGCACTGTGCACATTTCACATCTCCTTAATCTTCCAACTTTACACTTTCTCAGCTCCAAAGCATTTAGAGCTGTTCCATTTCCTCTACTTTTCTTGAACAGCTCTATCTTTTGATTGTGATAAATTATTGACGATCTTCTTCTTCAAGTCTTTTGACATTTTACAGGGATTGCAAAGTAGGCCTGTGCAAAAGATCACTTTACTTCACTGACCCTTGAAATATAAAGACCTTTTAGACTGCACAGTCAGTACACTAGCACTTATCTAGCAAAAGCCGTGTGTATGGCACATGTAGGAGTGTGTGGTGTGTGTGGTGGTGTGTAATTTTTAAAAGCATAAAAACTGAGCAAATGGAAAGTTATCTGAATTAACAGAAAATAACATATGTTCCAATTGGGTAAAAAAATGTATGTTAGTATACTGGATAGAAAAATACACCAAGAATGCATTTTTGAAATTTGGTTCTTATATTTAAAAGAGAATTCAGGCGAAAATGTTTTATTCTGTTAAATTTATGGGACATTCTCCTGATAACATTATCAGCAAAAAGCTACTGGATTTCAAATACTATTAGATTTCTGTTTGGCAGATAGGATTTGGCTTTTCTTGCTGTGCCAATTTTCCAGGTTCAGGCAATAGTTTCAATTTTTTTTGGGGGGGCGGGGATTGGTGAATGGGTATGCCAGAATAATTCCTGTTTATATTAAACCTGCATGGGAGTTATTTGAGGGTGCAGCAGAGCAAAACAACAATTTACAAAGCAATTCTAAAACCAGGGGAACGTCAAACAAAAATCTGTAACTTTGAAACAGGACTCTGGATCAACACAGGTATCTGCTCTTGCTGTGCCCATAATTTGGGGATATTTTGACAGCCTGAATTATATATGTTGATCCAGAGACCTGCTACAACCAAGGATGTAATAACTGTTAACATAACATATAAGTATATAGACCAAGGGTTCTCAACATTTTCACATTGTGGGCCAGATCATGCCTCCTTGGACAGCTGAGTGGGGCAAACATATGGTTCACCCACTGTAAACACTGCTGTAAAGTGTGTCTGTGGCTATCATAGATGCATTTATGATAGCCACAGATGCATTTATGGCACATTTTTTGCTGTTTCTGCCACTTCTGGTGGTGGTAGCTGGAGTGAGGGCAGTCTGTTTTTGACTGCTTCTGCTGGTTCTGCGGGCAGTGGGAATGAGGGCAGGCCATATGAAATGGTGCTGCAGGCTGGATCCAGCCCGTGGGCTGTAGGTTGCGAACCGCTGATATAGACAGTTCATAGTAAATATAATACCATTTGCTTAGTACTATTCACACAGAGAGACCAAGATGCTGATCCCCCCCCCCCAACAATTAAACACTTCTTATTCAAACACAAAGCAATTATCATGGCTGATTTGAGAAGTGTGAATCATAGTGAGCACAAGAGACTATCAAGGAATCATCTTGACTGTTGCCATTTGGTTTTATCAACATTCAGACTGGCCTTTTCTGTTGGCAATGTGGGCATGGTATTCTTCAGAAATATTGGGATATTTCTTGTTATTTTTTATTTATTGGTATAGAAGCACAACATCCCACATTCATAAACTTGAGGATTCTTTCTTTTTCTGGAGGAGAATTAAAACAGTCTACAATTCAGGATGAGAGCAATGGAAAGAGTAAGTGGTAATAATAGTCAACAAAAGTATTACTAAGAGCTGCAACTTAAAAATAAATACAGTACATACTTCTGTGGTCAGTGATGGCAAACCTTTTAGAGACCAAGTGCACAAACTGCAACCAAAAACCTACTTATTTATTGTAAAGTGCCAACACAGCAAGAGGGGAGGAAGGAAACACTCCCATTGGGCTGCTGGGCAGAGGAGTGGGGTGAACTCTGTGCTGGGGGTGGGAGGAAGCATGTCCATTGTGCTGCTGGGCGGAGGGACAGGGCAAACTCTGTGCTGGGGTGGCTGCACGAGTGACCACAGAAAGAGCTCCGAGTGCCACCTTTGGCACGTATGTTATAGGTTTGCCACCACTGATTTAGAGCTCCCGTCTTTGTCCCTGCTTCTGCCAACCTAGCAGTTCGAAAGCAAGAAATTGCAAGTAGATAAATAGGGACCACTTCAATGGGAAGGTAACAGTGTTCCATGCACTCCGGTGTCTAGTCATGATATGACTAGAGTCAGATATGACTGGCTTCTGAGCAAGGGAAACCTTTACCTTTATTTTACCTTACTAGAAAAGTAATTTTATTCAAATAGAAGCAACAAATATAATGGAGCTTGTTGTGGACACATATTGAATAGGAGGAGGTATTCTACATATCTGACAGTATTCCTTTATATTCCATCCAGTGTCTCAAGGGGCTTGAATTTCAAAGGCAAAAAGATAAAATCCTTTATATAGGCACGAGGTGGGTAGAAATCTAAATGGATAACTTGCACCTCCAACTAAATGTCAAGCCCTGCAACCCGAGATTAATCAGAAATTTCAAAAATGAGAACATGGTATACAATGCTTTCTTTAAGACTGCATCAATGTATTTGAAACCATCTCTGATATATCCTATATTTTGTAACTGTACTATATCTATATATCATCTATCTATCCTTTATTTTGTTTTCTAAGTATACATACAAAGAATCTGAATAGTATTTGTTATTCTCAGTAAGTGAAGTGACAATCCAGCTCCCAAGATGACCAGGAGTTGGTAGATATTCCCCTCATATTAATTGATGATAATGCTGGAGACTTCTGCCAAATGGCCATTCCTATTGCCATTTGGTCTTCCGCTTGATTTTATCATCAGTTAACATCACAAGCCAATTATGTATGGTGAGTTATTTTTAATTTATTATGAGCCCCCCTCCTTTTAGCCTTTTCCTAAGCCTGTTTTATCTTTGTATTACCCCTAGGATTCCCCTAAACCAACCAAGAACAGGGAGCTTGGGAGAAAATTGTTTGCCCTTCAGCTCCAAGAATCCTCCAGCTATCATGTGTAGTGTCCATGTTGGATCAGAGATTTAGGAAGCTATACTCCAAAGAAAAGAACTTTTTTAAAAAAGATATAGGAATAATCCCCTTGTGTTGGGATGGGGCAATTTTTGCACACAAGGATCTGAGTGGCTGTGGGTAGGGGGTCCTGTGTTAACAAAGGAGCTTCCATCTTTGGCCCTGGATGGGACAGTCCTGCCCCAATCAGACCCGGTGCGTAATTTGGGGGTCCTCCTGGACTCACGGCTACTGTTCGTAGAGCAGGTGGCAGCCGTGGCCAGGAGGGCTTTTGCACAACTTCGTGTAATTCGCCAGTTACGCCCACTCCTAGACCAGGATGCCCTGCTTATGGTCACACATGCGTTGGTCACCTCCAGACTTGATTATTGTAACGCGCTCTACATGGGGCTGCCCCTGACGACCATCCGGAGACTCCAGCTGGTCCAGAACGCGGTGGCCCGGGTAGTGGTGGGGCGTGGGCGTTATGCTCATGCTTCGCCACTGCTCCGGGAGCTGCACTGGTTGCCAGTATGTCTCCAGGTGCAATTCAAGGTGCTGGTTATTACCTTTAAAGCCCTACATGGTAGTGGGCCAGGATACCTAAGAGACCGCGTCATCCCAAGAACTTCTGTCCGTCCCACCAGGGCGGATCGGAGAGGCTCCCTTGTTATCCCTTCGGCGAGAGAGGCGCGCCTCGCCTGTACTAGGAGAGCCTTCTCCGTGTCCGCCCCGACCCTCTGGAACCTCCTGCCCACCGAACTGCACCTTCAGACAGAGCTCTTACCATACCGGAAAGGCGTAAAAACCTGGCTGGCAGGACAGGTTTGGGGACCTGGGAACGTGGGTTCCCACACTAAGTGGCTTACATAAGAACTGCCTCCCTGGGTTGGAATATGGGAATACTGATGTGTAGTCCTGCGTCGTCTTAATTCGGTGCTGATTTTTAATTCTGATGTTTTTAGTGATATGGAGTTGGGTTTTATTTCTGTTTTTACTAGATTGTAAGCCGCCCAGAGTCGGGTCCCCCCGATAGGGGCGGGGTATTAAATTTAATAAATAAATAAATAAATAAATAAATATACATTTGCCTCTGAAATCTGGGCAATATAGGGAATGATGAATTCAAAAGTGATCTTTGTTTTATCAATTTCCTTTAAAATGTTAACCTTTAGGCTTTTCTGATTCTGTAAACTAAAATAAGTGCACAGCAAGGATATGCAACATATTTGAACAATGCTTGTAGCATGAGATGAATTGAGCTGCTTTGACACGTTCTGGTGCTTCTCAAGGGTGGGACCATGCTATTATTCCAAATGTATCACCCTACATTGCTTAAAACATCATTGAAATGGTTTTCATACATTCTGTCTCTCTAGCTGTGATAGTTTCTGTGAAATGTGCCATTTTTCATACAAGGTTGATCTCAAAAACTAAGCTAACCAGGGGAAGAAAAATGTTGTATATTTATCTTTCCTGATAACCATTTAGGACTCCCTCTCTATGTACATTAGCACAGCTCCTTCTGAAACATTACAGTTTTGCTACTTAAGCAATATCTGTGCTTTCTGAACTTTCAAAAGACACCTTACACATGGCTTCTTCTTCACCACTACAGCTGCCGAGGCTGAGGCAATCAGGATTATGTCCATGTGGGTAGCGGTGCCACCAATGCTGGCTGTGGATCTGAAGGAGCTGGGCAGACCTCTGGACAAGGGTGGAGGCAATGAGGTCACCTTGGCCAGTGGGTCCGGGCCCTGCACTCCACCAGCAGTCTCTGGCTCAGCTGCCTCAGTGCCTCTGCAGCCTACCTCTTGCCAAGCCACCACCACCACCATGGATGTTCTGACATGAAGGCAGAAGAGGCCATACCAGATGGACTGTCTGTGAAGGTGCACCTTGTCCATATCCTCAAGGCTGTGGAAGTCTATTGCAGTCCCAGTGTTAAATTCTGCATGCCTCATTTCATATGTGCCACAGGAGATGACTCTGTGATCATAGTGTGTGGGTCACTTCATGACAAACTAAGATCCACCTTAAAGAAATTCACACCAGTGGCATTTTTCCTGCTTCAGGAAAAAATGCATTCTCAGATATGCGTTACAGAAGACGATAACACCAACACATAGAAAAGCTGCTCTTGCATTTGAAAAAAAATTGTATCTATTCATCCAATATAGTAGCTTTAAATAAGTCTGGCAATAAAACGTTCCTTTAAAACAGAACTCTAAAAATTCCTTTGCACTGGACTGTCATTAATGCCATGAAAATAATTTTCTAAGCAGATACTCTGTCAACTAATTCAACACAATTCTGACAAGGACAAAAGAGCAAAAATAATCAGTATGAAGTATTAACCTTTTCAAATCATTTCTCAGTTTCAGGACCCTGTTGAATAAGCCTGCTTTAGAAATCATCAAAGCAGAAAAAAGCTATTATCTACCTTAGCATTTACCTGGGATTCAAATTGAATCTTGTGGTCAACGTATACTGTAAATGTACGTGCAAAAAATACTTTTCAATATTATCCTACACTGGAAGCTAACCCAAAATATAAGGAAAGAGCTATACAAATGAAAAATCAAGACTCATATTTCATTGGTTCCAACAGTCAAATAAAAGTTTGTCTGCCACATGCAATCACAGAACTTCTGAGCTGGAATGAAAATCAAGGGTGTTGTAGTCCAGCTGTTGCTAACACAGGAAATACATATTTATGCATCCTTGACAAATGGTCAACCAACCTGTTTTCTCATGTGGTCTACAATTTTGTTAAAGCACAATTAACAGTTCCAGAAAGAGGGCCTTCTCTGTGTCTGCTTTGGCCCTATGGAACCTCCTGCCAATTGAGCTACATCTCCAGATAGAGCTGCTGCCCTTCAGGAAAGAATTAAAAACCTGGCTGGCAAAGTAGGTGTGGGGCTTTAGGGATGTGGTGACCCCACCTGCTGGCTGATATAGTAATATCACTCCCTCGCTCTTTTTATTGCCAGGCTAATTTTTTATTGTATTTTTAATTGGGGTTTTTACTGCTTTTAAGTTTTTCATAGTTCTCTAGTGGGATTCATGTAGTTCATTATGTAATTGTTGTATGCTGCCCAGAGTCGCTTGCCGAGTGGGCAGCAATACAAATGTGACCCTGGTTGCTGTTAGAGAAAGCAAGTAGGAGTAAAAACAAAAAAGTCAGATTAACATTGCTGTTGGTGATTTTTCCTAAAAGAACAAGACAACATATTTAAAAACATGGCAAAATGGAACTGGCAAGGAAATGGAACTGGCTTGTTCTCCTCAGATCACATATTGTTGACTAATGTTTTGCCTACTAAGATTCATTGGTCCTCTTCTTATATACTGATACCAAACAAAGTATCACCCCTTTTGTATTTCCTAATTTGAGATTTCTTTTCTATATAGAACTTTATATTCATTACTATAGAAATTCATTTTGTTTGTTTACTTACTTACTCATTTTTGATCCAGTTTTCCTACCATGTAAGGTCATCTTGAATCCCGATTCTCTATTCTGAAGTGTTAGCTGCTGCTTCCAGTTTGGTGTAATCTGCAAACCTGATTAGCATTCCCTCTACTCCTTCATCATGTCATTTATAAAGATATTAAACAATATCTGACCCAGGATAGAACCTGCAACACCTCACATGACACTAACAGATATACAGTTTTGTTTTCTCTACAGCAATTGCCATTCACTTATATTGAATATACAGTAAAAGTCCGGGTTACGCTGAAGGTCCGTTCCAACAGCCTGTCATAACCCGAAAAAGTTGTAAACCAAAACATATCTATATCTAGATATATAGATACACACACACACATTCTCACACACACACACACACACACACACACACACACACACACACACACACACACACACACTCCTGGGATGCATAGCCTCTAGCGACAAAGAAATATAGATTGCTTTTTTGAACTTCAGAGGTCACATGATGGATTTCACCTGCAACAACCATAATATGCAGAGCTTTTGCAAACATAAAAAAAAAATTCACACAATATGTTACAGCTAGTTTGTATGGAGTCACTTTTTTTAAAAAAATACTTAAAAACAAACGGACATTAGAAGGGCACCTGGAGAGAAACAACCTTCAAGCTTAAAAAACAGAGGCTTACATTTTACATGCTTACGTGTTAAATGCCAATAAAATCTTATTACCAAATAGAAAACAGTTAACTAACCATGAAATAAATGCACAGAACATAAGAGCTAGAGATATTCTTGAACATCGAGGATTTTTCCAGAAAAGGTTTTAGAGCAGCATTTTTTTCTTCAGTCTCCCATGTGTGACAAAGCAAAACACCAAATTGGTCTAACTGATACTTATTAGCGGAGAATAAAACACAAGCTTAGATCCTCTTTGGCTCTGTGTGTGTGTGCACGTGCATCCATGTACACCTTCCTTAAGAATTGGTTGATCTTGCTTTCAGCTTTACTCATTTTCCTGCTGTCTTCCATCTTCCCCAACATTATTGTCTTTTCCAGAGAGTCTTGACTTCTCATAATGAGCCCGAAGAAGAAGGGTTTCAATTTTATATATACAATATATGATAACAGTCATAAATTTGTTCATGCACATTTTTCATATATTACCTCTGATGATTACTGTCAATTCTGTATATGAAACTTGTACAATCAAATGTGTATGTATATAACCAGAAAGATTGATATGGGTTACTGCTTCACTTAATACTGGATTCATTCTGGGATTGCATGTACATTTGCAAAATATGAGGAAAACTGTCTCCCCTCCTCCTTTCCAGATGTTTTCCTCTTTTCATATGTGAATAGAGCTGACCCACTTAGCAAGCAGCTAAGGCAAGATGGTAAATGTTTGCTTTCAAATATATTTTTTCTTTGCCACAATCAAATTATTAGTTGTTTCGATATAAAGCTATCTGAGGTTACCACTTGATTCATTGCACTTTCAGACTGACTCCTCAGAAAACAATCACTAGCCTGTGACTGTGAAGAGCAGGGCTGAATCATACACATGCAACAGAAAAGTAGGTCACTACAAGAAATTTGGAGAAGTGATACTGTGATAAAAAAGAAATATTAAATAACACCATGTTTATCTCCTGTAATTTTATCCTGTGCAAAGGAAAGGCCATCCATTTTGAAAAACTGTTTGGGAAGTTTAAGATTGTTTTCACCTCCATGTTGCAATGTTGTATTTTACCATAGGGATGCACAAAGAGATTGTATAAAATATAGTGCCAGGATTATTTCCTAATTTGAATATACACAGATCAGTTAAGATTTTTGAAAAAGTATCATAGGACCTAACATGTTACATAGTACTATCAAACCATGGATGGAAATTATATACACAATCCTTAGGACTTTACATCTCTCCTCACCCTTGTATGATTTTTAAAGCAAAAAAAAAAAAACAAAACAACCCACAACATACTTTGTTGTTATTCTTCCTGTACATTAGAATGTATGTTCAGAACTGGACGTCACTCATATGTATCATTAACTGGCTGTCCCATAATATTATCACTTCCATGCACAAATGAAGCTAGCATAAATTTGTCGTCAAAACATTAGATTCTTAGAAATTTGCTCTAGATAACAAAAAGGCAAATCCATGAATTTATTCCTTTCTACCTATGCAATTCAAGAGGTACTGGGATACTAATTTCTATGTTGTCTGTGGATTTCTAAAGTACCTAGATAGCACTAGATTAAATTGTCAAGTTAATTTTAACAGTGAAAAATCTTACCAATAATTTAGTAGACAGGTGTTTGTGCATAAAAGTATGAGATCCGTTAATTTCTGTCACTCGGCAAAGAAAGCAGAGATCAGCATCATACACATGAGACTCAGAACGATTACTTGTATCTTATGAAGAAGTAAGAAGGCACACAGATCTTGGTGACAGTAGTAGGAGATGACAATGTAGCAATGACTTGACTTGAGTTTTCACAAATATATTCTATGCTTCCACCATTCTCTGTCAAAAAACTTGGGCTTTTTTTTAACTAAAAAATGATGGCCTATGCATTTACTTTGCCTCCTATTTTCACCCTCAACTGGCCTGGTTTGGCTGTTAGTGACTTGAGTATGGACTATTTTGCATTATTACTCCAAATATAATTAATTCTTGGTTGCATAAAGTAATCTACAATCAAGGAAGAAGCATCATTATTCTGAACTACCTCAGTGATATTCAGTAGCTAAATCAAATTGACCATATTGCTTTTTAACATAATTCTGCTAATGTGAACCCTTGCCGAAGAACATCCATATGACTAACTAATAAAGGAGAAAGTATCACCATCCAAGAAAATGCTGGGGGGGGGCAACAAAGCAATGGCATGAGTGGAAGAAATGTGATTGGGAAAATGCAAATATTCAGGGTTTCCATTTTGCTTATGGAAGTGGTTCTTCCCAGTCACAATTAATCATTTGACCTGGAAAATACATGATTCCACCTAAACACCTACAGTTTAACAACCATAATTCTAAATATGTGGGCTGAGAGAATCCCTGAATATGGGCATCTAGTGCCCAAAATCTCACTGCCTGGCTTTTTAAAATGCACCATAAACTCATTAAATCAATGTTTCCCAACATTTGGTTTTTGGACTTCAATTCCCAGAAGTCTAAGTTAATTCCCCAAAGCACTGATCAGCCAATGTACTGGCTTAGGCTTTTGGGGAATTGGAGTCACCCTGTGGGGCGTGTGCTCCACATTGGGAACCACTGCATTAAATCAACAGTGATTTTGAAAGTCTACTCCTTCATAAATCCCATTGATTTGAACAGACCTACTTTAACTTCAACTTATAATAATAAATTATTTTTAAATGATACTAAAGTAAGTGATAGTTACAGGGAGCCCTTTTAAATCAATGGAATTTAAAGAACAATTAGCCTACAAAATCCCTATTGATTTAATGAGCTACAGTAGTGTGATTGCTATGCTAAACAACATGATTTTGGCCAGCTTATTATTTATCAAAACAACAGATGAAATTGATGTACAGGACTTCTCTTCTGAATAGCCCCACACATGTTCTTTGCTTAAACCAACCCTGTGATTCCAATCCAAATTGGCGCCAAATTGGGTTTCTGCGCATGCGCAGTTTATTGGAGCCATTTCGGTTCCGTTTCTCTTTAACTGCCTGCCGGTCGGAGAGAAACCAGGGCTTCTGTGACGCAACGGGGGAGGTCTGGTACCATTTTTGAAACAAGGGTAAGTCGGAATTCCCCTTCCCTAAATGGGATTGCCGTGCAGACCGCGGGACGGTTGGCAGCCCTACTATTAATGTTCAATTTTTCCTTACAAGTAAGAACCCTAGTAAACTGGGCTTCTTGCTCATGTGGAGAGCCAGTACACAAATAAAAATGTCTTTTCTACAAACCTATTGCTTCCCATATGAAGAATGTTGTGGCAAAGAAGCAAATACAGTTGTACCTCACTTAAAGAGCATAATGTGTTCCACAGGATTGCTCTTTAAGCAAGTTTGCTCTTTAAGCAAAACACCATTGTAAGTGACCAATTGTGACTTCTGGCAGGGGTGGGGATTACAAACCCCGATTTATTTGTTAAGCGAGTTTTTGGTTGGTTTTATTTGTTAAGCGAAACAAACATTCAGAGAAATTTCTGCTCTTTAAGCGAGTTACTCTCTAAGCGAGGCACTCTTTATGCGATGTTTTACTGTTCCTTTTAAGTGTAGCTATTCATCCATGTAAATAATACCTAATGTGACTAATACATGAAACATCTATTGTGCATACTAAAGGTAAAGGTTGCCCTTGCTCAAAAGCCAGTCATATCTGACTGTAGGATTCAGTGCTCATCTCTGTTAATTAATTAATTAATTTATAATTTATTTATTTAGATTTATATCACCGCCCACTCGCCATGGCGAAAGAGCTAGCACTGTGTGTTTGCAGATGTTTCCATGGACATGTGACAGGCATGACTAGACCCCAGAGTGCATGGAATGCTGTTTACCTTCCCACTGAAGTGGTATCTATTTATGTAGTTGCAATTTCTTGCTTTCGAACTGCTAGGTTGCCAGGAGCTGGGACAGAGATGAGAACTCCCTCCGTCATACAGTACTCATGGCCCCAACTGTTCACCTGCTTACCTTCCAGTAATGCATATAGGATAGCAGTGTATATAGCAGTGATGACAAACTTAGGCACTCCAGGTGTTCTTTAACTTCAATTCCCAGAACCCCTGATCAGCAGGAGTTCTGACTTGGGCTTCTGGTAATTGAAGTCCAGGAACAACAGGAGTGCCAAGGTTCACCATCACTGACATATAGGATAGCAAATACTGAATGGAACCACAAAGACACAGATATTCAAAGGAATATAAAATAGAAAGACCTGAATATGATTAAAAATAATTGCTGGAATTTCACAGTGTATGGGATTAGATTTTTAGTTAATGCAGGGTCATAAGAAGAGAACAGTTAACAATCAGCTACACTCCTATAGTATCTCAATTTCACATGGTCATGGTCAGCTATAATCTACTGATCTTACTTACACCATACATTTCTCTCTGTCTAAAAAAAAATGAGTTGTTGACAAGATGCCTCCTGCTGACATGTGCTGTGCAGATCAAAATTATTGGGTGAAATCAAGCAGTGTCTACCCACCAGAATGAAAATAACATCAGTTTGAACTACACATTTCATTCCTTAGCTCCCACTTCTCATACTTCCAATTCTCTTAAATCAAACCTCATTCTTGTGAACAGAGCCTCCAGGTTCCTTTGTACATCTGCTTGTCTGATTCTATGTATGTCTGCCCCATTAAGTTTAAACTTTGAATGGCCTGATCAGACATTACTACTATCAAACAGCCACCAGTGTACACCTATGTAATCTTCTGGCAGGATCTTAATCAACTTTTTGTTTATCATACATTAAAACACCTGTGAACACATTTCTTCCATCTTATGAATATGCACATCATATGGATCCTGCACCCAAGTAACATGGGTGTGCTACTTGGACTTATCTTGTGACAACATATACTCAGGTTGCACATTGAATTAGTGGTATTCAAGTGATTTTGGAGAAATCAGAGGACAGAACAACTACCCACTGATTGGACAAAAGCACCTCCCTAGATACTTTTCAAAATAATAGACTTAAATTAATCAATCAACCCTGTGATTCAACTCCAATAATAGAAACTGCAATTATCTCATTACCTAGAAAGACTTATCTTGAGTCAAAGGAGAAAGAGGGATAGCTGAACCCCTATTAAAGCCCCAAAGCCTCTGCTAGGCACTCTGCTAGGCACTCCATGAAATGAAAAATAGTTACAGTACTAGGTTCCATGTAACTCCTTGCAACTGTTCAGCAAGCTGGCTTGACAGCTCAGTGGATTACACATGTGGTCTTAGAGCCAGACATTGGAAGATTGATTTCCCACAGCACCAACTAAGACAGTGGTGCCCAAATTTATTTATTTATTTATATTTATTATCCCGCCCCAATCAGGCGAACCTGACTCTAGGCTGCTGCTGCTGCTGCTGCTGCTGCTGCTGCTGCTGCTGCTTCTTCTTCTTCTTCTTCTTCTTCTTCTTGGGCCAGCCCTGCCCTGACACACAGCTGCAGGGGCTGGAGGCAGGCTGTGCCCGCTGTTGACAGTTTTGATGTCAGTGGTGGTGGCGTCAATTGTGCTCTGTCCTGGCTGCTCCGAACAGCCTCTTACTCAGTCCCATCCTCTCTGCAGACATTGCTAAAGGCAATCGCCATGTTGGTTGGGGAAATCTTCAGAGTTTCCTGTGATTCAAAATCCACGGCTCTGGAAGGGTAAACCTGGCATGCTGCAGTGACGTAATCCCAGGCATGCTAGGGGGCTCACCTAGCACTATGAATTTTGAAACAGAGGAGACTTTGGCAAAGGCTGCAGAGGGGATGGGACTGAGCAAGAGGTTGCTCAGAGCAGCCCGGACAAACTGTGATTGCCACCACCACCACCACCACCACTGCTGACGTCAGTGTGTGGGGGCGGGTGGGCGAGTGGTCTGCAGTGAGCCTGGGTGCTCACTGCAGGCTGCATTAATGATATGCAGGGACCTAATTGGGCCCAGAGGCTGTAGATTGGGTGCCCCTAAACTAAGAGAAGAGCCAGCCTGTATAGTAGTGGTGGGCTTAATTTTTTTTTTACTACCATACTGTGGGCATGGCCAACTCTGTTGGTGTGGCTAACTCTGTCGGTATGGCTAACTCTGTGGGCATGGCCAGGTGACTGGGTGGGCATGGTTAATCTCCTGTATTTTAATGTGTGTTTTGTGGATCGAGTCCACTTCATCAGACCATTAGTTAGCAATTACACTTCTATGCTCTTTCCTTTAAAGAGTAACTGCAGCAGAGTAACTGCAGGCTCAGCCTCACCCCACTCCGGGTGCCTGGACCCAGCATCAAGGATGTTGGAGTCATGTCTGGAGTAGGGTGGTGAGGAGGAGGAGGAGGAGGAGGACAGAGCAGAGCAGTGGGTGGGGCCAGCCAGTTTTACTACTGGTTCTCCCAAACCTGTCAGAGCCTGCTGGAGCCCACCACTGCTGTACAGTAATGGGCAAGTTGAATTGTTCTAGGGTATCTGGTAATCCCTGGAAATAGTTAACCATTTCTGTATATTTTCTACCTAGAAGTCCCTAGAAACAGTCATTTTAAGACAGAACCAAGTTTTATGGCATATAATTAATCTAGCCATTTCACACAGCTGGAGAAAGTGAAGGAACTAAGTAATCATGGCTCGCTAGCAGTGATGGGATGTCACCGGTTCCAGACGGATCTCTGGAACCGGTAAGACCAATCCCGGAGGGTTCTCCGTGAGGGGAAGTCCACTTTTGGGGCGTCCGGTTCCGGACGCCTGACCGAAAGAAAAAAAAAAATTAAAATCGGAGCGAAAATGGCTCTAATTGACTGCGCATGCGCAGAAACTCAATCTGACGCATTGCACATGCGTCAGATTGAGTTTCTGCGCATGCGCAGTCAATTAGAGCCATTTTCGCTCCGATTTTCAAAACATTTAGAACTTTCAGGGCAGCGGCGGCGGCAGCAGCCCTCTGAGGGGGGCGCCTCCCCGCGGCACGTTGAGGGCTGCCTCGGCCGTCCGCTGCTGACAAGCCCCATGCCCTGGGGACGCCCGGCGGGGTACACCGCTGCCACCGCCTCCGCCGGGCGCCTGTGGGCCGGGTGCCTGCACCCGCCGTCCACAGCCGCCGCCCGCCGCCACCGGAGCTGCCGCTGCCTGAATCCCTGTGGACTCCTTCTTGGGTCGGTCCCTTTTGAGCTCGGCTGCCGCGCGCTGCGGAGGAGGAAGCTGTAGGCGGCGGCGGTGCGGCATGGGGACGGCCCAGGGAGGCGCGGCAGCCGCGGCTGCCCGTCGCCCCTCGCCATGGCCGGAGCCAGGCTAAAAAGGTACCGGCCCAAGGAGGACGCCACAGGGGTGCAGGCAGCTCCGGCGGCGGCGGCGGCTGTGGACAGCAATCGGGGTGCCGGGTCCCAAGAAAGGTAAGCGAGGGGTTTTTATTTGGGGTGGGTGGGTAATTTATTTGTGTTTTGGGTGGGTGGTTGTTTTTATTTTATTTATTTATTTGTGTCTGGGTGGGTGGGCTGAGAGGGAGGGGTGTGTGTGTATGTTTATTTTTATTTATTTTTATTTTGGCCCCGCCCACAACGTCATGACGTCATGACGTCGGCCGTGACGTCATGACGTCATGCCATTGGCCACGCCCATGACGTCCGTGACGTCATGGCGTGGTAGTAGAATTTTTGTCATCCCATCACTGCTCGCTAGGATTCAAGTTCCAGAATCTTTCCCCAGTTTTTTATTCAGACCAGTGTTCTAAACCTTTTACTACTCGTGCTGAATGCATTGCCTATGGATGAATACTGGTGTCATTCTTGTAAAATGTCTTTATGGCTAGGTCATAATTATTGTACCAAAATTGTGTTTTCCTCCCTTTCTTGTTATTCTGGTCGTTATTTTACTTGTTAAAAGAAAAGGACACTGGTGGCCTTTAAACCAATGTCACCAAAGTGCCTACAGGTAGAAATAAAATTCTCCAGTGACTTTACCTTTATATACTGTGTTATTTGTTGCATGCACCAAAATGCTGCTGCAAACCACACCAATGGTTCTAGTTTTTACAGTCTTCATTTCTTGAAGGTATTTTTTCCCAAGGCAATCTATGAAAGTGCAAAATCTCATCTTTTCCATACCTGTACCTAGTGCATATGTATATGTATGTACATTCTGAGATCTACGTTTCTACAACCATATGACTTAATTCCAAAATATATGTACTGCACTTATCATTTCTCACTTCATTTATAACCTATGTTTTCCACAGGTAAGAGATTTTACAGAAAATGTACATTTCATATGGCAGAAATATAATTAAGGAGAAAGAAGGTGATTTTTTAAAATTTTAAAATCTTGAAAATTTAAATTTTTATAGTTGGGATCCTGGGATGAGGGGATTGTATTGTATGGTTTTTTATGGTGTTGTAGACCGCCCTGGGTCGCCCTGGCTACGAGGGCAGTATAGAAGTATGAAAAATAAATAAATAAATAAGTTCTCACTAATGACAATATCAGATATAGCCCCCTTATAATATTTCCAAGTTCACAATCAGAGTTTAGATTGTCCTATGAGAATTTAATCTTTACAAAGAGAAGCAAATGAAAGTGCTTTAAAACAATTCCAATGAATCAATGTAGTCTCTTAAGTGCAGATGAACCAATACTCTCATAAAGTCCTCTCTGGCTCCTTCAGGAAATCTCATCCTAATTTTCTTCCTACAATCCCTTTTAAAAATGGGCTTGGAGTACAGTCATACCTCGCAGAACAAATTTAATTCATTCTGTGAGGCTGTTCACTATGCAAATTTTTCTCTATGCGAAACAAACTTGCATAGCAAAAATTCTTATGGGGAAACTCACATAACAAGCATTTCAAGGGGGAAAACTCGCATAGCAAAAATTTTTCGCTATGCAAGTTTTCCCCATAGAAACGCTCATTATGCGAGTTTTTCCATAGGGAAAGTCTGTCTCACACAGCAAAAATTTTCGTTATACGAGTCAGACCACTTAACGAAAAACTCACTCGTTTTGTGAGTTTTTCGCTAAGCAAAACACTCGTTATGCGAGGTTTGACTGTACTTTGGTTTGTGTGTGCTATTAAAATGGAAATCGTATAATGGCTGACATCTAGTAGTAATCATCTCAATTCTAAAGACATGATCTCATACTTATATAGAAAAATCAGAATACGCAGCATAAACCTGGCTTGTGATTGACAGGTGAAGCATAACAAATTCAGGTGCAGTAGCCCCAAGCCTGCCTTGGCACATGTTCCTAGATGAAATGCAGGTGCACAGATGTATCTGTGACAAATTTCTGCCTGAAGATTTAGAACTTCTTTGGCTGTGAGAGCAAACTAACTGGAATAGAAAGAGCAGCCATGTGAAATTCATCACCTCTCTAAGCTATTTAAAGTTCCAGAACATCACATTTTAAGTCATACCATTTTGTGGTTCTATTCATTACTATCCATCTCCCACATGCATTTATATTGCTCAGCTGTGTATTACAAGATTACACAACATTTACTGAAATGCAGATTTATGAGTGTATGAGGTATTCAAAAGGAAACTCACATATTCAGCAAACATGCCATGAGGAGGGGGTAACACATTCTAGTGCTATGAAACATTCATTTTTGCACACTCATCGGTAAAAGATGTTCATACAATGTTAGACTAAAACTATACTTTTCATAGAGCATGCCATTAGAAGAAAGAATCCTTTCAGTATAGAAAGGTTGTTAATTGGAGATTTCCATAACTCCTGTAGCTTGCAAATTATCTTAGTTTTTTTTATTAGTCTTTTGACTATAAAAAGGAGCTTTGCTACAAATTTCATTTCTCAAATACAGAAGACCATGGCAACCACATCTCTGGAATGCTACCACAATTCCAGCTAGAAGAATGGTTTGTCTGTAACAGAGTTTGACCCTTAATCTGGAACCCTACATCCAAAGATGGACATATTGTTTTCTCCCACAGTAAATTTTTAAAATGTCAAGTTCAAGTTTTTTTTCAATCCATTATCCAGCATCTGTACTAGTCAAGTTTAATAAATACAGATAGTCTTAGTACTGAGAAAACCACACTCCAAAATATAATTAATAATCACAGAGCATAATGACTCCACAGGTGGAACACTCTACGATTGTTCTGGCAATCATCAGCTTGCAGCTACAGAAGCCAGCAATCATTTTGTTAAAAATAACAGCACTTATGCATGCACACATGGTGTAAAAAGACAACCATGGCCATTTTTGCACATGAGGGGGGAAAAGACATGATTTTTGTGTACCTGCCCACCACATTTAAACATGAAGAGGCCTTTTGAAAAGCATTTGAACCCCCTTTAAAACTATTAAAGGTACTGGAGTTTGTCTTCAGCATATTTTTTGTAATAATGATTTGTACTGCATGAGTGAAGCATATATTTGCATTTTCACACACAGAGAAAAAGGTCTTCCTCAATAGCTAGCTGCATGTAACTCAACAAAAGATGCTGCATCTTTATCGTGTCTCTTCTGATCTAACTTCCTTTATAGAAAAACATACACACTAGTAGCTATATGGTCTGGAAAGAAAGAAAAACCACATTTTCCCCCAGGTTTGTTATTACCATAAGCACTCCCATAAGTATTTATAGGGCTAAGATGATAATTTCTCTCTCCTTCACTATGAAAAATTTCAGGACTATTACAGTTCAGAACAAAATGAGCCATCATGATTTATTAAGTGGATTGCAAAAGGCCTTACAATGACATGAAGAGTGGAAGATAAGAACAGCTAAAAATGTAAAACAAAATGGAAGAAGAGTTTATTGGGTAATGGCAAACTAAAATTAGACAGTATCACTGTGAAGATGAATTAGAATCTTTGACATTTTACTAATGATGATTATCAGAGGAAGGGAATAATTGGGACTTGGAACTGTAAACAAAAGTTATATCTGCACTAATAATACACACACACACACACACACACACACACACACACACAGTCTGATCTCTCAAAACATTTTTCTCTGAGAAGAAAGGACAAAATGCCACCCTATTCTTCTACACCAGGTTCTGAAATTAACTAGTGTGGCAGTTTAGTTGAATGGCAGTAGTCCAACTAGAGAGGCTCCCCCAACATATCTCAGAGCACCTAATTAATTTAGATAATCAATTCAAGCAATAAAGCACAAACAGCTTTGTCTTCCAAGTGAAGCAAATGGTCAGGGGACTCATAAATAATGGTTTGGGAAACTAGCAGACTTGTTGTTCAGTTGAATCCAACTCTTTGTGACCCCATGGACTATCACACACCAGGTTCCTCTGTCATTTGCCATCCTCTGCAGCCTACACAGGTCTACACCCACCGTGCCAATGATGCCACCCAGACTTCAATCTTGCCTGGCATCAAGACCACCTCAAGTGAGTCCTTTCTTCTCATTTGGTGGCCAAAGTAGTAACAGTCTAATAATAGGCTTTGATGTACCTGTGGAAGAATGTGTATATTCATGGATCTTGACTATGTTAATAATTCCCCATCTACATATGGAGAGCCCTCATAGAAAAAAGAGGAATAATGACAACCACCTTTATCATTATTTTGTCCACTGTCACATACAAGTAAAGAACAATTGATACGAGTGTGAATAGAATGAACAGGTCTCTCAATGACATAATAATCTCTAACAGTTTCTCACCACTCCTTCTAAAATATTCAAGTGATGAATGTTTGCAACATCAACAAATGTCTGAAAAGGATAGCATTTGCATTTTGGACATGCTTAGCTGAATACTAAGGATCACATTTACATGTTATGTTGTTCAACTGCTTCTCAACTGAAATTTAACTGTCCATCCACTCCTATACAGCTCTTTGGAGAATACATTTTAAAACCCTGGACAGTCAACTATGTGCCAGCATGACTCCCAAATATATATGTGGGTCATGAAACTTACTAAATTTAAAGTTGGAATGGGTGCATTAATTGAAAATTAATTTTAAGATGGGTGAGATATTGTGTCTACATTACCTTCAGATATTTTTCTGAGTTTCCTGTTTTCTCCTCTGGTAATATATCACTACTAAGTTTCAAGCATAACCCATCTGACAGCCACATAAACAAAAAGTAGCAGAAGCATTTCTAAATATCTTGTCCTGTATGTAAACAGTTGAGTCACAGTTACAGTTGGTACATTTTCTTTTAAATAACACCTGCATATATCCATAGATCCCATTCATATTAAACATACTTACCAAGCAGATAAATGTTTCAGAAGTACTTCCAATAGAAGACAAAAAATACAATGTATGTAACTGATACTTGAGACAGATTTCTGAAAAGATATATTTTGTTTCCAGATCCATACCTTAATTTCCCAATGCGGCAGAAAGATAAACATGCTTATGTATGTGTGTGAATTATGCTCTCTTGTGCTTAAAATATTTCCAAAATATGGCATACCCCTAGCTATTTTGCATCTTTCACCAAGATTTCCACTGCCCCTGCTGCCGAATTTGTAATTGTAACAGAATTACCACTTTTTAAAATGCAGGTTGTGCATTATTGTGTGCGAGTTATGCTCCCAAAAAACCTCCAGGAATCCTATTCTTCAAAAGAACAAGGTGTCCCCCACCCCATGTGCCTTGCTTATATATAAGATTATTGATTTTTGTCATTATGAAGGCAAAGTTGGCAGCAGTGGGATGGGGTGTAACCACTGTTTCACTCTGTCTCCATATCCCCAGAAATTGCTCATGCTGATTAATATGCATGATAGCAAACTGTCAATTGGTGCCAATTGTCTTTGTTCCAAACTAGCATCCTCTTCCTTTGAGAAGCACCCCCCCACACACACACACAAACAGAGCAAGCATAGAAAAACTGACATATTTTTTTAAAAGATAAAAACATCCCCTAATGTTTCTAATTCTTAAAAGTCCATGAACAGTCACTATCATCACTTTGCATAATTTGTGTTAATGTGCAAATCATGATTCGTATTAATTTGTGTTAAAGTATTATTTGTACAAAATTTGCTCTTCTTCAGCTAAGAACTCAATGAAATTACAGGGCATTTTGTGGCTCCTTGTCCTCATTGTAAAGGTAAAATAATCCAGGATTTACATCCCTATTTAACCTACGGGGCAAACAAGCACTATCATCGAAATCTGAATGCAGTGCTATGAAAATATGTTCAGGAGGATATGGATATTATTATTTGTGGCACTTTTAGAACTTCAAATGTCAACTACAATGGGGGTTTGATTAAACAACAGGCTGCAGTTGAATCCCCAACTGGGTTCAGGTTTAAAGACTAAAACTCACTATCATAGCCTACTTTCAACATCTTTTCTACAGTTTTCAAAAGAATGGAAAGGACAAGATTTAGAGTGTGACTACACAGAGTGGAAAATGCAAATTCAATCACACTCACTCGCTGTGAATTCACACTAGGGAATTCAGTCTGTTTTATTTAAGTAGCCACATTGGAAGACAGGGAAAAAAGCCTTGTTTGCTACTTACAGTTGAATTTAGAGCCTTGCAGGTGGTGGTGTTACAAATAACTAAATTAACAAACTATTAACAAGCTTCTCCTTCTTCAATTTCATGGACTTTTTCATCTTGTTATCTTTCTTCTAAAAAAAACACCCTTCTTGTTGATGGAGAGAAGCTCCATCTTTAAGCTATAAAAAGGAGGCAGTGTTTGCCCATTAAGAAGCTTTTTTAAAGATCTAGGAGTGAAGCATTGTTGAAGAAAAGATGTGCTGGTGCTTTGTGTTTGCAGTTCATTCACCTTTTCTGAACTGATTCAAGTAATCTTATGCCTGATGTGAAAGAACCTGTTTTTTTTTTGTTTTTTAAGCAGAAGCCACGGTGGTGGAGGGGGAAATCTAAAGATATGGGGACTATGGACTGATATACATTTCCATTTGTCTCATATGATCAAGAACAAAACCAAAAGGAATCAGTTCAACCAAAACCCACAGTATTTCCCACAATTTTTTTTATATCTATGTGGTCACCCCACAGTGAATTGTATTACACCCACAGTGCTACAGAATTACAGTGTTTAGTATTAAAGCCACACCATCATTCATGATTTGAAGATTGTCAAGGTTTAGGAACAACAAAGGAATGAGAATCTACTGGAGAAATCAGAAATGCAAGCAAATATTTCACTATGTGTTAGAACTACATGTAGAATCAAATTAGGTATCAGAAAGACTAGAAGGCATCTTAATACAGCAAGAGCCTTTTGTTGTCTCTGTAACCAGGCAGCCAAAAACAAGCATGTCAAATATCATTTCCAGAATGAGATTTAAATAATGTTACTCATTAGAGCATCACTCCTTAGAACATAAAGAAAAAATATGAACTATGGTAAGACTGATGATGTCACAAACAACAATGATGTCACAAGCAGCTATGGTAAGGCTGATGATGTCACAAGCAACAATGATGTTTCAGAAATTACAAATTACTGTTCCCTCCTTGGAAGGTCCTTATGCTCCCTTTCATCATGATGAAGCCACTGAGGATCACAGGATGAAAACATGACTCTTTAATTTCCAAAAATTGCTGCCACCAATAAAATCATTCTAATGGTGATCTTTAGAAATTATTATTTAAAAAATTAAAGCCACCAATTAAATTTTACCAACACTGAATGCTTACTTCATTGGCTACTTCTTGCATAATTTTAAACCAATAACATGTCTGGCCATTGTGTTACACATAGGTCAATTATATGTTACTTCTAAGCTATGAATTTAACCATTAAAATCTCAATTTAAAAGCATTAAACTGTTTAACTTTCCGTAATGATTCCTGCAATACCAATAGTGATTGGCAGTAGAAATATAATGTTCAAGCTGGATTCAAAAAAGAGGTAATAGGGATCATGTTCCAAATATATTTTAGCTATTGGAATGCACCAAAACACTTCAGAAGACCACCCTATATTTTACAAACTATAGTAAAGCCTTTGTCTGTGTGACTCATGAAAAGTTATGAACTATTTAAAAAGAAATATGTCACCTCTTGACTGTTCCTAACATGTAAGGCAAGGGTAAAGGTTGCCCTTTCTCAAAAGCCAGTCATATCTGACTCTAGAGTTTGGTGCTCATCTCTGTTTTACAGCCAAAGAGTGAGTGCTGTCTGCATGTGCAGACATTTCTCTGGGCATGTAGCAGGCATGACTAAACACCAGAGTGAACAGAACACTGTTTACCTTCACACCGAAGTAGTACCTATTTAACTACAGGTACTTGCAATTTCTTGCTTTCGAACTACTAGGTTAGGAAGAGCTGAGACAAAGACAAAGGCTCATTCCATCATGCAGCACTTGGGTCTTGAACTGCTGACCTTCCAGTGATCAAGTTTAGCATCTTAACCACTAAGCCACCACAGTCCTAATATATAACCATCAGTATATTGTTGACAAGAAGCTAGTTATTCAGACAGAATATAGAGACAAAGAATCATCAAACAAGAGTGTATTTTATCTTCCTATCTAATAAATGTACAACATATACAGAAAACTAGATTAGATTCAGATGACAGGGTATTGAGAATTCGTGAAAGAAACTCCAATAAGTTAAGATGACACTGTATTACCAGTTCAAAACAGCAATGACTTAAAACATATCCTGGTGAAAATAAGAGAAGAAAATGCCAAAACAGAATTGCAGCTGAACATCAAGAAGACAGAAGAGACAATTACAGAAGAACTAATACTCTAACATTCTAATGTTGACAATAAAAAAATGGAACAACTAGTTTTTTATTCTTCAATTTAGTCATTAGAACAAATTGAAACTGCAGAAGTCAGATTTGGGAGAGCTGCTATGAAGGGAGTAGAGAAGATCAATAAGTGAAAATATGTGCCATTGGAGACCAAGATGATCCACACTAGTGTATTCCTGATTAACATGTGCAGAAAGACAAAAGAGAAACATTGATTTGCTTGATGAGGGCTCCCCCAGTGTCCGGACAAACCGCTCCTGTTCATCACCCTCCTGGACAGTGAGGTGTGCCCGATGCCAACCCTCAGGAAGAAGCACCAGTGGGACTGGTGGAGTATTCCTCAAGTGGTAGAAAAGGTATGCTTATTCATTTGCATTCCCTTTTACTGTGTGTCCAGCATTTTCTTTGGATTTTCATTTTATTTTTTTAGGTCAGGAACATTTTTTATTTTCAATGCATTCCTATGGGAAATTGTGCTTCATTTAATGAAAATATCACTATATATTGTGATCCAGCCATCTTCCGATTCCGAAGAGGACCTGGATCAGAGGGCACTCTCTATGCCCAGCCCAGTTCTGCCTGTACCCATGCCCGAGGATGCCCTGAGCCAGGAATCTCAGCCTGTGCCTAGCCCAAGTCTGTTTCCCCCAAGAGCTGACCTGTCAGATCAGGAGTCTGGATCTGACAGTGATCAGCACTCAGTGAGGGAAAGGTCCAGGAAACAGCTACACCTGAGATGCAGGCAGGCTAGAGTGAAGCACCAAAGAAGGCTCCTACCTGATACTGATTAGCTGGGAGGCTTATAAGCAAGCTTCTTGCAGCCTGTCGGTGTTGGTACAACTCTTGTGCGAAGACTGACATCCTGCTTGACTCCAGACTGCCTGCCTAGACCATGACCTGCCTGCCATGGTCATGACTCCACCCCCCTGCCCCGGACACCCTTTGGATTAGTCTACTGACTCAGACTACCAGTAAACAGACCTGGGCTTGCCTTTTGGACTTTGATATCTGTACTATATTCAAACAAGACTCTCTGTGTAGCACCACCATGCAACAACAATGCCTGCCCGGGTGGGTCACCACACTATATGGAAAACATCCCAGAATGGATTGATTCTGTAACCCAGGGTTTTACTTTATATCCATCTCCCTCATGCTAGAGCTCCAAACCAAATTGTGACCACCACCACCACAGCCGTAGGAATCCATCAAGGACTGTCTATGCCATAACATGACAGAACTATCTCTGGTTCTGAATCCAAGATCTATAGTCAAAAATTCAATCAGACTCACATCACTTAAAAGAGAAGCAGAGGAATTCATAATTCAGGAGCAGCATGAGATATTACTATAAGCAAGATAAAGAGTAATAAAGTTCTTTTGTTTTCAAACAAATGTCAAAACATTTAACCTGCAATCTGAAGTCATTTATGGTACTGCTTATCTTGGACTCTTGGTGACTCAGTGAATACAAATAAAACTCTTCCACTAAGGGTCAATTCACATATCATTATACCTGTGATTTTCATATATAGGTCTGTCTGGAAATAAAACGTTTGAATCTGTTTAGATACATTAATTGCTTTCTTACATATCCAGTCATTGCAATGTACAAAAGACCTTGTGGAGTGTATTTGTTGGCAGAGATATCACAACCAGAGAGAGCAAATCTTAACTCAGCAACAACTGAATTGGACAGCTACAGAGAAATGTTTTGCTGAGAAGTACAGTACAGGATAATTTCTAATGGCTCCTCTTTGGGGACATATTATTTTTGAAATTTCTGTTTATGCTCCTTTAAACAGACAATGTGTAGGATGAGTGTTGCGAAAGCAGTTTGTAAGTCAAGCTGTAAATTAACTGTAGCAAATTGCAGCTAACAGGGCACAGGTCACATTACCAGGTGTGTATCCTGCCAACCTAGCAGTCCGAAAGCAAGAAATTGCAAGTAAATAAATAGGAACCACTTTGGTAGGAAGATAAACATCATTCTGTGTGCTCTGGTGTCTAGTCATGCCTGCCACATGACCATGAAAACATCTGAAGAAGCAGACAGCGCTGTCTCTTCAGCTTTGAAATAGATGAGCACTGAACCCGAGACGGATACGGCTGGCTTTCGAGCAAAGGTGACATTTAACTTTACATTTACCCATTGTACAACAGACCACACATTTCATAACATGAGCAGCACCTTGTTAATGAACAGCCATTTGTCAGTTGAGCTACAGAATTTGACCTATGTACACATAGATCACCTTCAATATTCTGACCTCCATGTTTCCACATTCACTATGTTGCCATTTACAAAAAGCAAATTTACAGTACACTGCTAGTCACAGTTCCAAAATCTTCATTAGCCCAATCCAATTGATATTAATTTCAGGGAAAAATGTCTTATGTATTTAACACAGCTCTGGGTATTATTAAGGGGGGGGGGTAGAGGGGAGCTCACTGCTTTCATTACTTGAGATTAATGTAACATAGGAAAAAAAATATCAATTTCATCATGTTAATGTGAGGAGATGAGACTGAGTGTTGTCCGATTTCCCTTTTTTGGTAGTTATAGCATCAATCATATTTTGTTGTCTTAAACCAGGGGTCCCTAACCTGCAGCTTTTTCTGTGTGAGCCTCCAACCTGCTTGTTTATTGCTATCACACTGAAGGCCTTTTCCCTCAAAACCATACTGATCTTCCTGCCTCAATCAGCAACATCTAGTGCTTTTTTTCCTGTCCCTTTCTTACAAAAGACACAATAGCAACTTTCTTTTGGTCTCCCTGATACCTTCTCTTATCCCCACTTATTGGTGTTAAGATCCATATTACCAAGTCAGCCTTCACAGTCTCCTCTTCCATATTACTGCACCATTTTGGCAATACTGGGTGCTTTGTTAGCCAGCTGAGCCCAGGTACCATTACGGGAGGGGGTCTTTCCAGCAAATTTAAAACATGCTCTGGTGCGCCCCCTCCTGAAAAAACCATCGCTCAACCCTGCAGTGCTTACCAAATACCGGCCTGCATCCAACCTACCTTTTTTTAGCAAAGTTTTGGAAAAGGCAGTGGCGCGACAATTACAGGGTGTCCTGGATGAAGCGGATTATCTAGACCCTTTCCAGTCAGAATTCAGGCCCGGATATGGCACCGAAACTGCATTGGTCACACTAGTGGATGATCTCTGGCGAGAGCGGGATGGCAGTCATCCATCTGTCCTGGCTCTTCTTGACCTCTCAGTGGCATTTGATACCATCGACCATGGTATCCTTCTGGAAAGGTTCCAAGGATTGGGGATCCAAGGCACTGTGTTGTCCTGGTTTTCCTCATTTCTGAGGGGCCGGACCCAGTTGGTGTGGTTGGAGGGCGAGGTGTCCAGCCCAAGGCCCCTTTGTTATGGGGTGCCTCAGGGCTCGGTACTCTCACCTCTCCTATTTAACATCTACATGAAACCACTAGGTGAGATCATCCGGTCCCATGGGGTGAGGTATCATCAATATGCAGATGATACCCAGTTATATATCTCGGCCCATGGGGACCCTAGTGATGCAGTGCAAATCCTTTCCAGGTGCCTGGAGGCTGTGAGGGTCTGGATGGGGGACAACGGGCTTCAGCTGAATCCCGGCAAGACAGAGTGGCTGTGGGTCGGGGGTCCTGTGTCATCTCGGGAGTTACCATCTTTGGTTCTGGATGGTGCAGTTTTGCCCCAAACAGACCCGGTGCATAATCTGGGGGTCCTCCTGGACTCGCGACTACTGCTCGAAGAGCAGGTTGCAGTCGTGGCTAGGAGGGGTTTTGCACAACTTAGTGTGATCCACCAGTTACGCCCACTCCTACATCGGGACTCCTTGCTCATGATCACACACGCTCTGGTCACCTCCAGACTTGATTACTGTAATTCGCTCTACATGGGGCTGCCCTTGACGACCATTCGGAGGCTTCAACTGGTCCAGAATGCGGCTACCTGGGTTGTGAAGGGGTGTGGGCAGTATGCACACGCCTCGCCTCTGCTTCGGGAGCTGCACTGGTTGCCGGTTTGCCTCCGGGTGCAATTCAAGGTGCTGGTTATTACCTTTAAAGCCCTACATGGTAGTGGGCCAGGATACTTAAGAGACCACCTCACCCCAAGAACATTTGCCCGTCCCACCAGAGCGGACCGGAGAGGCTCCCTAGTTGTTCCATCGGCCAGGGAGGCACATCTCTCTGGCACCAGAAGGAGGGCCTTCTCTGTGTCTGCTCCGGCCCTATGGAACCTCCTGCCTACGGAGCTTCGTCTCCAGACAGAGCTGCTGCCCTTTAGGAAGAATCTAAAACATGGCTGGCAGGACAGATATGGGGTATGGAAGGTATAATGACCCCACCACATTGGTTGATCTGAGCCCCTCTCTTTTTCTACTTTTAAATTAGTAGCTGTAGCATCTGGTGTGTTTTTAATCTTTCTCAGTTTTTAATTTTTAAAAAGTTTTAAGGTTTTTAAATGGAAGCTCCCACTTCCTAATCCTGGGCCTTATCTGCCCAGGGAAGGAAAAGACTAACATCCTCTGGCCGGAAGGAGGAATTGATTTTAGTTGTTTTGTGTTGTGTGTGACTTATTGTTGTTTTGTTTTTGTTTTTTTTCCTCCTGATTGTAAACCGCCCTGAGTCGCCACGGCGAATGGACGGTGATATAAATTAAAATAAAATAAAATAAAATAAAAATTTCTTCATTGACCTCTGAATATTTAGTTACAATTTAAATTAGTAGGTTAATGATTTTGTTACATTTTGCTTTAAGATGTGCCATCTTTAGGGATTCAGTATTCTAACGTAACCCCCATGTTGGGGAAGGCTGAGGACTACTGTGTGAAAAAAACCAAAACCAAAAAACAACAACATATCGACAATCTCTTTTATACTAAACCCCTTCTCTACTTCTCTTGGAGTGCAATAAGACCTTCAGGTGTTGTAAATGTAATTTACCTTTCCACTGCCTGAAGGGATTGAAAACCACCTTACTATAAATAGAATCCAGGCCAGCTCTTTTCAGCACCTCTACAGTATGATTGCTTAAATAGTTACTCTTATGAAATTCATATGAATAATGAAAAAATGACCGCATTATAATATAAATTACTAACTATATGAGATATACACTTGATATGTCTCACAAATTTCCTTCCCCCCCACACACACACAAAGATCTAACGCATTGAAAAAAACTCATATACTAATATCAATTTCAAATTTTATAAGAGAGATGTTTAAGAGGACAAGGGAACGTACATCATAATGCTAAATATTCACTTCCAGACTTCTTTAGATGTACCTCTATGAATAATATTATCCAACACTTTCCTGTATCTTTTATGATTGGTAGGTCCATTACCACTTCCATTCCTGAGCCTCGCACTGGCCCTTTTATTGCACCAATCAAAGCATTTTGGCCCTTAAAAATATAGACGAAGCTATTTTGAGTGGCATAATATTTAAAAATCAGAGGTTGAATTTTGTGGATTGTCATACTTTTAAAGACATAAGACCATAAGAAAATGTATCCTGTTTAATTACATGAGCACCTGAATTTTGTTTTGATACCATCTTTTGTTGTTACCTAGTCAAGTCCGACACTTTGTGATCCCATGGACCACAATGCACCAGACTCCTCTGTCATCTGCCACCCTGTCCATCCAGATCTACACCCACTGTCTTTACTACAGATGAAAAATTAAGAGGTAGGGTAGCAATACACAGTCAAACTGGAGAGATGACCATCTTGGTGGCTGTGGCACTCTCAAACTTCTTGCCAAGGGACACTAGGTTTGCCTCCTCCCTACTCTTCTTTCAGTGGCAGATTGAGATCTATTTTATTTAGGAGGCATTAACAATTAATATCCTCCAGTTATAAGATATCTGCTGTGCAGGGTTTTCATTGTTTTTAAAAAGTTTATTTTTATTAAGTGATTTTAGAGTGGTTTAGTTCTATTGGATCCAATTGTTATGTTTCACACTAAGTCACATCTCGAGTATGCCCATTAAATTAGTACTGAATTGGTGTGTCATCTCTTCCATAAGTTTACTTGATTTTAATGGACCTACTGTAATTGCAACTCACTCGATTTCAGTGTATTTCAATTGTATAACTGAATTAATTCTACCGTATCATTTATACTATTTTTGTATTTTGATTTTCTATTATTTGCAGAAAAATCATAGAGGTACAAACTTTGTAAGCATAGTTATTGCAAGTAATGCAAGTCTCCATCCCAATTGCATTTTCTAGCACAAGACATATGTGAGCTATCAAAACAAACATGCATCTCCAACCATTTTTTGAGATTAGTGATATCTCATTGCCTTTCCACTGCTAGATGTAAGTTTCCTGAGCTTTTCTATCCATAACTAACACTAATTGGCAGACAAACTCAGTATCTCTACCTGAACACACACCACATCACTGGAGCTACTGACAGCATTTGATTTGCATGGTACATATTGCTATGGGACATAGTTAGTGAGTAGCAGACATATAATGGAAGAACTAAAACTATAAGAAAAAGTGTGGTTTGCCTCAATAAACATTGTGTAAAGAAAATATCACAACCAGACTTTCTATCTAAGAGTTGTTAGGGTTGTGAGTTATGTTCATTTAGCTAAAATTATCATTAAAAACAAAACAAAACAAATAAAGGTCACTCTCTCATATCCATAGTTTCAGATATTTTAATGTCTGAAAATATTCAATTAAAAAAAATCCCTGGAATACACAATACTGTATACTGTATATGTATTTCTAAGGCACATTACCAGAACTGGCCACTAAAGGTTGATCTCTTCAAAGTAATGTTTACTATGAATGAAGGCAGATATTTTGGCAGCATTCCTGTAAAATGACAGAGAAATCCCTCCCCACTTCTATGACTCAGGTATGTGTGTTAAATATAGGGTATCTGTCAAAGGTTTCAAACTGTATCACCCATGGATAAGAACCTATACAATAATTGCACCATAATAACTTATTCTTTGCTATGCACTGGGAAACTGAGTTAAATGACAAGGTTCTAAATGCAACTCCATGAAACAAAGCATCTATCTCCCACACAAAATGCATCACAATTGTGAATAATTTACAATATAATAGGTGGTTGTTTATTGTACCACATTGCCTAGATGGCTGTTGGTTTCAGAACCAGATAACTTTATATATGTGTGTATGAATGGTTGTACAATACATACATGTTTGTAAATAGAGACTTTTATATACATAATATTTAGAAACTGCTTTCTTGTAACAGCTGCTGTCGTCAGAATATAAAACCTAAGCATTTTATGATTAATATTTGTTTCTTTTTTCACTAAAATAAACCTTTCTAGCTCTTGTTTAAAAGCTTACAGCTTCCACATGAACCAAAATATTTGAAACAGCCTTTAAATGGTCATTCTTATGTCCTTTGTTTTATACAAGATCGCATAATGTAGTTATTTAGTTGTATTATGTTCCATCATGTCATGTCATGGGTTTTTAAAGAATCTGAGACTTTTAAGGAATACAGTGAAACCCCGAGTTATGAAATTAATTCATCCCTTGGGACTTTTTTTTTAACATAAAAAAACCATATTTCAAAGTGTGTTTCCCATAGGAATATATTGAAAATTAAAAAATATATATTCCAGAAGTCAGAAAAAAGTTTAAAAAATATTTTTTCTGTTCCAATCACTTTATAAAGTGCACTTTGGAAAAAAAATGCCACATTTTCACACTTTATAAAATGATTTGAACAAATAAAAGACTCCCCCACCCCATTTTTTCTGACCCCCAGAAGGGACTAGTTTTCAATGCATTTTCAGCACTTCTGACAGTGGCCCCTAGTGGCCAGCTCTGGTAATGTGCCAGATTCATTCCCAACAATCAGCTGTTTGCTTCCCCTGCCATCTGGAAGTGCTGAAAAATCAGCATTTTAGTTGCCAAAACACACTGAAAATGTGGCAAAAAAAAAAAACAGAAATGAAGAAGAAATGTGCTCCATGCCCTCCTGCTGCTGGGGAAGTGGTGGATGCTGCCCAAGCAGCTGAAAAAATGGTGCAATTGCACCCACCATGCCAAATAACTGATCATATGTTGGGGGCAAAATGTAAGCCAAAGTGTCATTTTTGGGGGGGTTTCCTTTTGTATGGTAAGGTTTTGGTATTAGAAGTTTTCATAACTTGGGGTTCCACTGTAGTTTTACCATTGTTAACTCCAATGGGCTTTCTTGGTCAAGGGGAGGATTTGAAGCCAAATCTTATGAGCCCTTCTTTGTCACTCTGTCCTCTACACTAGCATTTCCCAAACTATGTTTCACAAAACACCGGTGGACTTCAATTCCAGGAAGCTTAAGTCAGTATATTGGCCTATCAATGCTTTGGGTAATTGACTTAGGCTTTTGGGAACTTAAGTCCAAAGACCAAAGATTAAGAAACACTGCTGTACACCATGCTGTCTCTTCCTGCTCATATAAAATGCCTATTAATATGGTGGAGTGCTGTTCACAGCTAAGGACTTACTTTGTACCTAAAAGATCAGAAAAAGATGTTTTGTCCAAGATCCTTCAAAGATGCTACCAACCTAAGTTAGATGAGGGATGTCTAAAAGTTTAATTTTTAATTTCACAGAATTCTTCATAACCATGAGCAAAATAATGTATTTTAAAAAATAGTGCTAGGACCTAGAAAGCCTTCCTCATTGACACAAAGGTTTTAAAATGTCCTCCCTCTTAAAAGCCTGGATCTAAATGCTGTATATACAGACATCTTATTAACATTTCTTTTTCACCAACATATTCCATGTTTTTTAACAGATATGTATTAGGCAGGTGCATGATGGCCCACTTCTTTATTGGGAACAGCTGTTGAATTTTGTCAGCACTGACAGACAATTCACAAGAACATACCAAAAATAGGACATCTTAATAAATGTGAAGAAATGACCTTATGATTTTTAAAGAAAGTGGGTTTAATATGAATCAGAAAATGTGTTACTCCCTAGAGTAGACAATACTCTGTTAGATGGAGCATATATTTAATGTTGTACTAGGCAATATCATATGCTGAGAAAAATTCAGAGACTATTGTTTTTCAGATTGCAGTCCCTCGGTTTGGGTTGGCAACATTCACCTTCTATTATGACTGGATCCCTGTACTACACTCTGAAATACGTCCTAGGGAACAAGGGGATAGTTTTTCCATGTTTTTAATGGCCCCCAGACCCACCCCCATTTTTGTGTGGATGTGTGTGGATACTCCTAGAAGGTGTACAGGGCATACAGAAACAGAGGCTACTAGTGGGTGCACAGGGATATTTTTGTAGAAAAAGTAAAGTATTTTTATATGAAAACTGAGATTGCCATTAAAGAAACCAGCTAGCTTTTTAATGTCCATCTGGACAGCCCCAGGGGTCTCTGGAGTCTGCGTATGCTTGTCCCACGTACATATACTTTAGATGTAGCCGAAACCGAAATGAATTCAGGAGGATTCATAAATAAATATGCATAGGATTTTGGGTAAAAAGACATACACAGGATGTCTTTTTACCCAAAGACATTTTGTCCATATGTAAATTCAGACCTTGGAAATTTTAACAAAATATATTAGTCTGTTCAAGATTGCCCCATGAATAATGAATTGAGATCTAGCAGTGTTTCAGCATTTTCTGTACGTGGGCATTTTCTAATAAACCTTCCCCATGATCTGAACTTCTTTTTTAACCCAGCTCAGGAAAATGAAGCACAATGAGATTAAGAAGTCTTGTTTGGCCAACAACTGTATTCACATATTAATGTGGCAAAGCCATTCACTTTTTGCTTTTGTCAGTTTCACATGGTGACTTTTTCTTATGAATGTACCCCCATGTCATGACAACTAGTACTTACCATCCACTTGCAAGCTTTCCTAGATGTTGTAAATGCTAGCTGTCACCATAGGAAAGCACATTTCTAAGGATTATTTCACCATGTGAAACTGACAAGGTAAAATTACCTTGAGCTTGCCACCTCCAAAGGCAAATTTGGCAAGAAGGTCTATGTGTTTCTTTACAATCAAACAAACCCATTTCTATCAATCTTCACTACTCTTATAGAGCTTTTTTTTTAAAAAAATTCAGACTTTTAAAAGAAAATTCACAGGTAGATAGGATTTTCATTTTAGCAAATTCATCATCTGTCAAACATTTTTTGAAAGAGATTGCAAGAAGGGAGGGAACAACACTCATACCCACACTTTTGTGAATCTGAAGGTCAATCAAAACCAGAAATAAAAACAGGCTCACCAAAAAGGTTTTAAATTTTTGTTTGTAAAAGAGTATGGTTCAGCCAATATTCAGTTTTGTTCTTTTGATCAGCAGTAGCTCAGTATCTGATCTCCCCACTACAATGAAGATTGCCAACCAAGTAAAGTAACCCCTTTTGTTAAATCATCTGCCTCAGCAACCAATTAATGAATCTTAAATATGGCTGCATAATACAAAAATGTCAATAATGGTTTTGAAATACTAAAAAAGCACAGTGTGTGGTCTAATTAATAAAAGACATAAACCAAAAAGAGACTTTAAAATAGTGTACTTTTAGCTACCAGCTCCATTAATTATAGTTTGTCACTGCCATTTAAAATTGGCTACCACCATTCAATCAATTAAAACTCAAGATGAATTTTTGACTGATAAACAACTGCAGCCTTGGAAGGTTTAATACCCTGCAACACAGAAAAAGTAAGCTGTGTAACACTGGCTATGTCTATTTGGAACTAAGTTCTAATAAATTCAGAGGTAGATGGCTATACGATTACAGACTAATTCTATTTAAAAGCAGAGACTGCTATTAGAGATGCATCTCTTCTGTTTTAAAAATAACATTTAGAAAAAGAATCATTTTATTTATTAGCACATCTTGCTACTATGTTGCGTATATCTGAAGAAGCTCTCAATCCAGTTTACATTACATAATAAAATATTCTGAAGCCTGTTAAATAGCTGGAACTAAATCAGTAAATTTGCACCTGAGTGTTTTTTCAACTAGTGTTTTTTCAGCTGAGTGGCTGAGTCAGTAATCACTACATGTGGTTGAATCTTGGATCTCCTACCACTTTTGAGAGTTGCCAGCTAGGTGAGGTGGTAGAGGCAGGTGATGGGACATGCACATCTTTGTTATTGACACATTAGGATTGATCACTGATCCCAGTGTTCAGTTGATAGTGCTCTCCCCTGCTTACAAGTAACCCTTAACCCTAGATGAGAGCTCTGAAGCCATAGTCTTAAAGAGTTCAATCAGAATAGCACTTTGTTGAATGTCCTTTCAATCTGTAACTGTAAAACTAATACAGTATGTGATAGCCATATGTCATCAAGTCAATTTTGACTTTCAATGACCCTTTTCAGGAGATTCTAGAGTGTATTCAGAAGTGGTTTACCATTCCCTTCTTCTGGGGGGCTTCCTGGGACCATGCAGCTATCCCCGGGCCACACAGGCAGGATCTACTCACAACCTCTGGCTCTGCAGCCAGATACCTAAACCACTGAGCAATCCAGCCAGTTAAAACTAATACACACTGAACAGAAATGAGTTAATAAAATGTTTTATGAGCTACCAGTGACAGAAGCATAGCTTCTTTTCTGATCCCCCCATTGCAAATTTGTCTTGATTTCACTGACCTTAGAACCACTTCTACCTAAAGAGCAGAGTAAAAATCTTTCAAAAAAGTGCTATTCTGGTTGAACTCTTGAAGACTATGGCTTCAGAGCTCTCATCTAGGGTTAAGGGTTATTTATAAGCAGGGGAGATCACCATCAGCTGAACACTGTGATAAGTGAGCCATCCTGATGTGTCAAAAACAAAGGTGTGCATCTCCCATCACTTGCCTCTACCACCTCACCTAGCTGGCTTCTCTCAAAAGTGGTAGAAGACCCAAGATTCAACCACATGTAGTGATTACTGACTCACTCACTCACTTAGCACCTAGAGAAGCAAGAGCTCACTGATTATTAAGGCCTCTTATAAATGTCCTGGTCTTATAAATATAATGAAAGGCAAAAGAACTTGCTCCAAGTATGTGATGGAAAAATACATTCTCATCTAGTATATAGTGATTTAAAAGAAGAGCTGTCTGATATAATTTCTTGCAGAATTCTAACAGAATAAATTAAGACAATGTGTATGACAGTTATGTAATGGGTCATCAATCATACTTGAAATACTGTGGCCTAAAATACTGTGTTCCGTAACTGAACACAGCAAATATGCATTCCCACAAAGGTGAACAGAACACAACACCAGCCAAATCATTTTAATTTGTGACAGAAAACTTCCCATGTCTCTCTCCATTTCAATCTGGAAAAAAATGTAGTGGTAGTAATGCAAGACACTGATAAGGAACTGATAAGCTGTTGATGAGAGGTTTCATGAAGAGACCATAAAATGTCAGTACAGTAATACCTCACATAACGAATTTAAATAGTTTTGCAAGACTACTCGCTATGCGAGTTTTTTGCTATGCGAGTCAGACTTGCATAGTGAAAATTCCTATGGGGAAACTCGCATAACGAGCTTGTTCTGAGAGTTTTCTATAGGGAAAGTCTGACTCACATAGTGAATATTTTCGCTATGTGAGTCGGACTCGCATAGCGAAATTTTTTTCATTATGCGAGTTTGCCCTCATAGAAATGCTCGCTATGCGAGTATTTCCATAGGGGAAGTCTGACTCACATAGCGAAAATTTTCATTATGCGAGTTGGATCGCTTTTTGAAAAACCCGCTCCTTATGCGAGTTTTTTGCAAAGCGAAAAGCTCATTAAGCAAGTTTTGACTGTAATATGTTTAACTTATTGCTGACAACTTGGGACCTTTTCACGAAACCTAACATCAGCAATGTAAAATGGCTTCATCACTCTCCTCTATTGCATGTAATAAAGCTACAGTGGCAGAAATATGTTTTTTCCAAGTTAAGTCATGCTATACATAAGCAATCCTCCACAAACAAATTTTCCTCAGTTCAATACTGTACCTGCTGAGGTATAAATGGGAACTCATCTACAACATTTGCATAATGCTATCCTGTATGTTATCAACTACATCTGGTGAGACATTCTCACAGCCAGAAAATCTCACTGTCCAGGCTTCCCAGCCACATGGAAATGAAAATGACAACAATGTTAAGCAGACAGTTCATGATTCTGCTGAAAAAAATTATGTGGTTTTCCCACTGCTAGTCTACAACTCCCATCATACCAAAACGCTGGCTACATCAGTGTTCCCTATCCTTTAGTTTTTTGACTCCAATTCTCAGAAGCCTAAGTCAATTCCAGAAAGCCAATGTACTTATTTAGGCTTCTGGGAATTGAAGTTCCCCTGCATGACATGGGCCTCATATTGGGAACCATTGGGCTACATTGTCAAGGAACCAATGAAAGTTACAGTGTAAAAGTCACACATTCTCACTCCTAGTATACAGACTGAGGGAAGATGCCAGCAAACACAAACCTCTCCCCACACACACACTTTGAATGTAACACACATCTAGAGGGAAAGAACAATCAAGAATTACCATGTATGTTAACTTGCATTAGATAATTGAATCTGCAAGGGGAGGGGGGAGAGTCTACCTCCAAGAATTCCCTAAGCTACCAGTTACATTAGCAAATACAGAGACTATGCCATGAAACAGCAGAACATTCAAGACAAACTCTTTGAAGAATGAGGAATGTGTGTCCTAGTCATACTTCCTTGACACTGGTTAAAGTTCTGGACAAAATCACAAAAGCTGTTAAACAAGTTATTTACATGGGCAACATTTGCTTCATATGTGAGCCTATTTCTTACTGACATCTAGTGCTTTTAGAAAATCATAATAACTCACTGACTCACCATGAGTCAGTGAGCTTCCATGTGATGGGACTGAGCTATAAATATGGTAATTACAATTTCTGGCAGGTTTTAGCTGCTACATGATAGGCAGTGACAAAGAGAGTACTTGACTTGAATTTGTGCCCTTTATCTGAATAGTTATTAAGGACACAGGTGTCCTGATAGGGGGGAAAAGACGACAATCCTAGCAACAATTACAGTTACCACAGGAATTACACAGGTACCTAAATCCATACCTCCTTGTAACCAAACAAGTACTTTAACCTTGACTATAAACAAACAAACAAACTTTAAACGCAAACACTTCTTTTTCTCAGTCAATTTACATTATAAACCATGAATAAGCTAAGATAACATAATGAATTAAAGTTCAAATACAAACTGTGCAGCTCACATCTTTACTTCTCTAAAATCAATATTTGACTACTGATATCCTATATGACATTATACAAGTGACCTTCACTGAAACCAATCTCTTCCTTCTCAGCAAAAATAAAACTCTGAAATTCTGCTGCTTAGTGTAGTAAATCACAACTAGAGAAGGTCTACTACATCAGAGGGGATTTGGTAAGTCATCCCCTTCATTAAGTTTTTTCTAATTCACTCAGCCTACTCCAGTTGTGATATAATATATTAAGTAACAAGATTTAAGCCATTTTTTCATATAATTTTAATGGAAACTTGCTAATAAATAATGTGAAGCCCATGTCCAAATTGATTGCACTTTTGCCTGAAAATTTTCTTGAATAATTAAACCCTGGCAATTTTACTATAGATAAAAGAAAAACATTTATTTGGACAGTTGTATTCAAATGTATCACAAAAGCACAATTTACTCCCTTTTACTTTGCAATAATATATGTCAGGGTGGGGGTGGAATCTGAAAGCAGAAAAACAATATTTAATGGAAAAAACACAACTTGTGCTCTCTCTTTTTTAAAAAAAACTTTGTACATATAATAGTCAGATAGAGTTTTCTTTCAAGAAAAGCACTCAACAAAATAATTAATTCTCCCTCTTCTCCAGACAGAGAAATTTTATATGATACAAAGTAATAAAAGAAAACTTAAGAACTATAACTTACCCACTTTCATGTATATAAAATGGAAAGTTTAGAAAGGAGAAAAAAATTCAAAGTGAAACTCTAGTACCATATAGAACATAAACACACAGTGATCTAATGTTGTATATCTTCAGAATGGTTCAGCATAGCAAACTTAAAGAAAACACTGAGAAGAGTGTGATGCTATTAAATCCATCATTTCAGGAACAAAATGTAGAAGGTATGGACTTTTGTTTATGAGCAACAGATGGCACTGGGAATAAACCATTCAACTTCAGGTAAAGACTATGTCATTTTCTTCCATTTCAAATTGTTATCAAGTGTTTATTCATAAACTATAAAAATACATGTGCTGGGATACATATGATACCATAACCTTCCCATCATACAGTGATGCTGTGTTTATGGACCTATTTCCCACTGGCTGATGCCCAAATGGAGTTAAGAATTGATAAATAGACTTGTAAAGTCCATCATTTGACTTCTGGTGGTACCAGCAGACATATGGAGCTAGACAGAGGGTCAGTTTAGTTGAATTAACAACCCCAAATTGGTGACAGACATTATCAAAGTAGGATATTTGGGCTGAATTATGAATATAAATTTTGACATGTGGCTTACTAACTTAGCCCTATTAGTCACCCTAGCAGGAAGCTCCTTAGAATAATAATTCATGAACAACAACAGCAACGAAAGATATTATATAAATCTCTTTTTCTGACATGATTTTCCCCTGCCCTCAGATTGTCACTTTAATTTTGACCATGACTCTCCAGAGATCATTGCAGCTTTGGAAAGAAAGTTTGGAAATCAGTGTAATACACTGAGCAACTCAGCCTGAAAGCTATTTGGCATCTGGAAAAACCTGCAGCACTATAGCTGAATAGGAATCCTGCTCTATGAAACTTAAACCTGTGAATCATGAGCAGAACCTTGCATCGAACACTACGATTCTGTGCCAGCTGCAGAATTTAAATTCCTATGGAAACCAATGGTGCATGATAATACTCTATAAGATTCCCAGATACTTAATTATATGATCAGAGCTACAGGTTCTTTTCTCACATTATATAGCAAGAAACCAAGTGTACATAAAACAACCCTGGCTCTCCCTGTCAAAAGCAGCTGCATAATACACATTTTCAAATGCCTTTTGTGTCACATTTTAGATCTACATCTTAAAAACAAAGTATTAATGTGCAAGGATGCCCCATGAGCTGTTCCATGTGATTGAATGAGACATTAATGGTGATGGAAATGCTATCGTGTTTATAAAAATAGGAGCTACAATAAAATATGTCTATATATATTTCAATAAGTTATTTTTACTAATCAGTTATGGATCATATATCTCTGAACTCTTTATTGATTTGTCCACATCTATGGCGATCTTTTTAAAGATCGTAATATTGGTTGGTAATTCAAAAGTCCAGAAACATACAAATACATCCTTTTTTTTGTTTCTTTTAAAAAAAAGGGAAAGAAAAGAACAAACAACCTTGTAATAAAGTCAGGGTGTGCTAATCTTGTCCCTTCCAGCTTCCTCAAAGCCATTTAGAGCCATCCATGGCTTAAAAAGGATTTTGGTGCCCTGCACTTTTCAACCAAAGACAGGAAAAAAACAAACAATTGGTCAGCTCTGCATATTCAACAGAAAAGAGAAGAAAGTGATTTCTATGACCTTTTTGACACAAATCTTTATGAGAAACATTTTTATACACATCCCAAATGCTTCTCTTAGCACAATACGCGCCATGTAAAGGGGTGAGAGAACAAATTCTGTGCCTCATTTACTCAATCAATTGGATCCGACTGGCAGTTTAAAAAACCAAATAACACAGAGAGAAAGACAGAAAGAGAATGATCTATAACTATGGAAGCAGCACACCCTTTCGGTAATTTTCCCCGAAGCTGGAAATTCTTGTGCCAAGGCACTTCACCTTCCATCAAAATGAAGCAAAGGCAGGTTGGGGAGGAAAGGGATAAAGAAGGGAACATTGTGTTTCCTTGTGTGTGGTTATTAAATACAAATGCTGTAGGAGAAGAGGACAGGAGGAGAAAAGGAGGCCTCAGAACTGACTGAATGTGGTCTGTTTTTCCAACACTTCGAGGTAGTCTGGCTCTGCGTTTAGTTTTGCTTTTAGCTCCAGATATTCGTTCCTGTTGGGCTCTACATAAACAGTGCTTGGGGGAGTATAGAGCACTGTCTCCCGGAGCCTGCTGTCCCCTGGGCCAGGATGTAAGTAAGGGTGAGGGGGGCACCTAAGATCATAATTAGGGGAATAGGTGTAAGCAGTTGCAGGGAATTTAGGGTACTCAGGAAGGATACTGCCCCCCAAGCTGGAAGAAGGGTGCGTGTCAGGCTCCAAAATGCCCCTGTAAAAACAATCAGCATCCTGAACAGGGGAAAGCAATTCGTCTCGAGGCTCAATGGTGCTCACGCTGTATGTGGGGCTCCGGAGGTTGTCCTCTTGGACCCCTGGAGCCACTAGAGGCTGCCCCAAGGCCTGTGGGGCTGGTGGAGGCTGGGGCTGGAGGTGATGGTTGCTGTAGGTCACCTTGAGCTCATGAAGATCTTTGTAATCCTCCCCTGCATTGCCCTCCCTGGACCGGTAGATGGGGTTCTTGCACATGTGACCTAAAGGGTGAGGGATGTACTCATATATGTGTCCAGCAGGGGTTTTCACCTTGGGCAAAGTTGGACCTCCTCCTCCTCCTCCTCCACGGTGAAGATGCTGCGGATGCTGCTGGTGATGGGCATGTGGGTGAGAATGGGGGGCTCCTCCACCTGTGTATACACTATACTGCATGTTGAAGGAGCTCACATCCGAGTTGTTGGTGCTGGCATGGTCTCCTTGCACCTTCTTCCTTCGCTTCATGACCAGCACAAACAGGCCTGCAGCTACAAATACAGACATAATGAAGACCAGCAACAAGCTGAGGATCAGCACCGACAAAGGCACTGTGGAAGAAGGAGAGGAGGAGGAGGAGCCACCAGAAGATGATACTGACTCATCCTCTTCCAAGGTGCTGTTAAATTGTCCAGAGTTGGAGAAGGGAGTGGTCTTTAATGGTCCCTGCATGGAAGATGGAGTGGGTGTGGAAACTATGACATCAGAATAGTCTGGACATAGTAGTTCTGCTTTGATGTTCTTCATGTAACTTTCAGCAAACTTCTTAGGTGATTCACAGATTACCTGATCCACGAGGACTCCTGTGTTGAGTTGTTCAAGCCATAGCTTCATGCCTACCACATCACATGTACAATCCCATGGGTTCTCATGGAGATCTATCTGAAGCAGGGACTTCAACTGATCAAGTACTCCACTAACAGGGAGATAGGAGAAGTGATTGCTCCTTAGATTCAACCTATAGAGAGTCAAGCCAGAAAAAATGCCCACAGGCAAAGACCTCAGGAGATTATTGTTGAGAAATAAAAGTTGTAAATTGGGTACAGGATCAAAGGTTCCTGGCTCAATCTCACGGATCACATTATATTGCAGGAAGAGATACTGCAAACTCTGAAGGCCAAAGAAAAGCTCAGAATTTAGCTTCTCAATCCGGTTCCCATTCAGATAGAGTCTCCGCAAGTTAGTAAGATCCCCAAAGGCTCGGTCCTGAATGACCGAGATGCGGTTATTGCCCAGGTGCAGCAAATCCAACCCAGTGGCATCCACAAAATCTGACCTGCGTACCAGAGCAATGTAGTTCTCAGTTAAGTACATCTTCTTGGGGTTGTATGGTTTGGGTTGGAGCTCTGAGATACTCTCAATCTTTCTCTCTTGGCAGTTGACATTGAGGCCCAAGTCAGAGATCTGAAGGTTGCATGTGCAAGCTGTAGGACACTCCAAAGGCACAGGGGATTTGGTCTGGTAAGCAATGCTGGGGCCATAGTTGCTGTAACCCAGATCCTTGGAGGGCAAGCGGGAGGTGGGACGCACTCTGGACTTGTTGGGTGGGCGGGTCCCCTTGGGCCTCAAGGGTGATTTGTAAACAGCTGAGGAAGATGTAGCCACTGAATTCACAGAAGCTGGTGTTGTATGAAAATACCCTGTGGTGCTCAATGGTGTCTGTGGTCTCATCTCATAATCTGAGATGAGTCTCCTTGGGCAAAGCTCCTGCTTGGAAACCTCATCCAAATCCCTTCCATGCAAACGGAAAGGAGTTTCACAGACCACATCTCCCACTAGGGCAGAATAGGAGATGCTGTCTAACCAATCTTTCAGAGCAATCAATTCACAGGAGCAGTTCCATGGATTTTCTTCCAGTTGTAGCTCTACAACCTTATCCATATGCTGCAGCAGGCCCAGGTATGGGAGTAGTTTCAATCGGTTGCCTCGCAAATCAAGATGAGTCAAGGGTACAAACCGAAACAAGTTGTTGGGCAATGAAGAGAGGAGGTTGTCGTTCAAGATCAGAACCTGAAGCAAGTGAAGTTTGCTGAAAACATTAGGTTCAATAGTACTGATGTAATTGTAATCAACTTGGAGATACTCCAAGCTCTCCAATCCCACAAAAGTGTCATCTCTTAGTATTTCCAGCTTGTTGTTATTCAGGTGTAGCCTTCTTAGGCTCCGCAGCCCATGAAAGGCACCTGTTTCAATGTCCTGTATATCATTACCCCCCAGGTGCAAAATGGATGCCCCACTATAATTTACAAACTGGTTGGGGTAGAGCCTGTTGAGCAGATTCCCAGATAGAAGGAGATGGTAGATAGAAAACTTAGGAGGGCTGATCTCAGACAAGTTGATGATCCCCCGGTTCTCGCAGCTCACCGTCAAGATGCCATCCTTCTCCTCACAAGGGCATTTGTTGTCACAGATCTCCCCGTAATACTCAATACTCTCAGCCCATGCTAGGACTAGAGACGTTAAAGCAAAAGCTATGGTCTGCACCATCCAGATATGCATTTTCCTGTTGAGGTCTTGCTCCAGAGTCACCGTAGAACAGCAAACATACATGTTATCTCCTGTGGACAGCAAGTGGAAAAAACCATACACCATCATGACACAAATGTGCAGAATTAAATCTAACTGTGACAATATTAGGTTTGTTAAAAACATGAAAGGAAATGGGATGTTTCAAAAAATTAGTTTTATTCTATCTAGTTGTTAAAAGTTTTGATTCAAATAAAATAAATAATGACTATCTTAATTTGGTTTTTATGATCACAATCCAAATCCTTTCTATTTATAATACTAACATTTCCATATATATACATATATAAAATGGCTGTCAATTTAGTTACCTGATGATAATTTCAGAAAATAAAAGCACCATTTTACAGATTATCATCCTCATCTATCACTCTCACAGTCTTTCTTTTTCTTTTCAGAACCTCCCAAATGAACAGCAACCTTCAAGGGAAGGTCTTCCCCAATTTTATTTCCCACAAACATGATGTTCTAGCTAGCATTTTTTTAAAACCATTCCTTAATATGTCACTGCAGGGGTCTATAGAAACAGCCATTGTAATGTTGGAAGGCAGCAATGTATCCCCAGAGCCCTAAAGCCACAAATCTACCCAAATATCTGATTTCCTAAATAGTTAATATCTTTTTCATTTTTTCCTTCTTAAGGGGGGGGGGGGTTTCAGAAGAGCTGGAAGCCTCCAGCCAAATGATACAATATACACCCCCTCATCTTTTCATACCATTGTGTTTCTTCCCCCTTCAAAAAAAAAAGACAGAGATACCCACTGGTGGAATATTTATGAATCTTATTACAAGCTGACTTCTTAAAGAAGTCATCATCACTTTAAGGATTGATTTCTCAGTAAATGAGCTATTTTCACAAGAGCGCTGGCCAAAAAGCAGCAATGCAATGCAGACCCTTTCTAAAACACACACACATAGACACACACACGCAAACACACACACTTAAGAAGTGAAAAGCATTATCTTTAGCCACTCACCCAGAACTTGGCTAACATGTTGGATCTGAAGACTGTCTCTGCAGCTTCAACCTTATCGGAAATATTGGCTCCCCCCTCCCAATCTTTTGACAAAATAGTTTCATTGCAAACGAGAGAGAGAGGCAGCTTTCAGGGACATTGATCATCACTAAGTGAAGCTGTGGAATTCCTCTTTCCCAAATCCCAAGGCTTTGTGCAGACCCCCTCCCTCCTTCTGAGAAGGCATCCAACAAAAGTAGATTGGGGAATACCCTCATCCACCCACCTAGTCACCTCTATTTGTGCCCCCCCCCAGCAGACAAGTGTCTCATCTTAAATCTCTAAATGGCATCCCTACAGAAACATGGAATCTCCATTTCTTTAATTTCCTTTCCTAGCTTATTTTGTCTCCCTTCAGACATTTCTTTTACTTTTGAGTTGGCTGAGAGCAATACAGAAGAGGAAAAGAAAAGCTATTTGGGGGATGAAGGCAGTGAGAGAAATAGATTAATAAGTCATCCTGCCTTGAGCAATGAGTTTAATGGCTAGTGGATCAGAAGCACCTGTCTGGAGTTCAAGCATTTTGCAGCAGAACCCATAGACAGGTTAGAGAAGAAATCTTAGCTGTTCATTGCAATGGTTCAGATAAATAAATAAATAAATAAATAAATCTCTGCATCAAGCATGAAATGGAGGGAGGATGAGAGAAAGGGAAAGGGGGGGAATCCCTCCACTTTCAAGAGAATTGCCTATTCCTCTGGAAATCTTCATCAGAGGCCTATTTATTAACACACACACACACACACACAGCCCAAAAAAACCCCGAGAGCCACACACACAAATACGCAAATGAATACATACATCCTTCTGAAGTTAAGGAGATGTTCTTCAAAATAAAATGAAATAAAATTAGTGTGTGTCTAATTTACAAAATCAGAGGGGTAGAAAGAGATAAAGTTGGATGTGGCAAAGAGAGGGCTTAGAGATCTCATTGCAAAAGGATAGAGAAAGAAAGAAAAGCAGCAGATAATTGTGTTTTTTCAACATGTGCATGTGTATATGCATCTAAAACACGGGGCAATTCTTTCCCTTTACCCATCTTCTTTGGGGGTGGGTGGGTATGAGTTCCACCTCTCAGATTACCGCACTGAAGCAGATGTCTCAGTTGCAAGCAAAAACCTTTCTCCCCACTGGTCCAGTCGTGGGAGCCAGGAGCAATGGGGGTGTTTTTTTTAAGGGAGGAAGAAAGGGAGCCAAGAACAACAAGGAGATTGGGATCAACTCCCCCCCCCTTCCTCCTCCTCCTCCTCCCGTTTCCACCCCACTACTTACTGAGGCTGAAATCTCCAGGGCCCACGCATGGTTGCAACCCCTAAAGCCGCCCTCGCTCGGTTTTGTTCGGGGCTTGCGAGCTGCCCAGGCACAGGCGAGTTGGAAAAGGCAGGAGGGAATGCAGTTGGGAAAGGCTGCCTGCCTGCCTGCTTCGCGAGACGCACGCACGCACGCACACATAGAGAGCGCCTTGCACACGCCTGGTATGGTACCCCATCTACACACACACACACACACCAGCGATGCCAGGGGCTGCCTCCTAAAGCTCCTCTCCTCAACAGTAGAAAGTGGACGGAGGGGGGGGGGGCAAGCAAGCTGGAGAGGCAGGGAGGGGCGAGCCAAGAAGAAGCAGGAGGCAGGCAGGGAAGGAAGGAAAGAGGGGAGGAAAGAAAAGAGCGACATGGGGGGGGGGAGAGAGAATAGATATATAGGGGGGGGGGAGCAATCCTAAACGGTGCTGGAGACTCACGGGTGGGATCCGGCTGAGGTTTTTTTTCCTTCAAAAAAAAAAATGGGGGGGAAACATCAACATGAGAACCCAGCGGCGGGAAAGGGTGGGTGGGGAAAGGGTGAGGGTTTTCATGAGGGAAGAATGTCATGAGGCGGCGAAAATATGGGGAGTGGGGGTAGGAATAGGGGAAGGGAGGTTGTGTTGGGTCGCCACGGTGGACGCGTGAGGGGGCGGCAGTTTGCCTCGGTGGGTGGGTGTTTGGGGAGAGGGCTCGGCGACACGGTGGGGAGGGGAGTCAATGGGGCAGGTGTGTTTAAAAAAAGCCCGAGGTTCGTGACTGGGAGTCAAAAGAAGAGGGTGGGTGGGTGTTTTGAGGAGCCGAGGAAAGGGACTAGGACACAGGGCAGAAGGAGTGCGAGGGTGTGAGCGGGAAAAGTCTGAGGCGGAGGGGAAAGCCGGGGGCGGGGAAGAGAGGAGAGGGGTTAACTCTGCGTCCTGGTGGGGCCCGCGGTCCCGGCTTCCCCCCCCGCCGACAGGAGGGGGAGCTGGCTGCCCAAAGTCGCTTGTCCCCTCGCCACACAAGCACACGCATACACACAAGCACAGGAGCGCGCGCCCGCCCTTCCTCCTCATGCAGACACACCGTTTCCCTCGCTGGCTCGCGTTCGGGCGATACTCACGCTTCCCGCCGGAGAGGTCAACTTTGGTCCCCCCTCCTCAGCGGCAGAGGCTGGTGGCGTTGCTGCTGCTGCTGCTTCTCCTCCTTCTCTCCTCAGCGCCGGCCGCCGCCGCCTCACCTCCCGCTCGGCCCCATGGCGGCGCGGTGGCCACGGGCAGAAGGAGCCTCCTTGGCCCCGCGACAGGACCTCCCTTCCTTTAAGGCGCCGCTTCTTCTTCTTCCTCTTGCCGCGCGCTCTGGACATGGTAGGGCTGGCGGGCAGGGCGCGGGGCGGCCGTGGTCTGCCTCAGCTTCGGCGGCGGCGGCTCCAGTCCTCCTCGCCCAGCCGCTTGGACCCGAGCCTCCGCGTTAGGAAGCCGGGGCGCCCAGCGATGCATTCCCCGCCTCAGCCACCTTGGGGGAAGGGAAAGCTCTGTTCCTGGTGAGGGGGCTTGTGTGTGTGAATGTGTGTGTACGCGCGCGCGCGGATTCCCCCCCTCAATAAATAAAAATCTCCTCAGCGTCGCCTGTTATCCAGCAGTGATCCGGACTTCCGACGACGAGACGCAGAGCGAGGCTCTTGGCATCGCTTTCCCTGGAGAGCGTGGAAAGCAAGCGGAGGAGGAGGAGGAGATCAGGCAGGGACGCGGGGTGGACGGACGGACAGACAGACAGACGCGCGCCCGAGAAAGAGAGAGAGAAAACCGCCGCCTCCTTTCCCCCCCCACACACGCCGACTAACTGCGACCAACTTGTCCGCGGCTCCGTTCCTGATCAGAGGGAAGGGAAGCGGACCCGAGCCGGGGAAAGAGAGAAGCCGAGGAAACCGTTTGGGTTGCTTAAAAAAAAAAAAACCCACATACACACAGGGGCACTGCTGGATTGGAGGAAGAGGAGGAGGAGGAGGAGGAAGGGCAGGATCGGCATTGGGGCGCCGCGGCCGAGAGATGGCAGTGTTGGGCACCGAATGGGCATTCTTCAGGAATGCCAGTTTTGGCTTTAAAGTGAGGGAAGCATTTGGTCTCTCGCTTCCCCCCCCCTCCCCCGCCAGCAGGTTTCTCCCCCCCCCCCACCACCTCCTTGTTATGATGATGCCGATAATTCCGAAGCACGGGGAAACCAGCCTCGCTGGGGAATTATTCTTGTTATTATTAAATGCAGATCTCCAGACAGGGTGGCCAACGCTTTGGGTGGCGGGCGATCGGAAGTCACAGGGAGAAAAATCTGTCATTGAAGAAGGAGGGGGGGGGAGAGAGCCCCTGCTCTTTCCTTTCCCAGCTGGGAGCAGCGCAGGATGCAAAATGCGGAGGACGGGCGAGCAAATGTGCCAAACGAGGGCACTCAAAGGCATCGTCGGGACTGAAGATGTGCCGTGTGGCCTCTCAAAATAGCCTTCTCAACACTGGATTTTAAAAGGCGGTCTTTTAAAATTTCAGCTCTCCTTCCTTTTTTCCTAAAAAGGACACCTTAAAACCACCTTAAAACGTAAGCAGTATTTGCTTTCAGCTCTGAGACAGCCCAATCCGTTTGCACATTTAAGAAAGGCTTCCCAGTAATCTGTGTAGATAAGTATTGGGGGGGGGGGGAGTGCATCCGTGCAGAAAATCTACCAGAATCTAGTAGTGTATGAGGCTGCATACATAGAAAGAAGCCAATCTTCTGCCATGAATAACTGCCAGTAGAGAGACTTGTTCTAGTGATGAATCAGCTGCTTCATTGTCTTTTGAGTTGTCCTTCATTTCATTTTTGGATGTCTGCAATCACATGTATATTTGATTCGCAGAATGAGCAAAAGCTACAGTGGGCAGGTCTCACTGACCAATAGAGGAAGACACAAGGGGATGACCAGGCGAATTAGATCCAGCTCCAAAAATATTTGCCAAAGGGAGGAACAAAGGCTTTGCTGCTCTGCCAAACTCCAAGAAGTGGATGGCTGCCACACTTCATTTCATACATCTACAGAAGTTCCTGTTGCTCTTTCTTTATGTTCTAAGCAGGTGTGTGCTGGTATATCGGGCAATTGGGCTTTGTCCCACCCTGCCTGTGCCTCTGGCGCCCTGGGTCACCAATAGTGATGTATGGGAGTCACCCTCAACCCCCCAATAGACGCCCCCACCATTCCCTGTCCAGCACCTTCCCATGGTGCTCTGCACACTGCTGGTTCAAAGGTGTATAGTGCTCAAGACTGAGAATATGACATGGTGTTCTATGACAAGCCACAGGCTTCAGAGAATAAAAGATAGAGTGGTGCTTACACCAGTTGGGTATGATATAAGTGAAATAAATAAACCTCAGCCACATCACTAGGATGCTTCTGCTCCAGAAAATAAGGATAAGTGCTTGCCAGACAGTTTGGATCACAGCTGCCACTATTGCTTACAGTTGGCCATGCCGGCTGGAGTTTATAGATGCTGTAAACAAAACTTTGGGAGATACAAAGTTTCATAGGCAGTTTAATTTAAAACATCCAACGTACATCAATCAGAGCCAGTCAGTGGCGGGCATCAGCAGGTTCGCACCAGTTCACCAGAACCGGTAGCAGAAATTCTGGCTGGCCCCGATCATGCAAGGTTTGAAATAAAGTAGCCCTAATTCAGGGCTTTCCCCCTGGCCACACCCAGTATATACTCCAAAAGTGTAGGTAGTAAAAAAAAATTGGGCTCACCACTGAAACCAGTCCTACTGTTTGGCAAAGTGAGGAGATTGCCTTATATAATAGATGTTGGGGAGTGGTGGTATCATTTGCTACCTCCGTCTTCTGTGCCTCTGAAGTATCCCTCTCTAATAGTGGACATAGCCAACTTGGCCCAGATAAACTAGGCTTGTTGCCTCAAGTGCAGTGAAAACTATTAGCCTCTCTTTAATACCAAAGTAGGAGCTAGCTGCACATCAGGAATGGGGTGCAATCTGTATCATCCTGACCTTTGTGCTTAATATGCTTAATAGTTCCAGTTGGGGAAGAAATAATCCCATTCACTTTCAATTGGCCTCAGTTGTCTTACAGACCACAGCCAGTTTGCTTCATGCTTATTCCTATTCCACTTTAATATCTATCTGAATAATCCACAGAAGTCAGAATGATAGGCAAAAACAATGAACATGGGGAAACCAAGGGCTCTGCTATACAATGTAGGTAGTGGTGGGTCAAACTGAGTGCCATTATTTGACCTCCAGTGTGCAAGCAAAGATCCAATACAGGAGACATACAATCCAGAAAGCCATTTGATCCTGTTCATAACATTACTGTGATATATTCCACTCAAATCCAGTCTACTTTATGATACAGGCACTCAGTTGATTTGACTGAGCTTTGCCACCTTAAGGGATGGGGGTTTGAGGGCAGGGAATTCTTAAATTCTTTCCAACTCCTGAAAATGGAAACAATGTGAAACTCTTTTATTCTGAAAATGATGCAAAATGTGCACAGATCAAACAGACAGAGGAGTCTGGAGCTTTTTGGAAACGTTCGTGTTATCACGAGGACTTCAGGAGTTCAATTTCTGTTTGCTTTGGGCTTTCTGGCTCTGTTACCTTTATTACTTTTGTTTTCAAAGGTGAGTTACTTTTTAAAAAAACCAACCTAAGACTTTTGGCCCCGTGAATCAATATTCTTTGCCTTTGAGAAACCTCTTTCAATTTAACACTGCTTCAGGTAACCTTGCTTCATTTCAGACAGTTTCAGAAATGGGCCAATCACCTTGCATTGCTTTGGAGTCCAAATAAATTCAGAAGCCAAAACACATCCCTGCTTCCAATTTGGCTCTACTGTGTTGTACTAAATTCCTTTGTAGTGGAAGAGGCAAGGACAAACACAGTCCTGCTTCCTGTCTTCTTTCCTTGCTGACCATTTTTTGTGTCATATTCACCAAGCAACAGTGCAAGACAAAGGTGGGCTTTACCTGCAGAACTCCAGTTCCTGGATGTCATCCCAGGAGGAGGAGAAGCCTCACTATCCCACACTGGTGTGTTGGGTTGCAATTGTGTTCTATTTTTATAACAGAAGCATTAGAACACTGATGCCTATGAAGGAACAGAAAGATTGTTCCTCAGCATTTGGCAGTTGCAAGCCCTGAGAATTCATAGAAATTATGAAGTCAAATCAAATGTCCTGTACTTCATGCAGCTCATGCTCATGTACTTCCCCCTCCCCCTAGGGGTTTCAAGCTTCATTAATAAGGAAGGGTTTTCTGTCTTTGCCTCCTCCCACGCTCACCCCTTAATTGCTTTCAGCTAAAATAATTGAAGCCACAGAGCAGTGGAATTACTGTATTTGTACTGTACACAGCTCATTCCCATCTGTACATAATTGTTTTTAAGCACCATTTCTCACACAATGTTGAATTCTCCATTTAAGTGATAGTTTCATGTGTTATTTATCCATCTGAGTTTTCTCTTGGAGCTGAAAGGTTTCTTAGCTGATGAAAAGTGCATGTTCCACATTCCATTAAAAACAATCCTTGTAATGTTCCATGTAGAAAAAAACATACTTCCTCTTTATAATAAATTCATTCATTCATTCATTCTTCAAATTTATACCCCGCCTCGCTCAGGCGAACCTGACTCTAGGCGGCTTCCATACTAAACAAAACAATATAATACAATATAACAATATCCCACCAAACCCCCCCCCCCCATTAAGTCCTCTATTGCTGCCCAAGACCCCCAAGTTCTCTCCCTTTGAGGCCGGATGGCTGAGGGAGAGTCCAACAAAGTCCAACAAAGGGGAGCGGCGGCGGCGTTTTGCGCGGCAGCGGCGGCATTTCTTCGGGCCTCCCCCGGCCCAGGGAGGCTCCTTTTATCTTCCTCCCGGCCGGTGACGGGGGCCGGGGGCGCGGCGGCGGCGTCTGGCGCGGCGGCGGCGTTTCTTCGGGCCTCCCCCGGCCCAGGGAGGCTCCTCTTATCTTCCTCCCGGCCGGTGACGGGGGCCGGGGGGCACGGCGGTGGCGTCTGGCGCGGCGGCGGCGTTTCTTCGGGCCTCCCCCGGCCCAGGGAGGCTCCTCTTATCTTCCTCCCGGCCGGTGACGGGGGCCGGGGGCACGCGGCGTCGGCGGCGTCTGGCGCGGCGTCGGCGGCGTTTCTTCGGGCCTCCCCCGGCCCAGGGAGGCTCCTTTTATCTTCCTCCCGGCTTCCTTCTGTTCTTGTAGGTTTCTTGAGGGAAGGAGACAAGGGATTTGCCTTGCAGAGATATTTTGGTACATCTCATGCCATACTTCAGCCCCTGGGTTTGGTGGAACTCTGTTGCCAAATCCTGAGATGTACTTCCTTGTTCTTAAAGGTGTCAGGGTTTGGTAGAAAAGGCAGGCAGCCAGGGCTAGCAGCACCAGGAATGAACGTAGTCGACACCACCTCCGGCCAGGCAGAAGCTGCCTCCAAGCCATTGCCACCTCAGGTTTCTAATTCTGTCCTGCTCCTGTTTCCACATTGCAAAAACAGTCACTGTGCCTATGTTCCTTCGGCATGAAATAAGGGGACAAACGTGTGCTTTTCCACATGGAATTCAAATCCGTGCTGCCATTTCTGGACCTCAGCAATCCCATGGCCTCAGTTGGCAAGTCATGATAGGTCGCCAGAGCAGAGAACACTAAAGTAAAAATAAATCTTCAAGAAGCAACTGGTCGACCTGTACAAAAGAAAGACCGTTCTTAGCTTTGTCAGGCGTTTTCTATTTTCCTGTAATGGGTTGCTGATTAAAACCACTTGGAACAGCCCAGCCTCATGACTTCAGCTCATCTCCACACATGCACACAGAGGTAATCTACACTATGATTTTTCCAGAGGAGTATGAAAGCCGGACAGTGTCTTTGTTTATGGATGTGAAAACTAGAAAATGAAAAAAGGTGGAAGGGGAAAAATAATTATTATTTGACAGATATATCAGAGAGTAAACAAAACAAAAAGAGACCATTTTTGTGGCACTTTAAAGACTAACTGTTGTATTTTAATGTTAGCTTTTGTGGATCAAGTCCACTTCATCAGACATAGGAGTGAGACTTCATAGCATCAATTTATACACATCAGGTATAGAGGTAACAGATAAATATACAAATAAATATGGCTTTTTTTAATCGAATATGGTGTTGTAAGGAACAATACTGCATAGGGACATGGAATTTGAGATATATGAATCAATGAAAGCTGGAAGTGGTAAAAATGGAAATGGAAAGAATAAGCATTGACATCTTGGGAATCAGTGAGTTAAAATGAACAGGGATGGGTGAATTCACCGATCCAAACTGGCTCATGCCCACCACTGGCCCTGGTATAGCAATGTCAATAAACCAGACCTTCTTCTTTTCCACAACAATTATATTTGGTGTGTGGTGAGATAAATGTCTGTCTGTTTGAATTTTAAAGTCCCATAGGATCTTAGCTCTCTCATTTTCTAGAACTTTCTTACTTGATGTCCCCAATGATTTTTACTGCATTTAAATCCAAACGTATAACAAAGTTTCCAATGGATATTTTTTGCAACCTTGTTATGACATTGCAAATAATCAATCTGTGAAATTTTGCTGCATCTGTTGATCAAATGATCTGCTATTTCATCTTTTCACTGCAAAGCTGCCAGTTGCTATTGTTGAATATTTTTTGTCTTCATGCAATTTGTTGGCAAAACTTGTTCCTGAGCTGCCAGGTAAATCCTTCCGTTTCCTTCTTAAAAATTTCTGTTCTTAACCATCCCCATGTCAGCTTTGGGTCAGCCTTGCCTTTCTATGTTTTTCAAGTATTGACCATCCATAGGCTTGTTTTTCCAGTTTGCAGCTTGACTTTCTATCTTTTCCTTTCTATATCCCCCCATCCAAAAAAAAGTCTTCCTTTATTCATTTCCCGAAGCATAGGCTCTTCACTTTTCTTAATGTAGTCATTCAAACTAGGTTTCCCCCCCATTGTTGCCACTGCCGCTGCTGCCGCTGCCGCTGCCGCTGCCGCTGCTGCTTCTTCTTCTTCTTCTTCTTCTTCTTCTTCTTCTTCTTCTTCTTCTTCTTCTTCTTCTTCTTCTTCTTCTTCTTCTTCTTCTTCTTCTTCTTCTTCTTCTTCTTCTTCTTCTTCTTCTTCTTCTTCTTCTTCTTCTTCTTCTTCTTCTTCTTCTTCTTCTTCTTCTTCTTCTTCTTCCTCCTCCTCCTCCTCCTCCTCCTCCTCCTCCTCCTCCTCCTCCTCCTCCTCCTCCTCCTCCTCCTCGGATACAAATCAATCATTTGATTCACAGTTAAGGACTGGATAAAATTAACAGTTCAAGTCTTAGCCAAGGACCAGTCGTAGCCATCTAGGTTTCTCCCGCCACCCCACAAAAATATTTTTAAAATCTCACAAATATTGAAACAGGTTAAAAATTTCATAGTCCAATGGATGGGGCAGAATGGAATGCCTCCCAAAAGGTACAAGGCAAATCAGCTATGCTTTGTATTTTTATTTATTTTGGTACAGAGTAGATTACAAGGGCGGGGTTCCACTTATCTGTCCAACACTGGTTTGATTGATTGATTGATTGAGATGTAATTCTTGTTACAGTCATCAGTTCACATGAGACAGGGTATTCATCATCCTTATTGTGCTTATAAGAATAGCAGACAGAGGATACAGATTATTGCAATAGGTTGTTTTAGGTCAGCCATGTAATTATAGATGAAAACAAGTGAACCCTGCAGGAAGAAAGTGTTCTGTTGAGGTTTTCTAAACAATAGAAAGTACCTGGCAGTATTTTCCTACAAGTGAACCTCCCTCTGATTTCTTTCTACTATCCTTCTTGAATAAGTACAGAATGGTTTCCTTAGTCTAGAACTGACAGTAGATTTTAAAGTAAAAAGAAAGAAAGAGAGGAAGAAAGAAACCTTCGATGGCAAACACATGAAGAAATCTAAAGAAAATCCAAAGAGCTTTGATGACACCATCAAGACTGAAATCTTGTCTCATCACAGATGGACAGTATCAATAGCAGTCATGGATGGCTCAGTCTATATTAGGATCAGGTTTAAAGTACGTAATATATAGTTTAACCCCTGCTTTTTGGATGGCACTGAGAAATCATATGGACATTCTCCCATCAAAGAAGGAATATACAGCTTATTTCCTAGTAGAATGTATCTCCCAGCAAGCTGCTGGAAAACAATATGCAAGCTCTCTGCATCGTGCCTAGGACACCGATGGACCCACACTGCACCACCCCAGCCCCTGGGCCTCAACCCTGGGCCTCGCTATGAGCTGGCCATGAGGAAGAGGAAGCCCAAAGGTAGGATTTTTGTGCCTCGGGGGGGGGGGGAGCCTCGGGCAGGCAAGTTTGGCCTATGGCCCTGGGTGGCAGAAATCCACCCTACGCCACTGCCAAGTATACAAAAGAAATGCACCAGGAACCATAATTAGTTGTTGTATGTTAACACAAATAGCAGTAGGATTTTGGCCAATATGTGTATAGAACTAGGGCAGGGGTCAGCAAATTTGGTTCTTCAGGCATTCTTGGATTTCAATTACCATATGCCCAAGTCAGGACTCCTGCTGATCAGAGTTTCTGGGAATAGAAGTCCAAGAACATCTGGAGAGCCAAGTTTGCTGACCCCTGTACTAGGCCATACTAGTATAATAATTCACATTTTCAATTGTGAGCAATTGTTGGTTCATTCAAACACATAAATCATTATATAACAGACTCCTTATTCAGTCTTATCATGTAATGTCCATATGGATGGAGCATTAGAGCTTGGAAAAGTTTACAACTGGATAATTAACAGGTAATTACTGTGGCAGCTCCTAGATTGTGGAATGCTCTCCCCCAGGAGGTTAGGGTTTTTTTTTTTAATCCTTCTGCTGTCAGTTGAAGACCCACCTTTTCAGCTAGGCTTTTAACTTCTCACATTTAACTTTCACCCAAGTCCCTGGATGCTGCTTTTATTATGACAGTTTAATTGTTTTTAATGTGTGATTTATTGTTTTTAATGTTACATGTTTTAACCTTGTGAGCTGCTTTCAGACTAAGTAAATCAATGAAAATTTTGAGTCATGTGCCAGGAGGAGCACAGTATCACATTGGGGAGCAAATTTATAATCTAACAATACCAAACACATAATAGCAACAACAGCACCAGCAAGAAACCAGTTTAAAACTAGAACTGTATGCAAATGCAGCAGTTTTGAAGAGATATTCTTCAATCTAATGATGTCCAAGTGTAAAAAGTATGTTGTTTTATGTCCTGTGTCAAATTGCAAGATTTATGTATCGGGGTTGTTCTAATATCATAAACTATACTTTAAAAAAAACCCAAACCACATTGAATATAATATGCATTTAATTGTGGTGCTATGATGAGCAAAGATGGTTCAATTGAAGTGGAGTCCTTGACTAATGAAATTAAAATGTAATAGATAACATAAATACATTTCAAAGAATGTCACATAACAATAACAAGAACAACCTAAGCCACTTTCTCTATAAATAGATATATGAATATGCCAGGAATATATATAAGAAGTGATTGTACTTCCTGGATGATGAAAGAGCATAACACAGAGTTAATTTAGATATAGAAGATATCTCCTCCAAAGAATCATTCATTAAAATGATTACAAATTGTTTCTGCTTATTTTATGAAGATACAAGGTTAGTGCCCTGTCAGATCCCTGGTCTCCTTCTGCTTATGGATACTGGAGATGGGAGTTTGGGAATTTTAGGACTTTTAGCTGCAGAAGTCACTTAGAATCCTTCCAACAATGGGAGATCATTCAGTGAGAGTATCACCTTATAACATTTGTAGCAAGACCAGCCTCCTCATGGAACAGTGGGATGATTTCCCAGAAGCAGTGGAACTTAGGTGTGTTTCTTTCTTCTCTCTAGGTGATGTCCATGTTTACAATAAAGTGATTTTTCTTTGTAGATTGTTCTCATTGCTTCAAGTGAAGGTTTCATTGTAATGCAAAAAGTAGATTTCCAGTGATTTTTTTGTTGTTGGGATGTTGGCAAGGAAAGATTTAACTTGTTTGCATAGGTATTGATTCATTTTTTGAAATTACACCAGTTAGTTTTCAGAGCTGCTGTGTTGCTGTGATTCCACCTGTTCTTCATAGTGTCATATTTTCCCCAATGACAATGTGCAAGTGAATTGCATCCATTCATTCAATTCATGCTGCTATCATTTTGTCTGAATGAGTAGCTTTCAGTGGCAGATCTTTGCCTGTACAAACTCTGCAGTCTCTAATACAGCACTGTAGCCTTCTAGATCAGGAGTTCTCAACCTTTTTAAGCTGGGGGCGGGGGCATGCTCCCTCAGACAGTTGGGGGCCAGATGGCCATTTTGCCCTTCCTTCACCACATGGCACTTCCTGGTGTGGTGGATGTGGTAGGAGGCCACATGAAATGGTGCCACGGGCTGAATCCAACCTGTGGGCCGCAGGTTGAAAATCCCTGTTCTAGATATTCATAGACTGTGGCTCTCATCAGTCATACCTAGAATACCCAATGATAAGGAATCCTGGGAGCTGCAGTCAAGTCACATCTGGAATAATTAATTACCCCCATTCCTGCTCCAGTATCTTCAGTTAAACATGTAAGTAGAAGTATTGGGATACAAGTGGACAAACTGAACGTTTTAAATGGATTTGGCAGAATATTATTAGAAAGGCTTTCTTCCAGAGGTTTCATGAAAGCCTGAATTAGTAACATGACATCAGACATCCTCAATATGTTGTCTCCCATATGCATTAGACTAGACCTTGGTACCTACATCTGCAAGGTCACCTGATTAATGTTCTCAGATTAACTGTCTGTTCCATTCTTCAACTTGGTGTGATTGTTTTGAATGGGTTTCTTTCCTTCCAGTATTAGCCTCAGATACAAGATTCTTGTCTCCTTTCAGTACTAAATAGGCTCCTTTCTGTGGCTCCTTTCTGTGGTAGCTCACTAACAGTGCAGAGGCTACTGCTTTGTTCTGTTGACAAGTAAATGGCTGAGAGTATGTGAAGTGTCCCTGTTTCTGAATATGCATATAATTAACTGGAATGCCAGACTGAAGATGTTCTTAGCTATGGACAACTCCATTCAGTTTCACTTTGACAGTTCCTCTCAACACTCCGACTTTTTCAGGTTTTCTTTGCTTCTTTGTTGAATACCAAGATACCACAAAATGCTCAGTTCTAATTGAGGAACCAACCATTCTCTAACAGTATCCCTATCAGGACAGTGGAACACAGGCCTTCTGGAGAGCAAAATTCATATTGCTGATAGAAAAATAGACTGTGTTTTCACCCCATGGTAATGGACATGCTGAAAGGGGATGGGGATTGAGAAGACATAATCCTTCTATGTAATTCTCCCATCCTTTTTAAAAAAAATCCATCACCCATCCTCTCTGCATTTATTGTTGGCTTAGTTCAGTGTAGGCAAACCTATGGCATGTGTGCTAAAGGTGACACACAGAGGATTTCAGTGGGCATGCACAATGATGGGGTAAGCCCAACCCCACACCACCTTGTGCTATCAATGGCAGCACTGCTTCTCCAGCCACCCAGCTTCCTCTGACAATTGGGAGGCAATATGGGAGGCCAAAATCCCACCCAGGAGGTGCAGCCAGACATTCCCCTCCTAGGATACAGGATGTGCCTGCAGTGCTCCTTCTCCTTGGACAGGTGTGGGGAATGTCTCATCACCTCATTTTGTCCCTGCACAGGGCTGTAGCCAGGGAGGCAGGGGGTGAAAGCCCTCCTGAGATAACAGCCCCCCCAACCAACCCTGTGTGCCAATGTTATATATATGAGTGTGTCATTGTTGCCTCTTCTGAAATTTTTTTTGCCCCTCCTGGCTACGGTCCTGTCCCTGTGGCACCTCCAGGTAGGGATTTAAGCCTCTCCATTGGTGGAGAGAGGTGGGTGGCTGGTGAGAGAAGCAAGAGTGGAGATCCTGTCCCTAAGCTACCATGCCAGGCCCTGCCATCTCCCGAAAAGCCCCAGTGCCAGAAAAGCCAGGAGCACCTCTCCCCCCTTTCACTCCTGTTCCTTTGTTTTGCAGTGAAAGGGTGAGGCAAGACAAGTGCTCCTGGCTTTTTGGGCACCCAGCACAGTGCGTTTTTAGGGGATGAAGGGTCCTGGCATTATGGCAGAGGCTTTTCTGGGGGGGGGGGGGAGTTTGGTTGTCACATGCCCACATGCATGTGCAGCTTGAAGCATGCAATGACGTCAAGTGGGTGTGAAGTCACCAGCACACACGATGGCTGCTGCCCATCCCTCCCCCCCCTTTTTTTTGGCCATTTGGCCTCTAAAAGTTCACCATCACTGGCTTAGTTCATCACTTCAGGGTTTTTCTTTTTGCTCAATTACATTTTGTAATGTATTCATTTCTTATGAAAAGGTTTGTGTTTTTGTGGAGTTTCAGGCCAATTTGGTTACGGACAACTGAGTTTTAACTTACTATGTTAATTTGGTCATTTGATATGTTTTATCTTTGGCTTCAGGTTAGTTTGGTCACATTTAGCCTCCACTGGCAGATTAATGTAGGAATTGTGTCAAGGGACAGGGTTATTAAGCACCATAGGTACCTTTCTGGTGATTGATGGTTTATGAGGCCTGTGGATCTGTTATGTTCTCAGAGTCATGAGACATTAGGTGGGACAATGGGTAGAGTTCTCCTATGCTGATAATAGTAAAACCAGATGTACTTCAGTCTACAGACATCACAGAATGGCTGAAGAGGCCAATCTGATAAGGTTTATGCAGGCTGGTAGCCTAGCTTGAAGGCTTTATTTTTCCTTTGCAGTTATGTTCAAAAAACATATAGCTGCAATTAACTCGATTTCTTGCAGCTCATCTCTTTATTGACTCCTCTATCTTCAAGAACACTGTCAGAATAACAGTAAAAGTTGAAAACTGATGATCATTTAATCTAGAAATCGGCAGCAGAGAAAGTAATTTTCAAAGCACAACAAATATCACAACAAATGCCCTTGTTTTATTTTATATTACTGGTGAGACTAAGATACAAAGTGGTATGTGTGGGGAAGAGGACAGAGAGATCTGTCATGGCTAAGTGGATATCTAAATTACCAAAGATTAAGGCATTGCAATGCATATATGATATGAGATATTTCCTTCTCCAATATACATCTTGTAAATGTTAATAATAAACCTTAAAACTATTGAACGGTAGTTGTATATCCATCTCTCTAACCATTGGTCAAGGCTGATAATAGTGGCATTGCCTCTAAAACTCAGTGTTGAATCATTCCAATCAGATTATGGTACTTTTGAACAATGATTGGGTGTCCCCTGGTAATGGCAATCTTTTTCACCTTGGTCAGGAGAACAGAAATGCATAATGAATGCACCAAAAGATGGCTTCATTTTGATAGTTTCAAATTGATACCTGAAATTCTGGGACACCCCAAATCTGTGGTGCTGTTGCTGGTCCACAAGTCCCAAAGAAAGGGTGACAGACCCTGAAACACCCAGAAAGGAAGTGCTATCGTGTTTTCAGCTTACTTTATTCTGGGAACCTGTGACAGAGAAGATAACAGACCAGGAGGCAAGGACTGTGAGAAAAATAAGTAGATTTATTGCACAGTGCTCCACAGATATCTATGCAAGAAACCTCCCACAGGTCTATCTCTCTAATGCAAAAGATCAGCCCAGTACAGATTGAACTGGGAACATTTATGCATACAGGATAATAAGAAGGTGGTGGTGGGGAACTACTGCAGTTGTCACTATCTGAGAGGAGGAGGATTACAAATACAGGAAATAGTTATACAATGTTACACCAATAAAACCCAATGTCCATACATGTTTACACATCATCTCACAATGCTGAGGTTTAGTTCATGGGTGGGGTCACCCAAGGTGATATATATGTCTGGAAATGCCACCAATGTGGCGACCTTCAGGATGTAACAGATAGCATCTAGGGGCTCTCCAGAGTTCGTGATGTTGACAAAATGCAAACAGCAATTCCTCCTATCAAAAGAAGTCAATTCAGAGAATACAGGGTCATCATGGAGCTTGTTTGTCCAAGGCAGGGTTTTTTCCTGTCCAGATGTCCTGATGACATTGTCCCTCATGGAAACAGCCCATCCAAAGCCCATCAAGGTGATATGGCTTATCTGTGACCTGTCTCCACCTTCCTGGAGAGACAATTTAAAGGTTTTAATTAATATGCAAATATATACCCAGCTGTGACACCACATCCACAGCTGGGAAAACATGCCCTCTATCATGGCTATCTATTGCATAAAGCCCCATTTTCTATCCACACCAGATAAGCAATTTTATTTACATTATTTCTACCAGAATTATCTCAGGATAATTCTACCACAGGAAAGTAAACAATATTGCAATATTACAAAATTGTTGCATTGCTCTTTTTTACTGCTTTGTTCACGTTGTGATATTCCATTCTATTAGGTGCCCCATCTCCTTTCCTATCCCATTCACATTTCAAACTTAAGAAGAGTTTCACATTGGCCTGTTATGAAAGGCCTGCTCATAAGGCTTCCACCTCACAAGACCCACCCTCTGAAGTCCTTCACTGATCTTTTAAGTTATTTCTACACTCTGTTTTTGCTCAAATGGTGTTATTTTAGCTCCAATAAGGACACATACACTTAGCTTTTGGCAGCAGGGAGACAGAGGGAGAAAGAAACTCACACAGTTTAACTTTGAGTGCAGTTGCTCCATTAAGTATCATTTGAGGATAGGAAATTACCTTTTGAACTAGGGATGCCACCATTTTGGTCTAAATGGAATACCTATGGCATCTACAAAAACTATAGGTTAAAACACACAATGTGGATCACATTCCAATTTCTGGTAATGATACTAGATTCATCAAAGGGAAGTTATCCTGAAGTGAAGCCACTAGGTGTCCCTATATCCACTTGTGCATTGGTTGAAGGGAGAAGATAACATTTCAAAATTAAAACGGGGTGGGGTGGGGATAAAACACCAAATCAAAGAATTTGTGAGGATGGACATTTTAGTTTAGCAATTGTCCTTGGGATGTAATGACCTTCATTTGTGTTATGCTGTTTCACTATGTTTTCTCATGCTTTTATAACAAGAACTTTTATAACAATGTTTTTATAACTTTTACAACATGCTTTTATAACAAGATATATAAAATATCTTCTAGATTTTTTAAAAATGCATTTGGCTTTGCGTTCAATAAAGTTAATGAGACAAACTAAGAAAAACATGGAGTATAAATTGTGTCATTACAGTCCAATGAGAAATACACCTGGCAGAACTATTTTTAAGGCTATACTTTAAGAACACATTGGAGTTTGTTTGTTTGTATATTTATATTTATATTGCTGCCCACTTGCCATGGTGACTCAGGGTGGCTTACAGACAATAAAATTAATATAGTAATAATATAATAACACAATCAATCAATGTTGGAGTTCTGAAGCAAGTAAATCCAATTAAAGGGAATTTACTCACAAGAAGATATGCCCATGTGTTGTTGTTGTTGATGATGTTTTGCTGTACATATCACAAGTAACGGTGGTATTCTGCACACACTTTCCTGGAAGCAGGTCACACTGGTTAAAGTGTAATGTATAGTCTTGCACTGTTAGCATATAAACCTATTGTACACTTACAAGAGTGCAAGTCCAATTGAACCTAATAGAACTTAGGTAAAGTTAAAGGTCACCTTTGTTTGAAACCAGTCATATCCGACTCTAGGGTTCAGTGCTCATCTCTGTTTACAGCCAAAGAGCCAGCACTGTCTGCATCTGCAGGCTTTTCCATGGACAAATGTGGCAGACATGAGAGTGCACAGAATATTGTTTACCTTCCCACCAAAGTAGTACCTATTTATCTACCTGCAATTTCTTGCTTTCGAACTGCTAGGTTGGCAGGAGCTGGGACAGAGATGGTAGCTCACTCTGTCGTAGAGTACTCAGGTCTCAAGCTGCTGACTTGCCGACCTTCCAGTTGTTAGTTTAGCATCTCAATCACTAAGCCACAACAGTAGTATGCTATTGGACAACAGTCCTCTGCACACTGATTTGGAAGTAGACTAGGTATCATGGGTATGGAGGAGGAATGCCTGGAAAGCATAACATAATATAACATAACATTGGACAAACTTAAACAAAAATTATTCTCCATTCTATCTTGAGTTTTTCATGCAGAAGAAAGTTACTTTTCAAATATGGGACAGCATTCAATTGTTGATGCCTCTCCTTCAGCAGGACACAGTGCTACCAAGGGAAAGGCTTACCATTTCACCTGATGTTTTGTGTAAAATGGGTTTTAGTAATTTAGAGCAAAGGGATTAGAGAGCTCAAGCAGAGAAAGAAGTAATTAGATTACAAAGAGTTTGTCTTTGGACAGTGTCATTGCTGGGTTGCTTTCCAGATTGGATTATGAATATTTTTCAGAGCATTACAATTTTATATCTTTATGCAGATGTTTGTTTTCCTTTTTAAAAAAAGATCTTTGGTTATAAAAGGAGGGAGGACTCATTCTGTGCACTTTGCTTTTCAAAAATTTAAAACTAATGGTATTATCCATAAAAGCCAATATATTTTACAGGTGGAAAAATCAATTAAGAAGTGAGCCATATTGTTAATAAAACCTTTTCTAAGAAGCTGGATTCTTTAAGTTCAATGGGTCAATCGAATGACAGAAGAACAAGGGTTTGTCTTTTATTTTAAAGGGGATTTCTCTCCTTATTAATTTAGTGATTTAATTTATATTACAGATAGGTCTGTATCCCAATAGTTAAAAAAAAACCCAGACCATTCAGAAGTTCTGCAAGGTGCTTATCTTGACACCATTAGGTTGTTACTGATGTGTAAAGAGATTTGCCTTTAATCTGTAAGAAGCAGGTCCAAATGCCTTTTAATTATTAGGGCCATTTCAGTGAATATGGAGAAGAAAAGGCAGTCATTTTGCGTAAAAGTCACAGTATCCAGGGTACATTTTTGACAAAATGCTTGTTTTTCCCCACCCATACCAAATTGGTCTATATTTTCTACCCTCAGTTTCTCCAGTGAGTTGAATAATAAATAGCTGAGTGTCAGGGGGAACCATCAGAGTGTGGAAATAAAATGCTACAATTAACACCATTTCTTATAATGGCTTACATTTTGCATGGGATACTGAAGGCATACCAAAGTCCTATCATACAGTTTAACATTCTATAATTTTTATTAATAAAAAGTTGTTTTAAAAAAATTATGTTCATTTGAGGCAATTTTACCTATTTTAAAGGACATACATATATATAGACACACATAGCAATGTAGTAAAGGTAAGGTAAAGGTCACCCTTGCTTGAAAGCCAGTTATATCCAACTCTATGATTTGGTGCCCATCTTTTTTTATAGCTGAAGAACCAGCACTGTCTGCATCTGCACACACACACACATGCACAAATCAATCTGTGGAAACACCCCTAAGACTCAGCTGCAACAGAAGCACTGCCGTATCTCCTCTGGTAAAAATATGTTCATTGGTGCACCTAAGGGCACCTTTCAGTGTGGGAGATGAGCTGCCATTTCACTTCTTGCTTCCAATATCTTTCTTCTCCTCCTTCTCCTCTTCCTTGATTGTGTGTTTTTGTGTGAATTACAACTTCACAGTGACTGCAGGGGCTGCTCAAGCAGCTGGGACAGGAGGTGAACCAACCAGTGCCTGTCCAGGTAGCTATGAAACACTGGCAGCAGCAACACACATGTAGACAGGATGTGTAAGAATGATGCCAAGCAGCCTTTCTCCTTGTGTATATTCTTCAGTTTTTCCTCCTCCATTCACTGCAAGCTCTCTTTTCTGCTAGTCCCAGAGACAAAGCCCAGCTCTGCATTGTTACTCCTCCTCCTCCTTTTCCTATTCTCTTGCTCCTTCCCTCTTTGCCAGGTCCAGCAATCTTCTTTTTGTGCTGTATCCAATTCCAAATATTGACTATCATCATGGTGATCAGCCATGAAGACTGACCTGAAAATACAACGGAGTGGTCTTCCATTGCATCACAGTGTGACACGCATACCACTGATCTAGTTCTGCAAGTCACTTTCTGGTCTTGAACCCTTTTGGCACACAAAGTCCTCATCAGCCCCAGGCCAGGGTTTATGAAGCTGCTGCTCTCCATCAAGATGGACTCAAGTGGGATATAATCCACTTGGGGACCATCATCCTTCCCTGTGGACTTTGGCACCCATGTCCATTAATCCTCAGGGTTGTCAGGTTAGTTAACTGCTGCCTGACAATTGGCACTGAGTCAATGGCAGTAGAGTTTATAGCAGGATATCCTGGTCAGACTGGATATCCTAGATAACCTGATGTAGCAATACTGTTTTGATTCTTTGCATAATGGGGAAAATGCTATCCTTCCAGCAGGAGGGGAGGGGGAGCTACTTTTGAAAAATAAGGCATGGATGGAATTGATTCAACCACTGCAACATATAGGTAGCAATAAATAAATAAATAACAATAATCAATTTCCCCGATTGTATAAGTGGTTCACATCCTGTACTACTTGACTGTATAGTCAACCACTTAGTCTTCTAATAGGTTAACTATTTACATTAATGTTTCCAACCTCTGGCAAATTATCTGGCAAACTCTGATGCCTGTTGCTATGCTCATGTAACCACATTCTCAAAATGTTTGCCCATAGCAAATATCAAAGAAAAATTTAAAGTTTCCAGTTCATGCTGAGAACACCTGAGATCATTGTTGGGAAGGTAATAAGTGTCATATTTCTTAGGAAGTTTGACACAGGACTGCTTACAAACTACTGGGACTGGATTGTTGCCATCCAGTGAGAAGATATTATATTGTTATATTTTGTTATATTATGTTGATACTGTATTGTTGTGATATTTTTGTAACTGAAATTGTAGTTGATACTTTGTTTTTAAGACCAACCTGAAAATGTTTCTGAAATGATTTTTTATGATGTCTTAATTTTGTAATTGTGATGGGGGATTTTTTGAAATGTATGTGATTCTTTGATATGTTATTGATATGTGATATTTTGTCATGTTACTGATATGTGACATGTGATACTTTGATATGTTATTGATACACTGTAAGCTTCTTTGATTTGTTTTAATATGTGATATTTTGTGATCTATGTTGTTAGCCGCTCTAAGTCGCTTCAGTGAATAGGGTGGCATACAAATCCAAAAAAATAAAAATAAAAATGCAAATACAAGATTTGTCCCATATCTTATAGGACCCTTACATTCAGGTTTTGCAATTGATTCTTGAAGTCTTGGGAACTGATTCTGAAATGTCAAAGAAAGGAAGGCAGTGCACCAGACAACCCTAATCTGATTTGGAAATTTATCCTCATATAAAACAGATTAAGCAGATTAACCCGAGATTAACCAGTATATCCAATCTGAAAGCAAATGTGGGCAACAACTTTATTAGGCTAGTAACCTTTCATGAACATTGGTGCTTTGTGTTTCTCAGGACTCTTTATCAGTCTGGGCATTGCAGAGGTAACAGTGTAGGAGAAACAGAAAAGTCCCCAAAATAATCATGGACAGATGTTGTGGCCAGACAGTATTAGTTTTTGGAATCTGTAAATGTATAATATTGTCTTGAATTGGCAGGCTTAGGGTTCCACTCCATCTGATGTACCATAAGTTTTCTTTTCAATACTGTATATATAATATTGTTTTGCAGGACTCAAAGGCTTTCCTATTCATGGAATTTTAACGATCTAATTAAAATGCCACCCACTTATCTTTTCAGAGAGTGTAGAAACAATATACAACCTTTTTAGTTCTTTATTGAACTATGGAAGATATCCTGAATAGCCCATTAGGGCAGCATCTACAGTGAGGTAAGAGCACATACCATTACCCAAGAAAGATGGCACTGAACTGGGAACTACATCTTCCTCCAGCCACTGTCTTAGAACATCAGTCTGGATCAATCAATCTTCACAGATGAGTCAGCTCTTGGTGCTGACACTGAAATTGGTAAGGAAGGCTATGACCTGGAGAAGAGGCTCATCTCTCTGGCACCAGAAGGAGGGCCTTCTCTGTGTCTGCTCTGGCCCTATGGAACCTCTTGCCAACTGAGCTATGCCTCCAGACAGACCCTTCAGGAAGGGTGTAAAAACATGGCTGACAGGGCAGGTATGGGGTACTGGCCTCTCGGTGACCCCAGCCTGTTCTAATCTGAGGCTCCCCCCACTCAATCTTTTGATGTTTTAATTTCTTGGCTTGCTAACCTTTTGATTGTTGAATTTTAAACTTTTAATCTGAATTCTAGGGAACAGCCTTAATTTTTAATATTTTATCATTAAATTGATGTTTTTAATATTTTATTATGACATGTCAAGCCACCCAGACTCACCTTGGTGAGTGGGGCGGCATAGAAATGTAAATAAATAAATAAATAAAGAAAGAAAGAAAGAAAGAAAGAAAGAAGAGCCTTTTCAGTGGTGGCACCAACTGTATGGAACTCCCTTTCAGTGGAGTTGCATCAGACTACTTCCTTGTTGGCATTTAGAAAGCAACTTATATCACTTCTCTTTATGGAAGCTTTTGAGAAGCGGTCATCATTTTTCTAGTGTTAGGTTTTTGTTGGGCCTTCCCCGTCAATAATTAGGTTTGGTATTTTTATTGTGTGATTTTAAGATGTTTTAATATGTTGTTGTTAGTTCCCTAGAGTGGGGAAGACCCCCCAGATGGGTTGGGTGCAAGTGAAATATATAAATAAATAAAATAAAATAATGTTGAGATTTTTAGTTGCATAATGAAAGTAGGCCAGTTATTAAAGTTGATTTTTTGTTAGCTCCACACAAGCTCCCCTCTCTCCTAATATGCTTTCCTGACAAATAATTAAACGAAAATCAAGGTATAAACAGAGAACAGGTATGCTTACTCAGAAGTCTGGACAAGACGGCAACAGATTTGTTAGAAGAGGATGAAGGTTCAGGTGAGTTAATAGTAAGACAAAGAGGATTTTCTTCCTTAACAGCCATGTTGCTGAAAGGATGGAACATCTCTTAAAAATATTCCATCTCTGATAAGAACAAAAAAGCATCTGTCCCCAACAAATGGAGAGGATGCGGAGGTTACAAGGCATGCTAATCTGGGGTCAAACAACCAAACCACAGGAAGATAGGGACTTTTATAATTGATTAATTAAAAAAAAACAAGCAAGTTAGTCTTGAAAACAAAGGCTACCTCTTTATCTCTCTTTAAGTCTCCTATTTACCTGGTAAATTTATTTTGCTGTGAATAGCCTGTCCCCCAATAATTTGAGAATTTATTCATTTCGCTAGAAAGGGATGCTTTAAAAATGGTAAGAAAACAAAGTGCCCTATAGTATATTTTTGACACTTTAAAGTAAGAACACCATGACTGTGGCAATTGTTGTCATGTTCTTGGTCCGCTACGCCTATTATTTACTGCATTCTTTTCTCTGTGAGAGTATGCTTGAGAGTCTTTAGAGATTAGTCATTCAGTAGAGTAATGAGCTTCCTCACCGCTAGGAGTATTGGGTGTGGAGGAAGAACTTCCCCATGACTCATGGTCACCTCCCAGGTCAGGGTTCAGATAATCGCTTCCCTTTGGGGGAGGGGTGACCTTGGCAGTAACCTTGAAGTGACCTTTACAGTGGGGGTGACCTTCACATTAGGGGAGGTGTGACCCCTAAGTAGATAAAGAACTAACCTTTAGATTCCTAGCATTCCTAAGGGAGGGACTTTCTAAGCTCAGATCAGAGGGGAGATCGAGTGGCTCGTCAGAAGGACTTTTATCTTCAGCCAGAGGAGAGGAAACCATCGGACATCAATCATATAGCCTTTGATTCTGGGACTTTGAAAATACTTGGAAAAATACTTTGAAACTTTTTATGCTGCTATGGAAAACAACTTGGAAAAATAAAGTCATCTTTGGACTTAGAAAAATCTGAGTCTGATTTTCTACTGGACATAGCTGTGGCACTTTGTTTTCTGCTTCAACACACTACTACAAAAAGAACTGCACTCCCTGGAATTGGAGAACTCACCAGCTGGGTGTCAGCTGATGGGAGCTGTAAGAGGGAGGTGTGGAATTTTAAATTGTTTTACAGCTTCTTCTGTCACACCCAGGCTAAATTGCCGGCACCCTGGCAGGCGATCATGATGAATGTAATGGGAAACTTCATGATATTCTTCTCTTCAGAGTTCATGAAGATGAAATTATGGTACATACATGTCCACTAGTGATAGAAATTTAACTTCTAGACCATAGGTAACAGAAAGTCTGAGAGGGCATATTGCTCTGAAATTTAGGAGTGAGCACCTCCCGCATATTAAAGCACCAGCCACCACTTATTCTAGAGTCTTTGGGTTGGAGTTAAAGGCAGAACTGTGACAACTATAACAGTACATCTAAGAAGGATTTACTCAAACATCCCACAAAGATCAGGATTGGGGACAAGAGTGGAGGCTGTGGTATATGATTTGAACTTCCATTGAAGGAAGGGCCTTGGAAAAAATTGGGTCCCACTGAACGTGACTAACTTCAGTGATGCAACCATGAATTCATTTCTTCCTTACTGGCTCATACCAAGTGTCTGGGAACAGACATTTCTAGAAGAAAGTTATCCTTCCTTCCCCCAGAGAAGTATGGATGAAGGTCTTGCTCTTTCTTATAAACTATGATTGGTAAGATATACTTGCTTGTTTATATTTATCTGTATTGTTGCTTCAAAGATCCTAGATACACATGAGACAATAAAATGAAAGCTGGGAACTTCTTCCTTATCCTCCTCTGTATCTAGAGCAGATGTGAAACTGCCAAAATGAAGCCACCTTTGGGAAGTTCATTCCGTAGTTTCTTTCACCCAACCTATCATGAGAAAGATTAGTCAGCATAAGGTGGCTGTTGCCCAGGGTGGTTCAAAAACTATCACAATCTTTGAGGAGGCTCTTTCTGTGTACCATGCAAACTTGGCCAAGGCCATTGCATTGAGCTTCCTATTTAGAGCTGGGATTTGAATACTATTCTTGTCAATCCCAGGCTTAATAACATCATTCAATATACAACATGAGATATCAAATGCTTCTTCTCCATAAAATTTGCATACATTACATTTTGTATTTCTGTCTGGAATATTGCATGGAATTCTTTTGTGACTTCCTATCCAGGAATTGACCACAGCCATGTCTGCCCGGGTTCCATACATCCATGTTCAGATATCATAGATACAACCTTCAATTTCATTGAAAAATTGGCCATTCAAGAATATGAAAATAAAGGCAGGTGTGCAGGAAAATGGGGGGAAAGTGAATACCATTAAAATGAATGAGGCAATTTCAATTTGCTCTGAAAATTAAAAGTGCTATAGATGAATCATAGTAAATTATGCTGTGGTAGGGAGAGGGACTTAATTTCAACCCTTTTATACATGTAAAAAAACAACAGTCACCCTTTCACATAATTTAGAATTATAAAATAAAGTCAATAAAATAAAGCTGTTCCCTATTTATTCACATTCATGGTTCTATATAGAGATGTCATATTCTTCTCTAAGCCATCTGTTTTTGAATTTCCACATCCTAGATATTTCTTTGTTTTTCTTCTTTGCTTCTAAAGTATCTTTTTAAAAAAATAAGTAAAATAAGGCAAAATTAAATAAGTAATTTTAAAAAACTGGCCTATGTTGTCAATGTGGCTACATTTTCTCACTAAATGCATAATGATACCTTTGTGATAACTTCATTATTTTAGGCCTCCTCCCCTTCAAAATCATTGCCTTTTTAATTGCTTAAGTACAGCAAGCTTACTCTTTCAGGGAATAATCTATCATGATTCCTATATATGCCATTACTGGCTGATAACAACACATTAGAGTCTGCCTCTGGGCATATACAGCTCTGAAGCCATTAGAGAACTAACTTGACCCTGCATTCTGTGAGGAACAAAAATATAACCTACTGCAGCTGTGTTTCATCAATTTTATACTTATTTAATAGTCCCATTTTCAGTTGCTCTTACACCAAGTAAATGTGAGCAAGATTGTAGCTATATGTACATCAATAAAAATCCACCTTCATGGAGATAATTCATGGACTTCTCCTTCTCACTTCCATGTCAGGTCCATGCCTGGTTCCATTGGAATTTTCATTTTTTAGTGATAGGCAATTTTTTTCTTTCTTTGTTTATGGTCTTCTGCTCATATGAAATTGGCATCCTTTAACTATGCAGACTTTCAAAATCTTTCCTTTAACTTGTTTTTAATCTTTTTTCTGCATCTGCCATGTAAATATTCAGAAAAACAACTCATACTTTTCACATGGACACTCAAGCATCTGTGGACTAAGAACAGCTTGTTGGACCTCAGACTGAAATGGAGTTACTCATACATCGTAGTTCTGAGAAAAGTTGTTGCTATTTGCAAATGTTTATTTAATTAAAAACTATACTGAAACTGTTGCCCATTGGAAACAACAAGCTGATGGTCTACTACTGGCATGTAAAGATGCCTATCTTTAAATGAATTATCGAACAGCTGAGTGGTTTAGTCCTCAGTTGAGAGTTTAATTATGTAGTGTGCCTCCTTCTTAGGAGCTAAACTCAATTACCCATAGGGCCCCTTCCAGTTCTGCTGTTTGATTATGATGATGGCGACAGTGAAGGTGAAGAAGAAGGAGGAAGATAGTTTTGTCCTATGGGTCTAATCTATTTTTGTTATAGCTATTGCTTTTTTCTTTTCATACTTTTAAAAATGTAATTAAGTTAAGTTAAGTTAAGTGGACTTGATCCATGAAAGCAAACATTAAAATACAGCAGCTAGTCTTTAAGGTGTCACAAAGTTTTTGACTTTTTGTTTTGTTTACTCTCTGATACAGACTAACTTGGCTACCACTTCAAAAAACCAACTCTTTAAGCATGTTACTAAGAGTCAGGCATAGTGACAAATAGTTATTTTCAAACTGCTTAGGTTGGCAGGAGCTGGGACAGAATCCATCACACAGTGCTCTGGTTTGAACCACCAACCTTCAAATGTCACCAAGCTCAGCATCATAGTCTCTAAGCCACCACTGCCCAAATAGTTATTTTTATATACAGTATATTACACATATCCAGCCATTAGAAGCTAGAATATTAGAATCCTAGAAATGAGACTAAAGCAGATCTTCATAACTGAACAATCATATTTGCATGCAAACACAATCTATACTTTCATCCTGAAGACCACGAAGAAAGCAAAACAAAACAAGCTGATTTGTAAACTAATAGAGGAATGAAAAGTTACTGATATGACAATTTGATGTTCTCAGCATGCAAGAAATGCCATTCTTCTGATGACAAGTTTATATAGTGTGGTTGTCAGTCACAATTTATGAAGAAGCTCATTACATAATCACATTCCCATGTGCCCCCCCCCCGCATAGAGATGTTGAAAAATCAATTGCTAATAGTCTACTGATGATACTATGCTTTGCATCCTATTCAGTCAAAAAATACTGTGTTCAGAGCATCTGAAATTCTGCTATACTTTCTTTTAAAAAGTGATGAAGGGATTATGGTACAGAGTGACTTATGCATTCATGACCACATCTCATGTTATTCCACAAGTACTGTGGAGTAGGGATGAGATCCAATTGCCCTATGTTATCTGCAATATTTTAAGCTTGTGACTGTGTAAACTAGCTCACAGATAGAAGGATTACTCAAATTACATAGGATAAGCAGGGTTTTCTACTAGCTCTCTCAACTGCCAGAATTGTTCTGCAAGATATGAGAACTCTTGTTGAGAGAGAGAGAGAGAGAGAATATATTTAACACCGTACAGGCAGAGAAAAGCATTTTGTGGTTTCTCCATCTCAGAGGAGGGAACAATAAAGGCAAATATATATATCCTTAAGTCCAACCATTGAAATGTGATGCTACAACCAGTCTTCATAATGTTAGGTTTAAAAAGTAATAATTTAAAGTTGGAGGTATATAGAAGCCTCCACCCCCAACTTTTTCATGCCCAAATAAAGGGTGCACAGAATAAGGTTAACCCACCCTGTGCTCTTTTAAAGACCCTCCAGTTCAATCATTGTCCAGGTTTGTGACAATCCCCCCCCCCCCCGTGCCTTCCCACTCAGTGGTGGGATGTCAAAAATTTTACTACCCCACCGTGATGTCATCACAGTGTGGGTGGAGCTAATGTAATGACATCATTATGTGGGTGGAGCAAACATCATGACATGGACGGGGGCAAAGAAAAAATATAAATAAATAAAAATAATAAAATAAAAATAAGCACTCTCTCTCTCACACACACACACCCCTCAACCCACCCACCCACCCACAACACAAACCCGTAAATAAATTAAATTAAATAAATAAAATAAAAATACATTAAAATACACCCACCCTCCCAAACACCCATCCACCCACCCCAAACACAAATCAACCAGAGCTTTTAAACCGAAGGTGGTTCCCCCCAAAAGCTGCTACCAGTTCTCTGGGACACTGGAAAAAGTTACTACCGGTTCTGGCGAACTGGTGGGAACCTGTTACATCCCATCACTGTTCCCACTGTAGAACTTACTAAATTAGCACATCAAATAAATCATTAGTTTTGTCATGCTCTTTGCAAAGGGTACACATTGTTACAAACACATACTTGTCAAAGTGAAAGAGACATATACCTTGGTTAAAAAGTGTGTGCACAAGATGTGAAGCTACAAATATGAGAGGAGAAAACATGGGAGCTATAGCAACTTCACTTGGCAAAAAGGTCACTGATCTTATTCTAAAATGCTTGAGATACATTTAACCAATCCTGCTGGTTTATTGTTTTGTTCCAAATGACATCTTTCAAAATTCTCCATAGGTGACCAAAGGACATTTCCTTCCTTCCCTCCAACTGTGACACTCACCTGTCCAACTGAAGTGTGCCCACAAGATATAATTGAAATTGGTAACATTGGCCAGAATCTGGGAGGTGAAATGCAGAACTAAACACTCCAATCAATTTATAGTTTCAGTAAAGCTTATTAGACAGAGAGTGCCAAAATTGTATACACATTTTAAGAGATATTATCTACATATTACTTTTTGAAGTTGAATTGAATTGCAGTAGCAATGTGTCTGGTGGACGGTGGTCCATGGGGTCACAAAGGGTCGGAATCGACTGTGCGACTGAACAACTAAAAAGCAATGTGTAGTAGGATGCTCACTCTAAACTGGCTACACTGGGAGTACTTCAAGAAGAAATTAAAAAGACAGGCACAACAATAATAGTGGACATTTTGTTCAATGTGAAAAAGTTTTTTTTAGCAACCTCTGTATAGTAATGCTAAAGATGTATGCTTGGAAGTGTTCAGTTGGTTCATTGTTGGAATTGCTCCTACCTTGGGGCTCCTGGTGGTGTTGAACTGTAACCTCAGAAGCTTGAGAAAAACCATAGGTAACTATGTTACCCAAGGCTTGATACTATTGTGGGCCAAAGACATATGGAAAACTAAATTTGAAGCTACATAAAGTAAGCCTAGTTTTTAAAGGGTGCCTGGTCCTTTGAGGGTGCCTGATTCTTTAAGGGTCCTTTGTGGAGTTTGAAATTGGAATCATGTCACAACTAATATCACTAGCTGGTTCAACTCTAACCTTTTGAAGTTAGGTTTTAAGTCCATATTTTACACCAATAAAGGTTATGAATTAAATATAAGCACATTAATTATAATAATATTATTATTTCTGAGCTCTAAAAGTAATATTCATACACTACGAGTATGTTAAGTATTTATGCAACCAGCTATACAAGTGTCCCTAACCAGTATCTTGTTAGATTGGCATGACATCTTTTATAGGTGCAGCCCTGAGTGTATACTGGTCAAAACTTCAGGTGAGCCAAAGGGAAAGGCCATTTCATATATATCATGCTCAGCTAAGTTAGACTCTATGTGGTCTAACACAGGGTTCCTCAAACTTCGCTCTCCAAGTGTTCTTGAACTTCAATTACCAGAAGTCTACATAATTATACCTGCTGTGGAACCCTGATCTAGTTATCCTGATTTGTGCCAGCTTACTCTAAAAATGTCATATAGACTAAGTGAATAAAATCCCCTGGAAACTATCAGAATGACTTCATAGGAAGCAAGTCAAGGGATGACATTTGTCAATCGACTCAAAATAGGTTTTATGCACATTTCTAGACTATTTCTGTAGAATGAGTAATAGCCAACACTGCAGGGGACAAATGGTTATATTCAGATAAACATTTGGTTTCACAGTTTCCTTTATCAAGGACCTTTGCCAAATGGTTTTCACATAAACAACATATTTTTCAAGGTACACTTTGACGCAATTATCAGTAAAACTCATTCTGGAACCTTCTCTATTCCTCTGCTCACAATGCTCCCTGATTTTCTCCTTCTGCCCACAGTAATATAAATGATTCATTAGGTTTGTGAGGGGGGTGGGCACGGAATAAAAGATTTTTTTGATTCCATAATTGAATTGTTTTCATCCCAAAAGCTGGAATTGGCCTGTTTGTGTGAAATGTGCTAAATCTCTAGGAGAAATATGAGCCAGGGTTATCATTTGATAAAAGCTAATTGTGTGGTGAGACAGAAGTGTGCATATAAACTTTCCCTGCTTTTTGTCCAAACCACAACTGGAAGTCAGCAAGAACATATATGAAGGTCTGCATAGGAACCTGTTAAGTCGATTCAGCTCAACATGCTTACCAATGAATATGTTTACAGCATCTTTGTGATCAGGACCCATGAGGCTCTGTTTCAGCACTGTATTGAACCCTACATGTATTCAGGCAAAATGGCTGAAAAGGACTGAAATAGCAAAATGTTCCAGTGTGAAACAGTATAGATTCAGCAGTAGAGTCCAGAGATACCCCTCCACATTATACTATAATGTTAGCACAGAACAGTGTCACCTCATTCTTTCACAGTCCTCACATAGAAAGGGCACATTAAACAACTATAAATGAAAAATCAGTACCATTTCCCACAAATTGGTTCAGGCAATATTTTCAAAACTTTGTTGGCTTTTAAAATGAAATATCTCCTTTTCTCATTTACCTTCCATCCCTCTCAAACACATGTACATAGGCTTGATGTCATCATGTTTTCCCCAAGAAATACTCCTGTTACATTCTATTCTCTGGGAACAAAGTAACAGACACATGGGTGAAAGAAAATCCACTTAAAATAGATATTGCAGAAAACATACAATTCTGCTATTCTGAAAATGGGCAATATACAGTCTATGGACATCTTTCATCCCAGGGTATTTTTATGGGCCTTGTGGTCTCCTCAGAGATGTTTCAAAATGGGCCATTTTTGGCCAAACTAAGGCACTAGGATCAGCACTTTTCTCCTTACGGGTCGTTAAAACTACAAGACCTGTCCCCAGTCCACAAACCTGGAAGTGCCAAGTATCTTTGTTAGACAATTGACAATGTAGAGCTGTTTCTGGCCATGTCTCCCCCACAAGAGGGCTATGGGCTTGTGTTTGGTCTCTAAGTCTTCAAGACATCCATCTATGCACCAAGCATATAATGTAAAACGAATAAGATGAGTACTGTATGCAAGGAGCTATGAATTGTTGTGTGATCAATTTCATTCTCTTCCACCTTTCCACACTTCTTCTTCGTTGTCTTCTTCTTCTTCTTTTTTTTGAGAAGAATGAATTATATATATATCAAACTCCACACAGGTTTGGTTTCATTTGCAACATCAACTTTCTGTATCAGTTTTGGACAAATCACAAGGAACGGTCACATTCTTCCATATTTTCAAATGGATTGTGGACTTTCTGAGAATATGGGGTAGAGCTGTGATTTCTGAAGGCCACTGGATATTTCTCTCTCCCCCCCCCCTTCTCACCATCCTGTCTCTGGTTTAGTATTTTCTCATATACTGATAGGAATTTAAAAGCAACAAGGTTATATGAGGGTTAACTCCAACTAAAGAACAAAATTGCTTTACATGGTTGATTTTTTGTGGAAATTATCAAATAGCATTTGGTTCATCTGCTCTGTAAAAAGACATTTTCTAATACAGTTAGGACAATCTGAGGAAATATATTTTTCCATTATCTCTGAGGTCAGATAGTTATCAAGCACAGCCTCCATTAATAATTCCCTCCATTGAAACTGACAGGGCACAGTTGTACTGGAGGCTATAAAACACAGTAAAAAATTGTTGTCATCTGGATCTCATATGCTACCTGGCAGTCCAAATAAGAAAAAGGTAAAATGCAGGACAGATATGTTGTAAATTTTGTTTTTCATGTGTACCTTCTTATACCCAATTAATTCTCTTAAAAAATGGATTTTTAATTCAAATAAATTAATGTACTTACAACCATGGTCAGTATTAATTCATATCTTTTTGTAAAGTACACAAAGTACATATTGGGCTGCACAAAGTGAGACAAGATACATTGTAGCCTTCTAGCTATCCATGGCTGCCCTCAAGGCCTCAGTTAACTATCTATTTTAATGGTCTGTTTTGTTTTTCACACATACTTGAGATGATTGTTGGTACACATGGTAAGGCTACCTGATATAAGTTGTGGCAGCATCTACTTAATTTTGTGTGTCAAACAGCAGCTTTTCTAAGTTTGTGTGTTTGCCAGAATAAAGTGGATAACTTCATCAACTAGAACAGTTTATTTTTCCAAAAATTGAAACATTCCTCCTTCCTGTTTCAAGACCCATATGTGTCCCAATAATCCTTTTCCTTTTCAGATGCCTGTGGGAGCTAAGGGACAGAAGAAGAAAATATTTTAATTATGGAAAATTGCTGCTGGTAATTAAGTCATCCCACTGGCAGCTATTTTCAGTAATTAAAGATTTCCCCTTCCATCCCTCAACCCCCACCACTCCCCAATGTGGAAAGGAATTACTTGGGCTTTAGGCTGTGAAACTTCCACAAACAGGATTTCAGCCATTGTGTAGACCTTCTGTAGCATGTTTAGTTCAGTCTCTCAGTAGTGCTGTCCCAAAGCATAGATGGACTGAAAAAGAAAGTATAAAGATTGAAAACAATAAGATTGAGTGTCTGTCCATGACAGCCAAAATGTCTGTAAGGACTGCAATGTCAGATTGAATTTGGGGAAAATTAGTTCAGTTCTACATATAATAGCAAATTTATTTATTTTATTTATTTATTATTCACAAATGCTGACTTTGCAATGAAAAGGATGAAACAGTAGATCATCTGATCAGCAAATGCAGCAAAAATTCACAAACTGACTATTGACAATGTTATGAAAGGGTTACAAAAATTATCCACTGGAAACTTTGCTAGAAGTTTGGATTTCAAGGTAGTAAAAGTTTTTGGAAACATGAGGTTGATAAAATTTTGGAAAATGAGAAACTCAAGATCCTGTGGGACTTAAAAAATCAAATAGATAGACATATGACCAGTGATGGGCTGCTACCGGTTTGGAGCGGTTCTCCTGAAATGGTAGCAGCTCTCCGTAGGGGATAGCCAGGGAGTAGAGAACCCCGGGGCAACCGGTTCGGTCGCCTCTCTGGCTGCCCTCTGGAAGTGTATTTCCAGGCAGCCAAAACTGCTTCCCCGGAATGTGCATGCGTCAAACCTCCATTTGACACATGCACACTAAAAAAATAGAAGTATGCATGCGTCAAATGGAGGTTTGACGCATGCACAGTTCCGGGCAGCCATTTTGGCTGCCTGGAAAGGGCGTGGGCAGCGCCTGGATTAGCGGCAGTGATGGCCTTTCCTCTCCGGGCCACACAGCGCAACACCACCAGGCCGCTGAGCTGCTGCTGCAGTTTGCCGCTGCGGCGGTTTGCCACTGCACCACCTTGCTGCCATGGTTCCTGCCTGCTTGCCTAGTGCCTGCCTGCCTGCTTGCCTAGTGCCTGCTCCCCGACCCCAGGCCAGGTAAGTGACAGGTTTGTGTTTGGAGTGGGTGGGTGGGTTGATTTGTGTTTGGGGTGGGTGGGTACGTTGGTTGATTATTTTAATTTTAATGTGTTTATTTAATTTTAATGTGTTTAATTACTTTTATGTGTTTATTTATTTTATTTATTTTTTTATTTGGCTCCACCCATGACATCATGATGTTATGACCTCATGACATTGGCTCTGCCCACAATGTTGGCTTCACCAACAGTGGGGTAGTAAAATTTTTGACAGCCCACCACTGCATATGATGCAGGTGAAAGAGGCGGTTGTTTCCTGTACACTGATGTTATTATCCTAATAAGAGATAGTTATTATCCTAAGTTATTATCTTAAGAAATGCTGTGCGGTGGGACTTTTTCACACTGCCACCACTCCCGCCAGTAACATCTGTGGCGAGATGAGAGGCTGCAGTGGTGTCCAGCCCTGGGACTCGTTCCACCTGTCCCCAGGACCCCACCCTGCTGGGGCTTTAAGAGCCGCTGTGTAGCGGGCAGAGAGGCTTGCCACCTGTCGTGGGATTTAGCAGTTATTTTGTTTTTGTTTAGTTCTTTTTTTGTGTGTAAACTTGACTATTACTTAATATTGATGTTTATTGAATCTTTTTGTTACTGTAATGATATTGTTATTTTGATGTTCTTTGATATTGATTATTTATGATTTATTGACATGTTGTGTTTATGAACTTGTAACTTTACATGTGTTGTGAACCGCCCTGAGTTGGTCCTACCAAGTAGGGTGGTATAGAAATCAAAATATAATAATAATAATAATAATAATAATAATAATAATAATAATAATAATAATAATAATAATAATAATAATAATAATAATAATAATAATAATAATAATAATAATAATAATAATAATATGACTCATAAGACATCTGATGTAACTATTGTGGAAAAGAAGAAGGCCTGGTTTATTGACATTGCTATTCCAGAGAATGCATGAATTGAAGACAAACGAGAGAAAATAATAAAATACAGTGGAACCTCATATAACGAATGCATCATTCTACAAAAAAATCATACAACAAAGTGAATTTGAATAAAAAATAATAGACTTATGACTTCTGAGACTTCTTAACAAGGAACTTTCATGTCCCACATTTGCCACCAAATGAGAATGAGATTAATTATGAAATATAGAACTAGAATTGGATCCCAGCTTGTACCTGTGATGAAGTAAACATTTCACAGTTTGGAAATAATGAGAGCTTGTATCCTCAGATCCTCATCGTCGTTGTCGACTGCAACTCATATCTAAGAATGCATTTTTTTTCCTGAAGCTGGAAAAATGTCATTGGTGTGAATTTGTTTAAGGTGGATCCCAACTTGCCATAAAGTTACCCACATACAAGGATCTTGGAGCCATCCCCTGCAGCACACATGAAGAGATGTGCAGAATTCAATACCGGGACTGCAATGGACTGCCGCAGCCTTGAGGATATGGGCAAGGTGCACCTTTACAGCCAGTCCATCTGCCATAGCTTCTTCTGCCTCCATGATCATAGGGAATCAGAGTTCCTCCTCCACTCATTTTGCCATGGGGCCCAATATGATGGTGGCATTTCCTCCACTGAGAGGACCATCACCCTGGCATGAAGAAGGGCCCCCTGCACACGCCCCCATGGGCACTCCCTTTGGGTTCTGACAGCCTGCTGACCTCCAGTCTTCATTTGCAGATGGAAAGATGACCACACTTCATTTGGAAGCTGAGAAATATGGTAGATCAGTTGAACACAGTCCTTATTAAAATAGCCACCTTCCCATCTTGCTCACTCACACAGAGTGGACCCTCATGGGAAAAGGCCTCTTTGAAGATAGCTTTTTTACCTTCAAAGAGTAGGACACCTTAGTTGATAACATTCCAAGGCCTAGCAAAGGATGCAGGTTTTCCTCTTCAGGATCACTATGGCAACCATATCAGTCCCAAGCCAATATCCTCTTTGAATAGAGTCTGCCCTCAAGGCTATGCCTATGCAAAGATGTAGCATTCCTTATACAGGTTGAAGCAATAAATCTAACTAAACTTTTAATCCCTAAATACATTATCATATCCATAGATAGTACCCCTATATTTATCCTATCTTAAACAAGCTAATAAAATAAGAAATAGCTAACTTCTCTAAATTGGCATTCTTCTGTCAGATTCTAAGTCCATTTGCCCCAGAAGGTTTAGGCAAAGACTCAGAGAAATAAGCATTGGGGTGGATGCCCCTTTAGGATTCTTCCTAAAGTTACATAGTCCAGATTCCATGGAACATAGGCTCCCCATCTTCTCCAAAATAGGTGCTTTCTGACCTACCAATTTCTGGGGTTTTTATTCTATTTTGCCCACTCACACCTCGTGTCAAGAATGTGAAGTATCTGATTGTTTTGACTAAAGAGGTGTTTATCCAGCTGTTTTCCCAGACAATGATGTAACTAATAACCTAACCCCTCTCACAGGTGTTGGATATCCCATATTCTATTCCTATGAGAATGTTACCTTTTCCCTTTCTGAGGTGATGGTTGAGAGTGTGACTGTCAAAATGTAACTGACAGGTGAAAGTGTCTTCATCCTGTTAAGGCTTGGGTGGAGTTCCTCTCCCCTCCTTTGAGTTGAATAACCCATGGTTATCTTGGGTTCATCAAATACATCCATCTGTTAAACACCCATCGCAGGGGACTAAATATTAGCAAAGGGTTTCTGGGACATTATCAGATTTGATACACAGATTGCTATATGATTTTATATATTATATTACAACCTTCCTGCCAATTCTCTTTAGGAAAACAGAAAGTAACCAGGTACAGTGTTTTTGTTTGTTTTCTGACATGCAGGTCAAAGGTTGATCAGAGACCAGAATGGGCTTTCTCAGCAACTTTGAGATTGAAAGGGAGTCATTTAGAGCTAATCTGAATAATCTATTGTAGCTAATGGTTGTGTGAAGCTGTATTGTTGTGCCTGCTTGTCTGTCATCTTGCTTGACCACACCCTTCTCACTTTGACCCCCTGAATTTGGTGTATAAAAACCATGCCTGTAAGTTTCACTCTTTGTCTGAAAAAGTGGACTTGATCCACGAAAGCTAACAATGAAAATATAGCAGTTAGTCTTTAAAGTGCTACAGTGTTTTTTATTTTATTTTTATTTTATTTTGTTTTCTGATATCCTTAGTTAACATTATCATTCAAGTCAATAGACAGAGTCCTATAGTGAACACTTCTAGATGTATTTTAGAAGAGGATCATTTATTTTGGCCTTTTCCTGTAGGGAAACCCCAGAGAGCATTTGGTCAAAGTTATCCAAATAAATATATATTATAGAGCAATTTACAGATTTTATGCAAATACAGAATAAGCCTCTTTGCAAGAATTAGATCCAAGTCTGTTATTTCAGTTACATGCTTGCTCAAGCTGATTTCTTGCTTGCCTGTTCTCAAAACCCAACAGAGACCTTCAATCCCCCTGCTTCCTTTCCACCCCCAAACATCAACATTTCAAAACTGGCAGCAATTAATAGAGGAACAATTTTCTTTCTTATTCACATATATTACTTTGGTTTTAGGTTTTGTTTTCTACCTAAGCAAAATAGCTATCCTTTTTTTTTTTAAATATTCATTTCAAACTAGTTTCAATTAATGACTGTGATAATATCTCAAGACAGATCAATTGAGAGATGCAGAGAAAACAATGGTTCCCTCCATTAATTAGTTGGGAGTAATGCTTAACTGTTTGTCTTCAAGAGTTACTGGAGTTGTTTATCTCATGGCAACGCTACATAATGATCTTTACAGGAAAAGCTATTTATTATTTATCGATTATATTCATACCCTCCACATGTGTTAGTTTTTTATTGCCAAACATATTTTCTGTGACAAGAAATAAAAGAATTATATATCCTCTGCATATGTTTCTGTTGACAAAGTTGCCAATATATTTCAAATATTATCTGTAAATATCCCATTCTTCATTTCCCATGTTGGAAATCCCTTTCAAAAGTCTTGAGAAGTATTGACCACTCCAGTGCTGGAGGTATTTAAAAGAAAACTGGACAGCCATCTGTCAGATCTGATTTGATTTGGATTCCTGCCTTGAGCAGGGGGTTGGCCTTGATAGTCTCATGGGCCTTTCCAATTTAATTATTCTATGATCATATGATTCTAAGCCTACCAAGTGTTTATTAATTTTTCAGGCATCCTTAATATAGACGTATTAGAGGAATCTCATGGGCTGTAGTTCATAGCTAATTAATTTCTAATGCCTGCTGACTTTGAAGAGAGCACCCAGAGGATAACTGGGTGCTCAGTCTAACAGGAAGGAGGGTGGCTTAGAGGAAGGGAGAGAGGCTAAAGGAAAAGGGGTGTGACACCTGCCAAGAGCTTTAAGTAGCAGCTGAGAATACAAAGAAAATGGTTTTAAGATTTTTTAAACAATACAGTAATAAAATGCAGAGATTATGGAGGGAAGAGACTCTTCAAGGGTGGTGATCTGCAAAGTATGTGCAATGTTTGTTTTTGTATCAGAAAACAACAGCGCATACACATGTAACAATTGTAAATTGGTAGCACTCTTGGAAGAGAAAAAGTGAAAGAACTAGAGAAGTTAATTGCTGTTACCTGAAAATTGTAACCTTTTTAAATTTAAGTGAACATTCCACAGGCAGGCTTGAAGCAGGAACCAAATACCACATAATGAGGCCCTAACTAAGAAAGGAGCCACAAACAGCTTGTTGCAATTAGAGAAGTTTACTTGGAGAATAAGACAAAGACAAAAATAAACATTGGATAGAGACAGAAAAAGGAAGACTGTGAGACAATTGGATTGCCTTCACAGGGTAGAACCAGGAAAAGAAGAAGGTTCCACACCCAGCAAATGCTGCATCCAGCTTTTATGAGCATTCAAAGATGGAGAAGGGAATTGCACAAACATCTTTGGTTCAAGGCATCACATGGGAGGGAAATGGGTCTGCCCTCCACATTTGATTTGCTCAGAAGTGTCCACATGGGAGAGAAGTCCACCCCCAAATTATGGTTGGTCCAGGATGTCACATGGAGGGCTAGGAGGAGATTTGCCATGAGGTCAGCTTCAAAGCCATATATGGTGCTTTCCCAAAACATGATTGTTGACTCTTCCCAAGGAAAGCCCGGCAGTCCCATTATTGTTGCTGATGGCAAGCATCACAGTTTACATATGGTAAATAGATTCCCGGATGGTGATGGCTATTATCTTCTTTGAGTAGGGTGTGACCTTCAAAGGATTATGCTTAATTGGTTTCTGGGTTGAAAAGTCACAGTGTGTGTTGCTTCAAAAATACAAACAGAACATGTTAAAAGTCAAAATATTACAGAGCAAAGGAAATACTAAAAGGGAACCGTTTTAAGGGCAATTTAAGAACTCCCATTCATGACCTGTAGCTCCAGTTCTTCCAAGCCATTTATGTTATTAGCTGGCTCCTAAGACAATTAATACCTTTTCTTCAGAATTCCAGGACAGCATCAATGAATAGGGTTTCTTGTTTGCCCATTTGATCTGAGAGGAAATCAGTTTGAGGTCTTTTGTAAATTTATTAAACATTAACCCTTGCAGTCATCCCCCAGCTAACAATCACCAGCTAGTACCGTGTGGTGCCTGTGACTAAAAGACTAAACTTGAAGTGGATGGCAAATCAGAATAATGAGAGAAGCATATTTTATTGGAAATAAAAGTACTAAACATGCTAATTTCAAAATTATGGTTACATTGCCACACTTAAGATTATAAGGTGGTACCATGACACCAGTTTGCTGGTTAGTTTGAGCTCTTTCTTTCCCCTGGTCTTTTAATCTTTTAAACTTTTATCTTTAAGTTGTTTTTAACTTTTTAAATTATTATTGAAATCTGTTGATTTATATAAATTTTAAAAACTTTTTAATTTTTTATAATTGTAACTTTGAAGTTTTGATAATTGGTTCGGGTTGTATTATGTTATGCTTTTATGATGTTGTAAACCGCCCAGAGTCACCCCAGTGAGGAGGGTGGTAAAATGTGAATGAATGAATGAATGAGATGAAGAGTTGCATAGAGAGAATTACTGAGCTGCAGCAGTTAACTAGAGGTTGAACAACAACAAGGCAAAACAGAGGAAGAGAATGCTGATGAGAGAACAAAATTGAGGAAGCACCATGGAAAAGTGTCACTGGGAGGAGCAAAGAAGGAAAAAAAGATTCTTCACTAGTGGACACCATGCAGAAGAAGACAAACGAGAGATCCCTTGAGGGGATATGAGAGGCTAAAGCTCAGGAAACTGGAGATGTAGACTACAAACCCTGTAAAAAGAAGAAGAGCACAGTAGTTGTAGTAGGTGATTTCCCATTCTGCAGGATTAAAAAAATATCAGGGAGATCCTTGGAACTGTCAGGTATCGTGTCTCCCTCTAGCACAGATATGAAATGTAACAGAAAAATTGCAGACACTCCTAAAGTCCATCCATTTCTTGTCATCATATGGGAACAAATGATACTGCCAAGAGGAATTATGATGAAATTACACCAGACTTTGAAGCTGTGGGAAGGAAACACGAGGACTTTGGGACGCAAATAGTCTTCTCATCCATCCTACTACCAGTGCTTGGAAGAGGAATAGAAAGAAAAAAAATACTCTGGGTGAACAAATGGCTATGAAGGTGATGCCAACAGGAAGGATTGTGTCTTTGGGACTATGAGCTACACTTTCTGGAAGATGGATTGCTGGCAAGGGATGTGTTGCACCTCACAAGAACTGGGAAGGATGTATGTGGGTTAATTATGAAGAAATTCATCAGGAGGGCTTTAAATCGAAAGGTTTCAAGGATGGCTGTGAGTGTGTTTGCTTATTTCTTCCAAACACCTTTCAAAATCAGCCATGCAGAGCATGTTATAATAATGTAAATAGGATGAGACTTTCTTACTGTGGCTGGATGAAATATCTCCAGGAGGTTGTGCTGTTCCTGAGATGAGTCAGAAATAAGCAAACACACTCACAGCTATCCTTGAAATCTGGGCATCTGGGGTCAGGTCCGAGTATCCCCAAAGCAGATTGAGGAGTACACACCTAGGGATTTTTGAAAACTGTTTTATTTGTCTTTTAGTGCTTAGTAACTTGGGTATCCGAAAGTTTAAATTGGATACAATATGAAAACAAAACAAGGAAATTTATTTTCTGAATATTACTCATGGGGCGGCGGCGGCGGGGGGGGGGAGATTATTGGGAAAAGTCTGTGCCAGGAAAAAAAATCTTCACTCTGATGTGCTAAATTTATAAACACAATTAATTTGATATGTAGAGAAGAATTTTAATCACACAGCAGCCCACTTTTAACCTGATATCTTGCATCAAAGCAGTGTCTACATTTTCCTCCTTTCGTCCCAACAGAACCATTTAGATCACTTTACCACAATGGATGCATGTTTTGTGATGCCACTATAGCAATGCAAAACACCTTACACCAAGGGGACCACTTCCTCTGGCTGTCAGAAAGGTTGCAAAGTTGTAGTTTGTTTTATTTTAAAACTTTTGGTGGATTTATTTCTGTTGATGTTATTTGTTCAGTTCCCTGCTTTGATCCACCTGATTCTAAGCCAAGGACAATGTCATTTTGTGTCTTGTTGAGTTAAGACTAGCATCTTTTGTTTATTACTAGTGTTAGTTACCAGAGCATTCCCCTCAATCTATTATTTTCAGGGCTGGGCGTCCCAGTTTTAGTCTTTATGCTCCCACATGAATGAGATATATGATCTAATCCAGTCCTTTTTCAATCCTTGTAACTGGCAGGGGATGACACATGATTAGTATGATTTATGCCAGCTATAAGGTTTGGTTTGGGTCAGCATGAAACAGAGCTTAGAATGGTTACTTCTCTTAGTCTATAGCACCTAGAATCCACTGAATATTCACTGGAAAATTCTGGAGGTTGTACACCACAATTGGGATTTTCCCACATTCTGGCATGGCAGCATATCTATCTTGCTTTAGTTTAGTGTTCACAGAATTATTGACTATGGTGCCCAACCAGGAAAGTGTGGAGCTGTCATATCTAAATGTCCTACAACATGGACAGAAAAAAAAACATTTTGTTCTTGGGATACAATTGGTCCTAAATCTGAGAGTCAAGAGTTGAGTTGGAAGTCATGTGGCAAAGGAATTGTACAACATTGTTCAGCACCTCAGCATGACACTTCACAGAACAATCTCTTTTAAGAAGCACTGCTTGAATACTAAAGCCAAGGTTAGTATGAGGAAAATCACCACCAGGAAACTCACAAACTATAAGTGGGAAACTCAACCATCCATTCTACATACATCAGCTTTGGATTTGAGCATCTCAGGAGCAGAGTATGCTGCTCCAGTATGGAGTGCATCCACACATGTAAAAGAAGTTGACATCACTGTTAATGAAACCATGTGGATAGTGACCGAATGCTTCAAACCTACACCAGTTGAGAAAATATATCCTCTCATTGTTATCACTCCACCTAAGATGAGGAGAGAAGTAGTAGCAGATGCTAAGAGAACTAAACAAGGGAATGACCCTCAATATCCTCTGAGTGGAAATGTACCTCAGGTCCACCAGTTCAGATATAGGAAGAATTTATGGCAAGAACAAACATTCTTGAGGGTACATAAGAGCAAAACCAAATTGGATGGAGGAGCTCAATGGACAAAGAATTACATTAAAGGAGGATATAGCTGAGGAACTCAACCTTTTGTATGTCACTTGGAGGATCCTGAACAGTCTGAGGGGTAGAGTGCCTAAATGTAAGACCAAGATGCTCAAGTGTGGACTGCTGGCAGATAACATGTTCTATAAATGTGGAGAGATACAGAACACAACTCACTTACTAATTTGCTGACTACTACCATAAACATGCACTGATGAGGACTAAAATTTGGCCAAGAAAATGGCTCGTTTTGGCAATTCAAAGTTTGATCTGGATACAAAAGAAGAAGAATTGGTCCTGAATGCCACTTGTGCCTTCTGTTAATTGGATGTCCTTGGGTAAACTGCTACCGTATCTCTCTCAGCTCCAGTTCTTGAGTCTTGGGATTTCAAATGCAAGAGCCTATCTCCCAGAATGGTTTTAAGGGTGAACAAAGTAAAGATGGTAACCACTACTATAAATGATTTATAGTAATCACTGCTTGCCTGCTCACTCTCTCTAGTATGCCCCTGAGATATCCACCAACAGAGTAATTTTAGCAGCTCTATTTCACACATTAAATTGGAATATTCACCCCAGGGCTGTTTGGAGGATAAGGTGGATCAGCTGAGATTTGAGCATAATGCTGTTTATTTGGATGGAATGAATTGACTTCCCATTCTAAAGAATGAATAAATGTTGTCCTTTGTTCATGGGATAGAAGCCTTAGGGATGCAAATGTGTTCTGCTTAGGTAATTTCTTTCTACAGAGTATTCGTCTGTTACTATAGAGAGTGAACAACTTGCTGTAGCATTTTCATTTCTAGGTATTTTTTTAACATATATCTTGGGTAAATAGTTCTTTAGAAGTGTATTACGTATTTCAAATTGCTATTGTTTGACAAGGACATGTCTCAGAGAACATATTGGAGGTATGGTGTCACATTTAACTTAATTACTTCTTCCATTTTGCTAACAGTGAGAAATTAGTATGAATCCATTCATTCAGTAAGTTAAAAAAAAGCTGTTCCCCAATCATGCAATGCAGATACCTAAATCTTACTATGATTTTTCCTTACTTAATGAGAAAACCTTTCACTTTGGAGTTTCATTAGTTGAGGTACTTGTATTAGCACATAGCCCCATGTTGTAACAGACATCCTTTATATGTACTTGTATATGTATATGTACTTTATATGTATGTATGCCACTGGAAACCATCATATTGGGGCCCTACGGCAAAATGAGTGGAGGAGGAACTCTGATTCCCAACAGTCATGGAGGTAGAAGAGGCCATGCCAGATGGACTGGCTGTGAAGGCACACCCTGTCCATATCCCCAAGGCTGTGATGGTCCAGTGCAGTCCCGATGTTAAATCCTGCATGTTGTGCTTCATATGTGCCATGGGTGATGGCTCCGAGACCGAGATCATAGTGTGTGGGTCACTTCATGGCAAAATGGGATCCACCTTAAACAAACTCATGCCAGGGACATTTTTCTTGCTTCAGGAAAAAGATGCATTCTTGGATATGAGTTGCAGTTGACGATATGTACTTGTTAATTATGCCCCAGTTGCCAGAATGCAAGTGTTTCTATGGTAGTTTATAAACAACACAAAATGTGTTTTTAAACAATGATGAAAAGTATATCATAATTTACAAGGATGTGAGGCACAAAGCAGTTGGTGGTATTAGAGGATGGAGCACTCCACTGGTACAGGAGTGTGAAGTGGTTTTCTCCTGCTGCCTTCCTCCCTCTTTTATTTTTACTGAGCAGTTCCCCTTCCTGTCCTGGTAAAGTAATGTCGACCCTATCCTAGTAAAATAACACCTTTTCAAAAAAGAAAAAGGAGAAATAAAATGTTAAGGTACAAACTATATTCTTTTAGCTTTGCCAGTCCCTCACTTAGCAATGCAGTTATCCCAAATGCAACTTCCAGGAAAAAATATATAGCTCTGTGGCTGCAGTTAGATGAGTGGGGTTAACCTCTCTCTCTCTCTCTCTCTCACTCGCTCTCTATTTATTTATTTATTTATTTATTTATTGTGTCAGCTCAATATCTTCCTTATGAGGTATTGGTAATTTCTCCTTTAGGTAAAGGTTGCCCTTGCTTGAAAGCCAGTCATATCCAACTCTAGGGTTCAGTGCTCATCTCTGTTTATAGCCAAAGAGCCAGTGCTGTCTGTATCTGCAATGTGGCAGGCACAGAATGCTGTTTACCTTCCTACAGAAGTGGTACCTATTTATCTACTTGCAAATGTCTTGCTTTCAAACTGCTAGGTTGGCAGGAGCTGGGATAGAGACAGGAGCTCACACTGTCATGTAGTACCCGGGAATCGAACTCCAACCTTCCATTCAGCAAGTTCAGCATCTTAACCACTTGGGCCACTGCAGTTCCATTCTTCCTTTCTTCCCTTTTAATTGGGCTACTTTTTAACAAGATTTTTTTAGCTCCATGGATCCACATTTAACCTGGGCAATCGGGGATGGGTGGGGTGGTGGTGGTGTTCTGCACTGTTCTAGTACTACCATCTTGTTTCATCCTGTGGTCACCATGAGCTTGCACAAATAGTTCTGATTCAATTCATATTGCATCATAGGGAGGAAGATGATAAAAAGCTAAATAATTTTTATGTCCCCAGATTTTAATTTCTCGGGAAGGCTGAGTTGACATGTTTGGGAAGGACAACACTTGAAGCATGATGGGAAGGCTTTTGTTTAAAACAAGCTTTTGTTTAAGTCTAAAAGTCACCATCTCTGGTTTGTCCCACTTTTATGCAGATCATGTTGAAATTGCAGTCCAAAGATGGGTAAAAATTCATTTCAGTTTATTTTTTCTGACAATGTATGTAATTTTTATCAACTGGAACCGAACAAAAAGTTGACTGCATTTTGCAATGAGAGATCTGTGAACCTGCTCCCCAACTACTTCACCAACGAACGTGTACATATGAAAAATGCATACAAAATAGTGCACAAAAACATTAAAAGACACATCAGTATGATATTATTAAGGGCAGAAAAATGTGAACTCTTCAAAAATGCACACTACAGTGTACAAATTTATTAACATTTGCAAAAGAAAATATGCACTTATGTGCAAGAATATCCCACACTCACAAATCAATGCATATCTGAGGCAGAAATCACAAACCTTTGGTGAGCTCAAATTCTTCCCCACTGACATACATTTAGAGTAATCACAAAGTTAAAGAACAAGGTTCCCTCTTTTTGTATAAATTAAGCAGTTCATTTGGAGAGGGTAAATGGGAAAGAACATCTCACACATTCTGAAGCTTAACTAACAAATTGCAAGGAAACTCAAGTGCCTTCAGTGAATATTTGCAACTTCATTTGCATTCTTTACCAAAGAGACATCTCAATATTTATTGGAATAGGCTAGGAAATGTCCAGAGCAGTGAAGGAGTGAATTGCTTTTATAGCTATTATCTGCCACATATTATGATTTCTTTAAACTAACTCCAGATAGAAGTCTTCTTACTCCAGCATATCAGTACCATGTAAAACAAAGAGAGCAACAATATGTGAATTCTTAAGAGCAGTAATGGCTGTTGAAGTAGAATTGAGTGATTAGCACAGGACTGTTGCTGCTGAACTGCTTTACTGAACACACCAGCCTTCCGTTAAGGAGACACAGTACCCACCACCCTTGTTATTCTGGTCCCAGCTGACACAATATCCTGAGGTATCTCTTTTAAATGTCAGAGTTATAAAAACAGTTTGGAAAAACAGAACACCAGAAAAGACTGTCCCATACAACAATAGGATGGTATGTGGTCTGCTAATAGGAGAGCACCCCACCTCAAAATGTCAGGGGGCTGTTCTCTCCAGCTCAATTTTCATTTGCCTCTTTTCACTTGGTAACCTAAGCAGATGTGCTTGCATTTTTTCTAGGACACATTTTATGGGGATAAGAAGATCAATGGTGGATCAGATGGAACCCAATTTAACCCAACTAGCCGAACAGGTAGCTTGGGAACCAATAGGAAAATGTGTGGCCTGCTTCTTGTTTTCCTCAGCAACGTCTGCCAAAAACAGAATTCTAAGAATTTGAGTCCATCAAGCTTGGCTCAAAAAAAGAAATTTTTTATTAGTTTAGAGATGGTACTTAACTGCAGTAAAAACTAATCACATAGCCGTTCATTAGTTTAAAATGTGCTGAAGAAGTTGCCAGAAAATAGGTACAAGTTTTCATATGTGATGGGAATGTGACTATATGGTAGTGGGCCAGGATACCTAAGAGACCGCACCGCCCTAAGAACATCTGTCCGTCCCACCAGAACAGACCGGAGAGGCTCTCTGGTTGTACCATCTGCTAGAGAGGCACACCTCTCTAGCACTAGGAAGAGGGCCTTCTATGTGTCCGCCCTGGCCCTATGGAACCTCCTGCCAGTTGAGCTATGTCTCCAGTCAGAGTTGCTGTCCTTTAGGAAGGGGGTTAAGTCCTGGCTGGTGGGACAGGTATGGGGTTTGGGTCAGGCAGTTGTGCTGGCTTGTTGGCTCATCTGACCCCTCCCTCTCTCAATGTATGAATTTTTAAAAATCTTTTAACTTAACTTTGCTTAGTTTTAACCTCTTTTAATATTAATTTTAGACAGGATTTTATATTGTGTTTTATGTCTCTTTTGAAGCTTTGTTAGCTGCCCTGGGTCTCCTTGAGGAGGGTGGCATATAAGTCTGATTACCGGTAAATAAAATAAGTGAAGTGACCATTCAGAGAAAATTCTGCTCTTTAAGCGAGTTACTCTCTAAGTGAGGCACTCTTTATGCAAGGTTTTACTGTATTTCAAAGTACAGTACAGTAGTTTAAAAATGCTTTTTGTTTATATTTGACTTTATCCATCAATATTATTTTTAAAATAAAATGAAAAAGAAAAAACCACAATACTTGGTTCATTTTGAATTTATGGCATAATGTTCTTGAAGTAATGGACGCATATTTTAGTCATTCTTTCTGCAACCCTCCACTTTGTACACCTGAGGAAAGTGCTAGACTTGCCTTTCTTTTCCTGTGCCTCTGCCAATTCCATGACTACCTGGAACCTATTATACTACTATATATTCTTTACCATATGCCAGGTTATGGACATACAGTAAATATGTAAGGTGACAAGATCTTTTTTACATCCTGAAACAGAATTTTGGATAAGTTTGTTTGGTTGGGGTTTTTTGTAACAGAATAAAATGTGTAATTATTTTAGACAGCTCTGAATTTAGTGTGGGCAAGTAAAGATATCATTTTGTCATTTTATGATTGATCACATTCAAGACTTTGACATGCAGCATAAAACAGAATTGCTTTTATAGACCTTAAGATTTCTTTATTATTGTATATTTGGGAGGGAATATCTGTTAAAGTCCAGAGACAGTCCTCTGTGTTTCTTCCACTCAATTTCTTAGTGATAGCCATCTTGTGGCATGTCTGCTCCAAAAAGATATACCACATATAGGTCCCCTTTTCTCAATAGCCAGTCATATCTGACTGTAGGGTAAGGTGCTCGTCTCCATTTACAAATGGAGACGAGCACCATACCCTACAGTACCCTGCACCTGGAAACTTTTCCATGGTCATGTAGCAGACATGACTAGACACCAGAGTGCATGGAGTGCTGTTACCTTCTCACCAAAGTGGTACCTATTTATCTACTTGCAATTTCTTGCTTTTGAACTGCTAGTTGGCAGGAGCTGGGACAGAGGAAGGAGCTCACTCCATCGTGCAGCACTTGAGTCTTGAACTGCTGACCTGCCAACCTGCTGACCTTCCAGTTGTCAAGTTCAGTGTCTTAACCACTAAGCCACCACAGTCCATATCACACATAGGAATGCACAAAACCAGATCTGGTTCACAAACTAATCCCTATTTTAAGTATTGGCTAGAAACATGGTGCAGAGGAAGCAGGGGCATGCTTTCTCCTTGCCACCACAGATACTATATTATGTGTAATGGAAAGCAGCTCTGAATATACTGTCAGGATTTGTATTATCTAAGATGGACAATTAAAATTTTACAATTTTCACTCCCAACAATTGTACAGATTACTCATGGCAAAATCTACTACCTTTGTGTCACTTGAGCAACTCTCTTTGATTGTCTGTACATCTTTTCTCCCTCATTACACTGGAAAAACACCAGCATTTAAGACCAGGGCTTCTCCCTTTTATTTCTTCTTTAAAAAAAAATCCTGTGTGTGTACTCTCTCCTTTTTTTGGGAAATATCTAAAGAAGGACCTTAACAGACCCCTTTATCTTACAGTCAGATAGAGCTACGCCTGCAGACAGAGTTGCTGTCCTTTAGGAAAGGAGTGAAAACCTGGCTGGCAGGTCTGGTCTGGGGAGTGGATGGTTCAATTTCCCCAGACAGTTGGATGGTTTGACCCCCAGTACATCCAAGTTATAATACCTAGCTTTTAATTAAGTTTTTAAGCTTTTTAAAGTTTTTAATTTTTTAAAGTGTTTTTAAAATTGTTGGAAATTGCCCTGGGTCCCTTCGGGGAGGAGGGCGATAAACAAATATAAATAAATAAATAAATAAATCTGTCTGTCACACTTTCCTGGAAGCCCTCTACATGTTGTTCTCCAATGTGTCTTCAATTGAACAGATTTCACAGAGAGATAGCAGGTGGAAAAAAGCAGTATAAAGTTTGTATGCAGTTACCTATGTTCAATAATACTTACAACAATAAGAACACAGAATACAGAGAATGTCTTCATGAATACAACTATTAGGAAACCTTTCTTGAACATCTATCTAGCCCAGCATTTTACAGTACTTCCAAAGCAGTCAGCCTTGCCTTGCAGACTCCCAGCTAGTATATGAGTGGAACAGAAGCAGAAAATGAATGCATCATTAACAACTTTGATAAAATTATGTTTTATTTCAAGTTTTCAAAGTACCTTTCAATGTCTGGGAGCACACATTATTCTAAGCATATCTTGGGAAGTTGGCATATGCAATAAAATACAGTTTTCTCCCAGTCGATGTGTCATGCAATCAGAAGTCACAATGCTGTTATCAGATGATTTGTGAGGGCTTATTGTAGTAGCTGGAGGTGCAGGTGGAGGCAATGGGTATGGTATAGGTGGAATGGGAGACTATAGGAACTAGAAAAATAACCAAGGCAAGATAATATCTAACTGCTTGAATCTGCCAAAACAGATAGGTACAGAAATTATACATGAATTTGTTACACTTTTTTTATTTAATTTATGAAAATATCAATGTTCATTACATCCTTATTAAGTCACCCTTGCTTGAAAGCTAGTTGTATCTGATGCTAGGACTCAGTGCTCATCTCCATTTATAACATGTGCAGCTGTTTTCATGAACATGTGGTAAACATGACTAGATGCAGGAGGACAGAATGCTGTTTACTTTCCCACCAATGCAGTACCTATTTATCTACATGCAATTCTTTGCTTTTAAATTCTTCGGTTGACAGGAACTGAGACAGAAATAACAGGAGGTCACACCATCGTGCAGCACTCGGGCCTCAAACTGCTGACCTGCCCATCTTCCACTTATCCTAAATCTTAAATAGGGTAATCTAAGTATCATAATTGGCTTAACCTAAACCAGAAATATGCATTAATCATTGCTTGTTTGAACCGAAGTGGAATGTTGATAAGTCAATTAATATTATTTATCCAATATTGTAGGATGTTTAAGTTGAAACAGAAATGGGGACAAACTAATTCTTAATTCAGAGGATTAAGTGTAGATGTGATAAAGCAGTATTTTTGCAACAGAATTTACCCTATTATCTTGTTCAATATTTCTATCCATGAAACTCCAAAAAATGTCCAAATCAGTGATGGGATGTAACTGGTTCTCACCAGTTCGCCAGAACCGGTAGTAACTTTCCCCAGTGTCCCGGAGAACTGGTAGCAGCTTTTGGGGGGAACCACCTCCAGGGCTTACCTCTTCACTGGTGCATGCATGCCTACAGTGCTTGGCGCATATGCACAGCCTCCTTGCTGTCCTCCCAAGTGGGGAGGAAGAAGAGAAGCTGGTAGCCTGAAGTTCCCTATAGCCTGCTCCCCAGGGTAAGTGACTCACCTTTGGATGGGGTGTGTCTGTGTGTGTTTTAATGTGTATTTAATACCTTTACCTATATTGACGTACTACAACAGTTCCTAAAAAGGCCTGGCGGCCTGGCTTGGGGTTTTTAAGCAAAATCTTGGAGTTACCTCATCAATAAGCTACACCTGTGCTGTTCCAATTGGAGAATCCTTAAGGAGGTACAGCTGTTTTACATTTACATTAAGGCATATTATCCTAGAGAACTGGTGAGACAAAGACTTAGTACCTAACTTCTTTAACTGTTGAAAAGTGCCAAAATGAAGCCATCTTGTGGTGAGTTCATTCTGTAGTTCCTTCCATCTGACCTAGTGTGAGGAAGATTAGCCAGAATAAGCTTTAAGCTCTGGTTTAAAAGCTCTGGTTGATTTGTGTTTGGGGTGGGTGTTTGGGTGGGTGAGTGTATTTTAATGTATTATTTATTTTATTTATTTATTTATTTATTTACGGGTTTGTGTTGTGGGTGGGTGAGTTGGTTGAGGTGTGTGTGTGTGTGCGTGTGCTTATTTTTATTTTATTTTATTTTAAATCATTTTTTCTTTGGCTCTGCCCACAATGTTGGCTCCACCCATGACATCATGATGTCATGACATTAGCTCCCCTCACACTGTGATGACATCACGGTGGTGTAGTAAAATTTTTGACATCCCACCACTGGTCCATAGCCTCCCAACATACTATGGCTGTGACCCAGCGTGGACAGAAAGATGCCAAAACAGTTTCTCACTTTAGGCCGCTGCTTGTGCTGTTGTTAACAGAGATTATGCAATGTAGTTGCAATTTTAAAGCTTAGCCCATACTGCATTCACAAGACAAAAATGATACATTTATAAGCAGGGATGAAAATAAGTGCTTTAGAATTAGTAGTCACAATAAAAATAGTGTTTTCTCACCTTCCGAGATTCATGCAAAGGAAAACAGCTTGAATGCTCTCAAGGATTCACACATTTGAAAGAGCATTTCCGAGAAATACTGTATGCACAAAACTATACAAATACTTCTAAGTATGAATGGATAAAATGTGTGCAACTGGAAAACGAGATATGAGCCAACATGCTTCAGTCAGTGAAGGAAATGTGTAAATTACATAGAATATATAGTGAAATGTAGACAATGGGAAAATGCAGAAGTGTGCATGAAGTTCAATGCATGAAGAAGAAATAAAGCATAATTGTATTGTTCACACATGTGAAGGTCAGATTGCAAAAGCTGTCACAGTGACCTGTTGAGGTGCCTTTCAGCTGCAGTTGCATGTCTGATCATGTGACTTCATTGTACAACCAGGCACACACTTGCTATAAATGACACCTCATCAGATCACTGTGTCGGCTTGTGTGGTTGGAATTCTGTGCACATAGGAATTGACCAGGACACTAGCCAAAGTCTAAAAAAACCCCAATAAAAAACAAGGACAGAAAGAACATGCAGGGTGGAATTCAAATAAATAAAAATAATTGAGACTGAGTGGTTCACAGTCCTATTTCTGTGCTGCTGTTGGGCTTGACCTATCAAGATCTCCTTTAGAATTATCTCTTCCTCTTAGCTATAATAGAAACATATTTCCCAAAATAATTGAGTGATAGTGGAGCACTCAATAATCTCTACTCCATGACTTATATTATTACTGCTGTTACTCTGCCTGTAATTTTATATTCCAACCTGACATACACTCATGCAAAGGAAACAGCTTGAATGCACTCAAGGATTCACACATTTGAAAGAGCATTTCCGAGAAAGAAGGATTCACACATTTGAAAGAGCATTTCCAAGAAAGAAGGATTCACACATTTGAAAGAGCATTTCCCACTCTCCCAGGACCAGGTTAAAGCTGCGGACCGCACCGGGCGGCCCCAACATCTCTGCTCAGCTGGCCTTGGGCCCCATCCTCCCAGGGTTGGGGAAAAGCACAGACTTTGCTAAATGGCTGAACACCACCGGCCAGTTGGCTTTGGTCCCCACCCTCCCAGGGCTGGGGAAGAATCCTCCCGCCCAGTGCTCACTCGGAGGGAAGTGACCATAACTGTCTGTTCAGAGGGAAGTGACAGTACAATCCAACCATACAATGCAGAGATATAATCTAACAATATAATATAGCATACAATATAACACTATAATGTCAAGAAAATCCCATCCCGCAATAGAAAATAACAATATGGTCAGATATTATAAATACAACGTCCTCTCAACTGACCGCAGTCTTCTCCTCCGGGTGAGATGGTGGAGCCCAGAGGGGGAGGGGGAGCGTCCTCTCACCACCCACAGCAATGGTCTTTTTATCGATCTCTGGGCTGACATGATGGGGCCCAGAGGGAGGGTGGGAGCATCCTCTCATCGCTTGCAGCTGCCGAGAAGCTTCTCTTACGGGCGAGATGGCGGGGCCCGGAGGGGTGGGTGGGAACATCCTCTCACTGCCCGCAGCAATGGTCTTTTTATCGACCTCCGCTGTGGTGATTATTGCCAAGGTTAGAGTAGGACTCAAGGGAGATAAAGAGGTGGAATACTATTCTCCTGGCTGGCTACAATGTTCTAACTTCAAGGCTGTTTGGCTACACTCTTTAAATCTCTTTAGTATAAGATTTAACTACTTTGGGACAAGTTCTCCACAACACCTTATACTCTACTAACTAAGAGAAAAACCAAAAGTAAAATAAAAATCCTCCAATGTTTGCAACCTCTCCTTTCCCAGCTTTCTTACAAAGATGGGTTTGTTTTCTTACTGTAACAACCTTATTGCATCACTTAGTGGTCAATTTAAATTGCTTTTTAAATAGGGAGGCATGGGAGCCACAAGGTTACTGTTGGCTTCTGAAAATATGTCAAATTTCCCTTCACACATTCTAGAGCAGGGGTGCCCAAACTTTTTGGGCCATGGGCTGATCATGTGGTTCAGGAAGCCGGTCACGAAGGCCCGGGGGCTGGGTGTGGCCCCCGATGCCAATTCATCTGGCCTGTGAAACCCTCGTCGCTCCTGAAAGTGGAAGTAAAATGCACCCATGCAGAAATGTTTTACTTCCACTTCCAGGAGCGACGAGGCCTTTGCGGGCCGGATGAATTGGCGTCGGGGGCTGCACCCGGTCCCTGGCCCTTAGTTTGGGCACCGCTGTTCTAGAGCAAGGGTCCCCCACCATGGACTGTCCTGAACCTGGCTGTGAGGGTGTGTGGTACTGATAACCCAATGGCAGCCTTCTGCCCTCAATGTGTTCTGCCAGGTTTGCACGGTGAATGGAATAAGAGCATGGGCTTCAGACACAGCAGATAGGCAGGTGACCAGACCCCTCCTCCATGTTGCTTAACTACAGCAGGGCTCCACTTTTGAGAAATATCTTTGCTAGCAAGCTCAGAGACAAAAGCAAACCTGTCTCTTTAGTAGTTCATCCATGACAGTGTTAATACCACTGAAAGTTGATTTCAGCATGGGAGTGCTTACCATTGGCATACAGTAGAAAGAACACTACTGAACATAACCTGTTCAACTGTTAAATATTTGGAATTCAAGCAACATAAGTAAATACAAGTACTTCCCAAATTGGAAAAAAAGAGAAAGCATTGCAGAATAATGTCTTTCTAAGCTTGACATACGGTAATGAAATGCAAACTTTGCCTTTAAAAAAGATTGAGAGGAAGTAAAGTGAAGGCACAGGTGGCTATGAAGCAATCAATGCTTGGCATGAGGAGACTATAAGAAAGAAAGAGAAAGAGAAAGGATAAAGAGCTCAGATTAGGCAATGGGCCAAAATGGAGGATGTAATTAAAGCGGGGGAGGGGGGAGCCAAGGAAATGAACTGTTATTCCGTCTGGTGTGTGAAAAATCTTCAAAATAAAAAGACATCAATTAAATAAATATATAATCCTCACAAGAATCCTCATTTTTTCCCAGTGTTCTCATGTGTGTACAGACATAAACAGGCATATATTCACGGAGGGAAGAAAAATAGAAAGAATGTGTGGGTTCAGGGAATGTAAAACAAAACATAACAAAACAACATAGGAAATATTGCATTAGAAAAGAGTCAACTCAGGTTTATGTATGTTGTATATGTAACATTTAGGGGGAAATTGTATAGATTGTATAAAAGCAGGCCTTGTCAATGAAGTTTGGATTGAGTGTGGTAATTTTGGGAATGGAAATAACATTTACATAACATTTGCCATCTGAAGCTGTTTCCAGAGAGTCTGGGTTTATTGAATACACACATGTTATCATACAGTATTTTTGCAGAGTTTCTAATCCCAACAACAGAACGGCATTCATATGCAAAGTTGACAGAATGTGCACAGGCCAAGGACTGCACTTTGTGACACAATGTGTCTGCTCTATCTGCCCCATGTTACCCATTCATTTAATCTTCACAGCCAGTATGAAAGAAAATACTGTGAAACCTGAAAACACATATCTGTTCAGCATACCTGTTCAGAAATTTCTGTTTGGAGGTATCGTCTGCTGAGCCCAGTGGGATATACTGTACATTCAGGTATCTATGTATAAAAGAGCACCCAAATTATTTGGAAACCAGTGACCACTCCATTGAACCATCAAACCAGAAAAATAAGGCAGAACTGGATGAATATAGTCAAGAGTGCCTCACTTAAATAGTAACTCACTTAAAGAGCAGAATTTTCTCTGAATGTTCGCTTCGCTTAACAAATAAAACCAACCAAAAACTCACTTAACAAATAAGTCGGGGTTTGCATTCTCCCTCACCAGAAGTCACAATTGGTCACTTACAATGGTGTTTCACATAAAGAGCAAACTCACTTAAAGAGCAATCCTGTGGAACACATTTATTTATTATTATTATTTATTTATTTATTTATTAGTTCAAATTTATATTGCCGCCCACTCGCCGTGGCAACTCAGGGCAGCTTACAAACAATACATTACATTACAATACAATATGTTGGTGTGGGTTCAGGGGGAGGGACGGCAAAGTCCTCAACCTGCTCTGGCCTCTTCCTCTCCAGCAGTTGGTGTAGGCACAGGGGGAGGGGTGGCTTCTCCTTCCCCAGGCAGTTGGTGTAGGCGAAGTATAACTGTATACACTAATGATGCTACAAACTGTGCTATTAGTTTATTATTTAGACATAAGCTTCCATCAAGCCATGGAAATTAAAACTATGGCCAAAATAATATTTTTCTGGCTGCTTTCATTGTCTATGCCAACCAGAATAGAATGCTGTCACCATGGAGGAACACATGAATCTGTCTGTGAACTCTGGCCCCTGCAAAACAAATAGGTAACATCAAATCCAAACCCAGTTCTTTGTGCATTGATAACATTTGTAGCAGTGTGATCAATATAAGTGATTTCTTCACCTTTCATCCCTATTCCAGCTGCTGTTCAACCTGCCTAATGCCAGTCTAAGTCAGTCTTCAGAATTGATATCTGGTCAAGGAGCTTCCAGCTTGATGCCTGAAGAGTCATCCATACTCATGCCCCAAAAGCTAAATATTGTTCCACACTGTGCACATGACAAAACTAAGGATCTGCAACTCTGACCTTTGCCCAACTGATCTACCTTAGACCAGCATATATAAAATTCTATGTAGTTTCTACCCATGTAATATCCCTATAATGCAATGCCCAGACTACCATATCTCCACCCAATGACACCACCAATTTGCTGATTTGAATTGTACCAGAAAAAGTTGAGAGTTATGCTGAATTAAATAAGATATTTTCTAAATAAGAATTACAGTGAACTCGGTAACAGGAGACCAGCATTCAAAAATAGCTGGAGAAAATGGATCCCTACCATCCATAAGCTAGTCTGTTTCCAAGCCCCATCCCTTTAACATTTTCCCTGTCAAGTCCACTTGCTTGATGATGTTCACCTCAAAAGCCAGCTCTAGATGCCTGCTTTGAATGGAATGAGGAAATAAATTGTTGTCTCCAAATTGAACTTGAATCACTGTATCTGTAGGTGGGAAAACACATTAGCAATTCTGTAGCCAAAATTAGAACATTATACTGCGAACTGTCCAATGTGAACCTTTTAACTAGAGGACAGCTTGTTCACCATGTGAACAACTACTCTATTGTGACACCAAAAATGAATAGTTGAATTGACCCTTAGTGGTGCCCATTACCTTACAATCTCAATTAATTTGGGGGGCGGGGAAAAATAAAAAATGTTATATTTCTAATTATGACTCCTTTAGTCATTGTCTGATTTATCACCTACTTTTAAAATGAATCCCAAGCCCGGCAGATCCATCAACATCTGCTTGAACCAGGGTTTTCCAGGGAGATAATATGTAGTTTACCATTCCCTTTTGCTGGAATCACCATATGTGTGTGCAGTTTGCTGGCTAGTCTTGCTGGAGGAATAGCGGGGAATCAAAATCCTAACCTGTGGCTTTGCAGTCAGATACCTAAATCACAGAGCTATTCATGTAGTAACCACCCAACACAAAACCTCAACAACACAAAATAGTGTGGACTAGAAGCAGATGAAATGCTGACAATTCGATATTTTCCCAACCCTATGCCTTTATAATGATCATGCACCATCCTGATAATGATGAAGAAAGGCACATATGAACAAAATCTCCAGGCATAACTTGATGTCTCAGTAGATTTCTATAGCTCTACAGATTGGCCTATATCCGTGTAAACTGCAGGGGAGAAGAGGGAGGTGAAATGGAGGTTATGCTATGGATATGTGTTCAGACAAAACATATGTGAGAACCTAGTGAAGAGCTCCTGCACACCCTCCACAACACTCAGTGGGTGGAGTTTACAAGAGCTATGCCATGCCAGTTACTTCAAGAAAGGAAATAAGGGGAACGCTGGAGAAGAAGCCAGGCTGGGATATGCCTAGGGGTTAATGGAAGGCTAATGGTTTGTAGTGGAGTGGGTTGACCTAAGTAATAGATACATGTCTGCTACTCTGCCTCAAAACAAGCTCAAGGATCTTACGGAATATTTGTTCTATATAAAATATTTCTTGAGTGATTGATAAATATTATTTTGAAATGTACTAAAGGGTAGAGCTGCACATCAGCTGAAATTGCATCCTAATGCTTATTACAAATATTTCATGTAAAGCTAATGTACTTTCAGCCCTGGATGGCTGGACAATATCTTGTGGAAAATACATGGACTTCATTTCCATTCCACATCATTAATTTATAGAAATTATGATCCGAAGTTCCATTTAAAGGATCAAGCAAATACATTAAGGAAATCTATCAAAGCCTATTAAACCATGGGAAGCCAAATAAGACAGTCATGCAGGGACATTATCCATGCTGGAGACAAAGGACAGGTGAAAACTGCTCACTTTATGCCCTAATAATGAGCCTCTGACAATATCAGGGAAGCTGCATTTGGAGAGAAAATACTATAGAAGATGGAGCTTAATTGTATCTAAGAGGAAATCCTCAATTTGTTGTGTACTTACATTGCATACCATTTTCTTCAGTTTTGTGCTCTGACCTTTTGCAGGCCCCCTGGAAAAAGTAGACTTATTATCAGATTTTAAAAAGCTACTGTCAGGGGATTCTAGGAGTTGCATTCCAAATTTATAAACAAATAAAGAAACAAATACCTCTTCCAAACTCTATCTGTTATGCCTATATGATAGCCATATCACTAGCAGGTTCATGAATTGAAACCCCTCCAGAATTTCTCTGGGGCTAGAGCCCCCACTCAGATTACATGTCCTGCCTTGAGACATTTTGAAATGCATTGATATTCTGCCTTTATTTCAATAGACGCAAGCTGTTATACAAGGTTCTTCTTCCCACCATTTCCTTAGGATAGCCCTCTGTGGTATGATAGCTGAAAGCCAGTGACTTTACAAAGTCACTAACTGCATTTCATGGCTCATTAGGGACTTGTTCACTCAAACACCAGTCCAGCATTCCAACCACTGTACCACATTGTCTGTCTCTTAGCACATGAGAACCAGGATTCCCCTTACTCTTCTCTGCTCTCCTACGGCTCTCTCTTATCTTAGTCATTGTCGCTGCTGTTACACAGGATTCATGCTGGTTGAGCCAAAGTAAGGAGGCCACCTAATACTGTGAAGTGCTCTCATCTGTCATGTGTGTCCTAGGGCCAATGCTGCTAGCCCAGCCCATTGGATCACTGCTGGCGGAAATGAAGAAGCAGCCACATGTTGTCTTTCTACCCTCACTACAGTTAGCTTTATATTTTCTGGCTCTGAAAAGGTCCTCTGCACTAAGATAATTTGAGAGGAGTGACTAAAAAAAATCACATGAATCAGGAGGACCTTCTTGGGAGGAGCCAAAAAGTGGTCAGACTAAGGGGAAGGTACATAATAGCAACAGTCTTCTGTCTCCCCATACTTTGGTAGCATATGGGAGGTGGCATCACCTTATTGTATTCTCCTCATCACTATCATAATCTTGTTTGTGCATCCAGTAATCATAGCTGCAGTAAGTAGTGGTGTCTCCCTCTGTGGGTATCTATTTGTGCAGCCAAACTGCTATTTATTTATTTATTTAATCATATTTATACTCCGCCCTCCTCACAAGTGACCCAGGGTGGCTAACATGACCTTAAAACAGCAATAACACATTACATCAAGAAAAACCTATCAATATAATAAAACCAATATCAAGAAAAATTAAAAATTAAAAGTAAAAAGTAAAAAATAAAATAAAATTGTATAATTGTGCTTTTGGTGCTTGTGAATGACTCCTCTACCAAAACATTAGGCTGCCCTGTGGTTTAATCATGAGAAGAAAGACTAATGGGATGCCACATGAGAACAGTGGTGTCCTGCATTGCCTCATGATGCTGGATAAAGGAATAAATTGATACAGTATCAATCAGCTACCGAGTCCCATCCAAGTTCACTACATCAGAGCTTAAAGTTCAACTGGATAGTTCAGTGAGTTTGCTACCTGGAGCCAAAGGATGACAGTGCATTTTCTCCCTCTGTCTCCTGGGGAAAGATTAAGCCAGTATAACAATAACTATAAACTATACAATCCCAGGGAGCCCCTGAGAAGAAAGGAACTTAAAAAAAACTCTTCAGAGTACGTAACAACAAGAAACCTTGGAAAGGGTCACCATAAATTGGAAACAACTGACAGCACATTGCCGTCATCGTCACCACCATTGTAGGCTGATATTTTTTCTTACATGAATTAAAATAAAAGCAAAGAACATTTATATTAAAAACTTCCAGTTTTAATAGTTAGAAAAGCATTTAATATCTGCTGGAATGGAATGAATGCTGCTTAAGAAAACTGTAATATGTTCTTGCTATTTCAAATATTTTTAATGTCTAACTCTTTTTTGTAGGCTTTGTCTACTTGAGACTAAGTGCCCTTTCTCTAAAGAAGTCTCTAGAATTACTTGCTTAGAATGGAAAGATTGATTTCATTTTTGAACAGTTACTGCTTTCAGAGAAACTAAAGACGCCTGTCAATGTCTAGTATCACATTCTGCAAAAAGATGTACATGCTAATTTAACTGATTCACTTCCTCTGCTTCCCTATTCAAAAGGGCACATTGATTTTTCTCCCCAGATTTTGCCATGGCATCTGTTTGCCTTTAATTAAATGCTAAAAGATTTACAGTCTCTATGGCTGTGCCAGTCAGTCGCTATAACCTGGATTGATATGAGAGGTTGAGAGCTACAAAGACCAAATCTAAGATTGAAAGGTTTGTCAGCTGTATCCCAGCAGATCACTCAGTTCCAATGACCACTCCATGCATACTTCTCTCTGTGTATGGCATTCACTCTCAAATTGATACATTGCCAAAAGTCCTCAAATGCCCCTCTTCAAGTGTGGTGGACAATTGTTAGAAGCCTGAATATGAGTATAAAAGGGGAGAGGGAAACAATAGCTGTCAATTTTATTTCTTCCCACACTCATTTTTAGAGCCTTAACATTCTTTCCCTCTGAATCTGCAATTTGTGAATTATGACAAATTATTGAAAAACAAGTTGAAATGACATTATCTGTATTTCACTTGTAAATTCAGTGAGTACTTCTCTTCCTCACACAGGGAGAGCAACATGTTGTATTGGCTTGCCATGTATCTGTTACACTGAGGAACCACCCCCACCCCCACTCTCCAACAGTGGCATCATTAATTAAGCATCCCAAATAAGAGCAGAATAGTCAGGGATTCAGAGCCTGGCTTTTAAAACCCAAGCACTCAAAACTTGGATTATTTATTGTAGTTTGTTTGTTACATTTCTTGTTCATTATAAACATCATCAGTCAGAACAAACAGAAAACAGATATGACCATGAAAATTGTTCAGATCAGTTTATAAGTGGAGGGCTAAAATCTTCATAATAAATGTTAGGCAGTTCTGTATGGCTCATTAAAAAAAGTGTCTCCAAGTCTTTCTGAAAAACAGCAAGAGCAGGACCTGCTCGCTATTCTGAGGAGAATGCATTTAACATCTGAAAGCAACGTAGGTAAAAGTGGGTCTGTCAGGCAGAATTCTAGTGCTGGCATTCCCAAGAGGGCCATTCTTGAGGATCTTAAGAAATAGAGAGATTCATAGCAAGATAGGCAGACCTTTAGACTGTCAGTCTCAAGCTGTTTAAACTTTTAAAGGCAGGCACCAACACTTTCAATAGGGCCAAGCCAACTGATCTGCCACTCCTGCTTTCTTCTATACTAAAATTATTTTTTTTTAAGTCATGTTCCTTTCTTTCCTGCAACTCAAATATAAAACAAGTTGCAAATGTTGGCCAAACCTTATCATAGACACTAACAGAATGTAAATGTAGGAGCCAAACTCCTTAAGTGCAGTAATGTAAACCTGAGCAATGCCAAATGCAGTCTGAGATACACTACTAAGTCATAAATATAATAGAACCACTGAATTAATGGAGGTTACACAGATGTTGACATTTCAAATTTCCACTGATCCAATGAGCCTACTCTTCTTACAACTTCTTTCAACCTCACAGACTGAGGCCATTGCACTGTTCTAGAGTTTTTGGAAAGAAAAACTTTCAAAATGGATCACTCACAAGGGTATATCCCATAGGAAAGGATACACTCTGCTTCTCAGCGTAAACAACACACAAGTTTGCAGGATACAAGTGGTAAGATGCATGTCAGAGAATGAGAGTTGTAAGAGTTTTCACTTTTTATGAAGCTCCTAGAGGGCTAGCTTCATCCAAGGAGGATTTAAAATTGTCAGTTGACCTCTATGCTTAATAGAGCAAATGATACAGTTAGAACATATAATGCCCCAATGTCATCTGGAGCTTGGGTGGTTTCCTAAGCTATTCTCAGGTATCTGTTGTGCTCTGAATTTTTAACAGCAACTGTTCCAGTACTATGCCAACTTACTGCAATATTTATAGCATTATAACATAACTGACCACTTAAAATCTTATACTATGCCAAAATCTCATCTCTGTTTAATTTCAGTTGCATTGTAGCTAGAGAAGGAAAAAAATATGTGGGAAGAGATAAGAAATTTCTCAGAGCACTAGGATGCAGGATTTCATGCTTACCTTACAATAACGAGTTAGTCAAGAGGAATGAGTTTGTAGGCAGTGTATTTTGAAACTCATGTGCTAGTCCAGGAGTTCTCAAACTTTTAAAACCGGGCTCCAGGTCACGTTCCCTCAGTCAGCTTTGGGGGCCGGATGGCCATTTTGCCCTTCCTCCACCACATGGCACTTCATTATATGGCAGAGGCAATGGGAGACACGTGCAATGATGCCATGGGCCACATCTGGCCTGCAGGCTGCAGGTTGAGAATTCCTATGCTAGTTTCTTCTTCTATGCAGCTTCCACAGTTTCTTGAGAAGTCCTACTAAGGACTTGACCACATGGTCTTCTTCTTTAGGGCTTTCCAGGGTTGGTGTTTGCTGGGCATTGGAGACATGCATTTTTGCTTTCCATTGTTGTTGTTACAATAACTGGGTATTTCTATTTTTTGCTTCTTAGCAAGAGCAACAGACAACACTAGTCTTCCAGGCACTCAGAGGACAATCATGAAATTAAGCTCTCTAGAATGTTTCTGAGAAGCACAAGCAGCTAGGAAGCTTTCAAATCACAAGAAAATACAGCACAACATGGGAGGGGGCTGGTGGCTCTAATATTAGTGGGTGGAAAACCTACTCCAGGTTGTAGTCTCCACTTTAAAGGAACTATCCAAGGTTTTGAAAAGGATTGTGGACAATGTTCATCACCTAGAATAAATATGTACAGTTTGGATTTGAACATTATTCCAGAGTGGATTTACTGTCTCACTGACATAAAAAAAACTATGAGCCTATACTGACCTAAGATATATATACATGTATATATATCATGCATCAAAAATTATGGTGATTTACTTGAAGTGCTGCTACTAGAAAAATTTGTCAGAAATCCATAGTTTCCCTGAAAAAGGGGATAAAAAAGAACTGCTCTTTGTTAATGAAGGAAAGAGATATGAGGACAGCAGATTGCCACAACACTAGTTAAATCTGGCTCTCTGTCTTTTTTATAACCTATTTCAAAAACTGTAACATTCATATCATGAGTAGACCAGATCAAAGTGTAATTGAAGCAAGCTTTATTTTTACAATACAGATTTACTGTTTCAAGGGGTAGTTGAGGATCTGTGCATCTGTTGTTGGGTAGGCATATCTAAAAAGAAAGATAACTATTTAAAAAGTTAAACACAGTGGCTGAGATTTACAGATCTCAGTGTAGGTATCTGTTTGGATCTCTTCCCAAAGTAATAAATGGACTGTACTTTGCAAGGGAGATAACTCATAAGATAGCAAATGTTTGCAGGGGAAAGGTGGAAGAAAGTCCCCGCTGTGCTACTTAATTTCTCTTGCTTAGACTTTAATTACTCTAATCCTCTGACAGAACAACTTGATTTAACAGGTCACCTAAATGAATCCTTTGGGAGGACACAGCAAAGGCATCAGTGGCTTCACTTTTATCTCACTGATGAATACCATGTGGTTTCTCCATGAGGAATTTTATCTATAGACATTGTGGGTGAAACTACAGTCAAATTGAATACAGACAATCAAACTGGAGTGTGCTGGATTGGACTAAGCAGGATCACTTATGGCAGGTATTCCCAACCTTATCAAGCCGGAGGTCAGATCATACTCTCTCTGTCAGCTTTGAGAGTTGGATGTCCATTTTGTCCTTCCTGCACAAAGGGGGTGAACATTTTGTCCCAACAGCTTCAAAGCAGCCGCCATTTTGTTTCTCAAATGTACTTGGAGGGGTGGGGACCACATAAAATGATGTTATGGGCCTGATCCGGCCAACAGACCTTAGGTTGGGAACCCCTGACTTAAAGATGTGGTATGTCATATAGAGATGTGAAATGCCATTTTCTGTATTCATTGCAATCTCATGCCAGAATTTGGGTGGTTTGGTGTCAGGAAATGAAAAAGCACCCAAAGTGAACTTACTTGACCCTTCCTCCCTTTAAAGGAAAAGAAAAAGAGTCAAGAACAAAGAAAAAAAAACTTATTTTTCTTGGCTCTGCTATCTACTCCATGGGAGAGGGGCAAGAACTTTTCAATTAAAAAAAATGTTCTAAGTCATATAGTACCTCATGCTGCCTTAGAAGGCCTTTAACAAACAAAAACCTTTGCTTCCTTTCTCTCCAACTTCACAGAGGAGCTGGAGAAAGGTTTCAACTTCCCAAGTTTATGAAGCATCTTAAGCAGGCATATTAAGCTATATGCTTTTGTTCTATGCCAGTGATTACAAATGCTTAAACTGAACTAAAACTGAGTAATCCTACCCACACCAAGAAACAGTAGTCCTTGACAGGGACTCATATAGGAGTATTGAGGCATGGATCAGGGTGGGCTGGTATGTGATGGCCAATAACTCATGTGGTTGCTGGAAATAGAAGCAACCAGCCCATCCTCAAATTGGATGAAACTGTAGGACATATCCATGTCTATTTGTGTCTTGAGATCTCCATGAGCATAGTAGGCACTTTGTGGAAGGACTACGACCATGAAAATAAGCATACTTGAGAGTCACACATGACAATACCAGTGATCACATTTTATTAGTGTGAGACAATTTTAATTCTCCATATTTTCTGGGTACTCATAGTACTAGGAAGCTCTCAGTCAAAGAGATGTGCCCAAATAACTGTCATGGGTTGATGTAAAAAGTATGAGGTCCTTCTTCTTTTTCTTCCTTGTCTATAGCAGACATGAAACTGCCAAAATGAAGCCACCTTTTGCTGAGTTCTTTCTGCAGTTTCCTTCATCTGACCCAAAATGTGAAAGATTAGCCAGCACAAGGTGGCCACTGGCCAGGGTACACCTGATTGTGGTTCAAAAACACCACAGACTTTGAGGAGGCTCTTTCTGTGTATCCCCACAGGATGAGGTAATTTATAATTTAATAATGATGATAGTATAATATTCCCTCTATGTAACCTTCCTTTACTAATTGTCCTCCTAAAAATAGTAGTTCTTGAGGGACATTTCCATTTATTACTTATATCAATATCAGTGCAATAAAATACAATATTAACAGTTCCTTTTTGGAAGAATATCTGGCAATCTCATCAAAATGTGATACCACCACTGTCAGCACAAGGACATTAAAATGATTAATTTTTAAAATAGCTTCTGAAGTTCACAAAGGCAAATGAATGTTTTTTCACATGTGTAGAAGAGGGACAATCATAATAATAAGGAATGAGATCTTGTCTGTACAGTTGTTTTCTCTGGTTACTTGATGAGTAAATGCTTTTGTTCTTAAATCTAGCATATTAGAATGACAACACAAGCATAGTCATATCCTCTTGATATTCTATGGGATACTTCACTGATTTGTAAAACAGATGGTGTGAAAATTAAGAATAAACTAACAGTACAGTCATATACTGAAAACCTTATACAGAAGAGATAAAAGGATGACAGACTTCTTTGAAAAGGAATCCCATGATAAGAACTCAGAAATTGAAGTGGAAGCAGTTCTGAAAGCACTGGAAATAAATAAATCACCAGATGGAACACTGCTAGAAGTATTTCAAGATACAGAGACTAAATGTGTCCATATACTAACAAGAATATGTCAACAAATCTGGAAAACAAAACAATTGATCCCAGGCTACCTATATCAATATATATTCCAGTCCTCAAGAAAGGAGATACCAAGGAATGCCGTAACTCTAGAACTATTGTCCTAATTTCACATGCAAGTAAAGAGATGTCCAAGGTGAGACAACAAAGGCTTTTATTTCTAGTGGAGGGAGAAATACCTGATGTTCAAGCTGGATTCTGAAAAAGAGATCATAACACAAATATCTACTGGATACTGGGTAACACCAAAGAATTTAAGAATAACATTTGTCTATTCTTTATAGTTATAGCAAAGCCTTTGACTGCATTATGTGTTGTTCTAGAAGAAAAATAAGGGTTTACTTCAGCACTTGATTATCCTGATGCACAACCTGTATTATGGACTTAAACCTATGTTATGAAGAGGCAGTATGGTTTGTACAGGCAGAGTGCATTTAATTTCCTTGTCTGTCCAACCTCTATGCAGAACATATCAACCAGAAATCTAAACTAATTTCTGTTGAAAGAAAAGTAAAAATTGTTGGAAGAAACATTAGTAAGTTAAGATTTGCAGATTGAACAATTTTACAGGCAGAAGGCAGTCATTATTCAAAATGACTTTTAGTGAAAGTGAAATAAGAAAGTGCCAAAACAGGTCCACAGTTGAATATTAAGACAAAATCATGACTTCAAAAATAGTAAACAGTTTTATTATTGACAATGGAGATATTTAAATAGTGAACGATTTTATATACTGTACAGTACTTTGTTCAGATTTTAATCCACATGAAGAAAGCAACCAAAAAAATCAGAAGAAAAGTCAGACTCAGAATAGGAGTAATGAAGGAATTAGGTGGAGAATGAAGACGTTTAAATGTGTGGTGTTTGAGATCAAGATTGAGATCTTCTACACCAGGGGTTCTTAACCTTTTAAATTGAGGGGCTGGATCATGCCCCCCTCAGACTTTTTGTAGGCTGGACTGATGTCACCCACCACCACCACTGCCACAACCTTTGGTAGTGGCAGCGGGACCACCTTGAGCCCCCTACCATTTTCCCCACACCACCGCTGCCACTGCCAACACTCCCACTCACACCACCACCACTCCCTACATGCCACCAGTCCAGCCTCCATACACTCTCTCCCATGCCACCGATGCTGCCACCACCAACACTCCTGTCCCACACCACCACTTCCCCATGTCACCAGTCTGGCCTGCAAACACTCCCCCACCACTACCGATGCTGCTGCCACCAACACTCCCCCCACACTACCACTTTTGTGAACACTTCTCCATGCTGCCACCACTCTGGCCCTCAAACACTCCCCCTACACCTATGTTGCCACCACCACTTCCCTGGGTGAAGGAGGGGTCCTGCCTGTCCTTGCCCATGCTCAGCCATAGCGGCACCTGGAAAGGATACGGGCAGCTGCCATTTCTGCTTCTGCCACTACCACCACCACTCTCCTTTTATCCTCCATCTGGCTTGGCATGTCCCTAACAACTCCATAGCAGGGCAGAAGTTGTAAACCTTCTTACAACACCCGCCATGCTATGGAGCGGTGTTAGGGACATGCCAAGCCAGGTGGAAGGGGAAAGGGTGGCAGTGGTGACAGCAGCAGGGAAGGGAGGGTGTGAGCTAGATGGAATAGCACCATGGGTTGGATCTGGCCCATGGGCAGTAGATTGAGAATCCCTGTTTTACACTGTTGTAATACTGATCACCATCAATGGTTGTGAAAGTATAGAAAGTTGATAGGAGGAAAAATGTTCATTTGAAATATGGTGCTAGAGAAGACCTTGGAGAACAGCCCGGACTGCCTGAAAAATGAACAAATGCGTCCAGAACAAGTCAAGCCTGATTTATCTCTGGAAGCAAAAGTGATGAAGCTCATGCTGTCCTACTTTGGTCATATCATGAAAAATCAAGATTCTCTGGAAAAGACAATAATACTAGGAAAGGATAAATGTGGCAGGAAAGGAAGAATATCAAATATGATAATTATTTTGATTCCACAAAAGAAGTTGTATGTTTAAATTTAAAATTGCTGAGTGGACCTGTTGAGGATAGGCATTTTGTAGATTCTTCATTCATGGGGTCACGATTTGTTTGCGATTATTATTATTATTATTATTATTATTATTATTATTATTATTATTATTATTATTATTATTATTATTATTATTATTATTATTATTATTATTATTATTATTATTATTATTATTATTATTATTATTATTATTATTATTATTATTATTATTATTATTATTATATGCCGCCCCACTTGCTTTACAGCAACTCTGGGAGGCTCACAGAAAAACAAGATACAGTATCAAAGTTACAAGTGTCACCTCACAAAACATATCAAAAACACATATAAAAAAAATCAAAAAACCCCAAATCACAATTACAAAATGTGAGGTTGTCGTAAATAATATAAACTAATTCAAAAACAGTTCATAAAAAACCCTTACAACTTGACCTCACTCATTAGTCCGTTTCCCTCCTGACTAGGCAAGAGTGGGAGTCTGTTGAGAGCGGCAGCGGCCGGATCTTTATAGCAGCTCCCATTCACTATTCATTACAATGATATTCAACGGCCTCTCCCCCGCAGCTGCCAACGTCCCAGGGTGACTGCAGCTTTTTTTTTTTTTTAAAAAACCCAACCAGGGGCAGAATCCCAGGTGCTGGTAGTGGAGGAGGTCACAGCACGTCGCCATGGTAGCGACTCCACCCAGCCACAGATGGATGCAGGGCAGCGACGGAGGTCCTACCGTCCTGGTGTCTTTTAAGCCCCCAACCAGGGGCGGAGTCCCGGACGCCTGGGGCCACAGGTGGATGCAGGGTGGTGACGGAGGTCCTGCCGTCTTGGCATCTTTTAAGCCCCCAACCAGGGGCGGAGTCCCGGACGCCTGGGGCCGCAGGTGGATGCAGGGCGGCGACGGAGGTGGCGATGATTGATAGCACATAGCAACAGCAACATTCCTCCTCCTCCTCCTAAACGAAAACATACAAAAAATCTCTCCTTTGGGTGAGTTTTAAATTTTGTTTTAGAGGAAATGTTTGTGTCTGTAGCTGAACTGTGCATAATTTAAAATGACAGCAAGTGTTGCTTTCTTTGGACTAGTAGGAGCTTTATAAAGGCTCTTTGCATCTTTGAGGAATATCAGCTTGCCCTTAGGTGCTTGATCTCTGTGTGAATGCCTTGTTTGCAAAATAAAAAAGATACTAGAGACAGTGTGTGCAAATTGTGCAAAACATTAGGGGGAAATAGTGACTGGTGTCTTGTTGTCATGCTGGAAGCAAGCACCCTTGCCATAGCTGGATAATCATAAAAGGCTGCCATATGGAAAGGAGATCTTTCAAACTGTTAGCTTTTGGCTGGAGGATTTGGAGAGCTGTAGTTCAAAAACAAGGATTTGAAAGTTCAGGTTGAGACAACAGGTCACAGCTGTAAATGACATATCAGAGAAATTTTTCTGCTTGCCTTTAGGGCATGAAAGTTGTTTGCCATTCTCTGCCTTTCATCTGAAGGGCTTCTATGTTCCAAGAGAAATAGGTCTGACGAGAGAGAAGGGTGGGGAGACAATTCCATGAGCATGAAAAATACTTATGCCACAGTGTTGGGAAATGTTTGACCCTTAAATGTTGCTGGGCTCACACCAGGCCAAAAATATCTTAGGTAATGAAGAGCGATGATGGGAACTTCTATTAATTTTGGGACATACACCATCTTCTTCTTATGCAATCACCATCATGTGAACCTTCTTTGTTGTGTTTTTTGAACCTTTTTCACTGTATATCTCATCTTGTTTATTTATTTGGTCATAACAAAGGCCACTTCCAACAAAGTCAGCTCCAACCTCTTCCCTTTTGTGTGTGGAGAAGAACACAAAATGGCTCCCATTCTCAATCTGTTATGTGTAAACATGATCATTTTTGGAAACCCACGAAGTAAGGAGCAAACAATACTTGTGCCAACACAGTAGGAAAGCTTTGGTTTAATTATTTTGTCTGTAACAGGGTTCGTTTTGGTTAGCACTATCCCTTCTGCCTTCATATTTGCCATATTTTCCCTTCCTGTCCCCTATCACATTTTATATCTGCTCTTCAACCTACTCAAAGCCCCAACTGCTAAGAAAGCCACTTTCAAGAACTCTTGCTCTTACTCTCTAAAAATATTTGCTGAATGACATAATCAGTACCAAATTGCTTTTTTATGTTTTTATTCAGTCCTTAAGCCAAATATTTTGGCTACCCTAAGTGTAGTTATCTCATTTGGTACTCAGACCTACTTTGAGAGGCAAGTAAGGCCAATATGCCTTGGGCTCAAGCTGCTAATGAAGTAAATCTGAAAGCATTCATTCAATTGAGGAATCTCGAGCAAGAAAATCTGAGGAGTTTCAAGGAAAACTAAGAGTGGGAAATTTCTCAAGTGGGTGGTATAAAAATGCAATTAATGAATAAATAAGATAACTTGTTAAAAAGATTTTCTTTTCCTTTTGTAGCATCACCACTTATGATGCAGCTCTATTGGATTTGATTCACAGCCTGTATTTTGTGAGAAAAGGTTGCAGATTCATTTGGGAGGTCACCACTCATACTAGATGTGATATGAGTCACATTTCAGCCAATAGTTGCCCCCCTCTGCTAATTCTTCCTTCATTCGGTCCCATGTCTGCCAATCCTTTTATTAATAACAATGAACCAGTGATAGGGTGATCTAGCACTAATCTAATCTATGTCAGATTTTCTTTTAAAATGGACAAAGATCAGAGGAGAAGAAAGGCTCGGCCAGCTGGCTCTTTTGACCCCCACCTCTCTACCTGTTACCTTTTTAATTTTTTAATCGTTTAAACTTTTTAACCTTTTAATGTAATCAATGGGTTTTAATTCTGTTTTTAGCTTTGTAAGCTGCCCTGAGTCTTTTGATGAGGGCAGGATATAAATGTAATTAATAAGACTGAGAGAGTGAGCGAGAGCAAGAATAAGAATAAATGTGGAGGTGTACTCCCTGGTCCTAAACATCATGTCCCATTTGCTTAAATCACCAAAACACCACCTACAGATTAACATTTCATCTTTATAAGAATGCATCACAACTAACCACATGGAAAAATGCCAGTTTGAATATTCTGGCATGAAAAAGTAGAAGCAGAGAAAAGCAAAAAAGTAGAAGCAGAGGAGCAAAATGCACTGGACCAATTAAATCAGTCTTTGTATGATGTGGTGAGTTTTATTTTTTATTTTTTAAAAATAACCCCCTTCTAATCAACTCATTTTATAAGAGGAGCAAATTGTGTGGCATTTGACTGTGTAGTTACAGCCTCATTCAACTTCATGGCTTAAGAAAGATCTGAATCAAAATTTCTACAGGCCAAGTCCATCTGTTGTATCACACTCAAGTTCTGGTTGGCATAATAATAAAAGTCAGTAAGACATATGGCACAAAGGCAAGTGATTTAGCTTCCAGCAGTCTTTTGATTCCAGAATAGTATCATCATAAACTCAGAGACAGGAATCCAATAAGTTGTAAACTGCAGACAAAATCATTTAGGAACATAATTCCTCATCATAACTAATGGGGCCTCCTAGGGAAGAAAGGAAGAAAGCAGCAGCTCTGATTCATTGCTAACATACACATCCATTCAAACCCAGAATTTTAAGAATTCTGGTGACTTTATGGGGTTTTCAAGGTACAGTACATGAATTTTTCAAGGAGTGATCGACCTGTGCCATCATTACCACCCAGTGAGTTGAGGCCTTATCATCCTGTTTTACTATGCAGTGGTCCACTGTGTAAGCACTTTAACTGTTTCAAAACTTGCACACGTATGTAGCCAGTAACTTTGTGAGCCGGCCAAAAATGAGATGGCTAGATGATATTGTAGACACAATGGGCACAGAGCTGAGTGAGTTGAGGAGGATGGTGGAGGACAGAAGTGCCTGGCAGACAGTGGTCCATGGGGTTGCAAAGGGTCGGAATCGGCTGTATTACTGAACAACTTTGTGAGCAAATGTAAGCCCCACTTGTTTCAATTGGCCAAGTCTGGCTTGTGCAGCAGCAAGCTGGAGAACAAGCAGTGTCCTACACTGCCTGAATGTTATACTTAACAAAGTTAAATAGGCTACTAGGATTAAAGCTCTCAGTATAGCTGGACAAATCTCCCATCTTTGGCTTCTTTCTTATTTACTGATTAAAACAAAAATTAAAGTGTAATTTTATTCCATTCCAAATGATGGGCTCTGATAATTTTGGTCAACACTTCTCAAAACGGAATTCTCACCACTTTGCTAAATGTAAGAAATTGATTTACTCCCCCTCCCCACATCCTTTAAATGTTTCAGCACCCTGGAGAATAAGGAGAAACACTGATGCTGCCACCTGTTATGATGTACCAGTGATACAGGGAGGATGGAAAGGCTTTTCTGTACCATTTGTCTCAGTTTTGCAATTATGCATGACCAAGAAAAAATGGAGGAGAGAGAGGAGGAGGAGAGGAAGCTATTGCATAAAAGATAGCATTGCTAACAAAAATAAAACTTATTCCCATTAGGCACAAAGATGGGTGGGCTGAGGAGGATGGTGTAGGATAGGGGTGCCTGGCGTGCAGTGGTCCATGGGGTTGCGAAGGATCAGAATAGACTATGTGACTGAACAACAACTCCCATTCACCAAACCCCTAGCTACGCAAGAGGACAGAAATATATGGGGTTTGGAAAAGTTACTATTTGTGACTGTTGCTCAATTTACCTCCAACATTTGGTTACCCTATGAATAAATTATCTCCATAATGACCTGTGCTAAACAACCCCGCTCAGCTCTTCTAAATTCAAGTCTGTGGTTTCCTTCATTCAGTCAATCCACTTTGAATTTGGTCTTTGTTTTTCCTGTTGTTTTCTCCTATTCTAGATATTCCTGCCTTCTACTGATGTGTCCAAAGTAGGACAGCCTCAGTTTTGTCATTTTTCTTCCTTGCTTGTCTTTCTGGTAGTCCAGGATGTCTGCAAAGCTCTGATTTTGTTATTTCCACTACAAAAGCTATGTAGTTGTCTGACTGCAAATGTCCCTTTCTAGTCCACTTTAGTTCACTTATTCAAAACACTGAGATGTTTAACGGTTGCTCTGTTTCTTACCTGACAGTTTCCAGTTTACCAATATTCATTCTTCTCAAATTTCCATTTTCCAAATGTACATGTTGTGTAGCATCAGAAAATTTTCTCATCTCTGTGATGATAGACATCCATTCACCTTTAATCTAGTTGAATCATTTGTGATAGCATTTTTGATGCTGCTCCTTTTCTCTTCCCCATTGAGTATTCCCCATTGAGTCTCATTTTTAGTACAATCTCTTGTTTCATTTTGGCTGCATCATCAGTGGGTTTTCAAGGTAAGAAAGATTCAGCAGTGGTTTACCATTGCGCTCTTCTGCATAGTATTAAAAAGGTCAACAACAATGTTATCATTTGAGAAAGATCATCTGTCAGCATTACTCTCAGCTGCAATTGTAGCTCAGTAGCTACTCTTCAGAGGTTTCTCCATCCCCACCATACTTGAACTATTTCTTCAGTTCTGTTGGTGTAGCTGTCATTCCTGTTAGGGCATTTTTGTATGGTATTGTACAAAGATTCCTGCCCAGTGGGTTAGTACAGCTTTAAGGCCCTGCAAGTACCTTAAACACAGGTGTTTAGGATTGAGGCACAGACTGATTGCACGGCTGTGTCTGCCTGGTGTTCGTGCCTCAGCAACAACACAGCTGTTGCTGATTAGAGAAACTCCCCAGCAACACCAGAGTATAACCGTGGCCCTGTGGGAAGGGTCCACTGAGGAGGTTATGCTGCTGAAGGAGGGTTATACTGAGAGATACTACTGTGGAGAGCTGAAGGAGAGAGAGACTGCTGACGGAGTTTGTGCTGCTGAGGAGAGTTCTTCAACTGAGAAGGAAGAACTGCTGAAGACTACCAGGACTCTGTGCATGCTCTTGGGACTTGAGCCATCAGAGGATTGCAAGCTCCGTTGCAACTGTGGGGCTTGGAGAGAGAGAGACTGGTATCTTGTATATAATCCTGTGTATGTCTGTCTTCCCCTCACACACCAGTAAAGCGCACCTTTCACTGAAGTCATATGTGTGTGTGTCATTGCACTTAAAGTTTTCGCCGCGCAACAGCTTAAAGTGCTACTCTGCTATCGTAACATACATATCGCTAGGGAAATCCCTGACAATTCCTGAAGAAGGTAGAGCCATCTTGGTCTGGTACTCCAGTTGGGAAACTCTACTAAGAGTCCAGGTCCACAATCCTCCCGATGGTATTGCTTTCAAACTATCTGACTCACCAACCCCCCTCACCACTTTAAGGTGTACATTCAAAAGGCAGATCACAGCTCCCAAAATTAGCAGACATCATTATCAGGGATTATAGCTCAAAGTTGTAATAATGAATATCATTTCCCCTCCTAGAGTTATTATCAAAGAAAGGATCTAAACATCAGGATACAGGTTTAGTTAAAAGAAGAAAAAACAGTTGTTCTTTAAGTTCTTAACTGCCTGTGACTATTGGTGGCTACTGACACAATGAGTTTTTCCTCTTTCCCCCCACCATCAGAAAGAACTGACAACATGTACATATCTCTTTACAAACAGTAAATCAGCTATAAGGTAAAGCTGCATAAGATTAGCCGTAGAAAGAAATACTAGAATATAAACAAGGAGGAAATATGCAATTTGCTATCAAAATAAATGTGTACATTGAGAGAGCAGACTGACAGCTACAGAAGGCTGTAATTAACTTCTCAGATCAAACAAACCATTAGCTAAAATAGTTTGATTTGTTTATTTAATATGTTATTGGTCTTACATAATAGAATTAAGAGCAATAAAGAGAATTTGGAAGTGGGGGAGGAATGGCAGACACTTATACTTTTTCATGCCAGCACCGTAACAAAAAGGTATATTTCTACAATTATCCTCATTTGAATATATTTCCTGAATTTGAAGTTTAGTGTTTCCGATGTGAAAACATTGCATCAGGCATCCTCCACTGCAAAGAAGAAGAGATGACTGCATGCTAAGATCTATGAGGCTGCAGCTTTTGCTAAGTCAGCATAAAGATAATTTAACATAAGAAATGCAACTCAAGATAAAACAGACCACTGATATAGAAATTGAAAACCTCTATGCCCAGAAAGACTAGTATGCTATCTAATTACCTAACTCCCTTCAGATTTGTACCTTTTTTCCCTTGGGCAATTGTACTTTCTTTATGTGGCCAGAAATGCCAAGGCACTACCCACTGAGTCCTACATGACCTTTCAATAGACCTTAACATCTCCTAATAGGCCTGGATAAATGTAAAGCTTCATTTTACACCCATTTACTAGGAAGAACAAATAGCAAAACTAGTCAACTAAGAAGTGGCTGGATAGCGCCATATCTTAGGATTCTGGCTGCAGAGCCAGAAGTTGTAAGTTTGATTCTCCATGGAATGTCCTGGAAAAATGGCCAACCAGAGTAGCCTTAAGCAAGCTGCGCAGTCTCAGATGTGCCTCTGGTAAACACCTCTGCACACTCACCACCTAGAAAACCTTGGAAAAGTTGGACTTGACTTGATAGCACATATAAAACATATAATTAAATGATGGGGAGGGAGGTAAAACATGTGCTTGATAATTGTCAGTCTTTCTTTATTGATGTCAGACACACTACCAGCATATAATAACATTATATCGGAAGGTACTTCTGGATTGAAAGGAATAGGCAGTGATAAATCACCATTGTCCGATCGCTGAAATAGCAGTCTTTGGGCAGGTTCCTTTCATGTTCCCCATAATAATTGCCAGCAGGGTAGAATATGCAAAACAATCACCCTATGCTCCACAGCAGTGTTTCCCAGCCTTTCAGTTTTGGACTTCAATTCCCAGTAGCCTAAGTCAATTCCCCAAAGCACTAATCAGCCAATGTACTGATTTAGGCTTCTGGGAATTGAACTTGAAAAACCAAAGGTTGTAGCTCAGGATGTAACATGAATGTGATTGAGACTACCACCACCAAGGGATGGGAACTGGATAGGTCTCCTTGATCATAGGATTCATAGACTCAAGAAACTCAATTTGATCAGAGCTTGTCTTTATTTGGCAAGGGAAGTAGGTTGCAGTGTCAAGTACAGCACCCTAATCCCCATTCTCATTGCACCATGGAGGGGTTTAGTTTCCTTACTAGCCCTCTGTTGTCTGTCTGCCAAAGTCACTAACCCTTTATTGTTCAATGTCTAGAGTTGTGGTCATGTTTTAAACAAACCCATTTGGTTTCCCCAACTATGGCTGTTAATTCCAGGTTGATGAGGGTCCTTCTGCTAAAGCTGTTTGTCTCATTCACAGGCCAGGTCCAGCACCTCTTCTGGGTTGGTGTAGGCTTCCCAGGTCATGGCTTAGCTGGGTAATGTGGTCACAGTTGTGAGGTCCCTGTGGGGGGGAAGATGGGTGCTTCTTCCCCCATAGGGTTGCCATACATCCTGGAACACCGGGATTGTCCCAGATTCAAGGTTGGAAAATTTGTCCTGGTCAGTTCAATAAAAATAATGTTAAAGTCCAGGATTTTTAAAACTTACTGATTGTGTAAAACAAATTCACTCTCACCATCAAATGAGTGATTTCATGCCACATTGGAGTCGAGGTATACCTGGAGACAAAGCTTAACATCCTCACTTCACACACCACCCGGTAAGTGTGACCAGTGTGTTTTTTTATTTTTTTGTAGTACTTTAAATCGGGTTTTTATGGGTGTGGTTTTAATGTTTTTTTTTTGTATTGTTGTATTGTTTTTAATGCCGTGAGCCGCCTTGAGTCATTTTGAGTTGGGCGGCTATACAAATTGGAAAATAAAATAAAATTTTAAAAATTAAAATTCCTGGAACTGAGGATGTTAAGAGTTGACTGTGACTTCTCAGAAGTAAAACAGATCATCTTACAGTAAGAATTAACTGTTGTAAATAAATTCATTTATATATTGATATATTTAATGTGGAAGTGTTTTATAGCTGTCATTATATTATGTTTGTTTTTAAAATGGCAATTTTGTAGATAACCCACCCATTTTTCTCAAGTATACTTCTGTCCTGGTTTTGTGGGGGAGAATTATGGCAACTCTATTCCCCCAGCCATTCCCTAGGGTGAAGCTGACCCATTCTCTGACTCTGGAGTCTTGTATTTGCAGCAGTCAGTTCTCACCTAGAGCACATGTGATAGGACAATACTCATCCAAAACCTCTGACCAGCCCTCCAACCCTGTCTTAGACAATGGTGATGATGACCCACTTCTATCTCTTTAAGCCCAGTTCTGCCTCAGCTCTCTGGGCACAGTTGTTTGCTTGTTTCGTTCATTCATTCGTGTGTGTGTGTGTGTGTGCGCGTGCATGTGTATATACCCATCTGGTATATTTCCCACTTCTTCTCTGGATGTCCTCTTCAACATGTTACTTCCCCAGGATGCCAGGGTTTATGAATATTCTGTTGGTGGGGGAGGAAGAGTGAAGGGAGATGACAATATTATATAGATGTCAAAATTGTAATCGCTGTCAGTCAGACCTATGTGGGTCATCCCTTTCAGGGCCAAGTACTCCATAAATATCAACACTGACTAATGGACTTCCAGGTTTTGGAGCAAAATTCTTCCTACCCAATCTTGAGATCCTAAAAAGATAAAATAGACATGAAGTCTTATATGTTATTTTCCTGAGCTGCATTCAGAATATTGCTTAAATAATTCACCAAAAATGGTGCTAAACTCAGAACAGTCCAAAGGGACCAGTCTCACAGACTACAAAAGAAAAAAATATGAAATTTATTGGATATAATAAAGTTAAAAATACAAAGCTAATGAAATAAAGAAACCTTTGATTCCTCTATTGTAAAGAGTTCTGGATCAACTCCTAAGATCCCAGCAGTATTTCTTGGGGCTCCACTGCCTGAGCACCTTGCATGCCCCTGACTATGGACAGAGTACAAGGAGGTCATCAGGTAAAAAAATATTTGACTTAAGGGGAGTAAATATAACCTGTGTCGTGTATATGAAATCAGAAAGATGGCGGTGTTGGTGGGGATATCTTCAAGACCTAAAAGAAATCATGGTTTGGAAATTAATTAGAATCACTATATGTCAGCAGTTCGATACCCAAATACTGCAGGATGGAATGAGCTCCCCTCTTTGTCCCAGCTGCTGCCAGCCTAGCAGTTTGAAAGCAAGAAACTGCAAATAGATAAATAGGAACCTCTTCGGTGGGAAGGTAAACAGCGTTCCTTGCGCTCCAGTGTCTAATCATGCCTGCCACATGATCACGGATGTCTGCAGAAGCAGATAGCACTGACTCTTCAGCTACAAAACAGAGTTGAGCACTGAACCCTAGAGTCAGATACAACTGGCTTTCAAGCAAGGGTGACCTTTACCTTTACCTTTACCTTTAATATGTCATTTTAGTGTTGGCATTACATTTGTTGTACATTATTTGAGAGAGGGCATGACTCATAGACTAATTAGACTTATTTTAATGGAGGCAGCTCTTCTGACAAATGCCCTATTTTGAACATCTATGCATGTATCCCTTCAGTGTCATCTTCTGCCACATCATCATGAGGTAAAATTCATTCTTGACACTCAAAAGCTATGATAGTACATTGCAAGCTCTAGAATAGTCTAAGCCAGGGGTTCTCAACCTACGGCTTGGGGGCCAGATGCAGCCCAAAACACCATTTCATGTGGCCCACCACCACCTCCACCACACCCAGAAGTGCTATGTGTGGCAGACAGGGCAAAATGGCTGTATGGCCCCCAAAGCTGTCTGCATGAGTGTGGCCCATCCCTCAGCTTGAAAAGGTTGAGAACCCCTGGTCTAAGGGATATGGTTTTAAGTACAGTATAGCTCTAGTGGTCAATTGCATGCTCATTGTATGAAACATCCTGCCTAAGTACAGACAGACTCATCATCAGAAGGGTGGAGACCTGGTAATGAGTTGACCAGTGCAAGTATGGATACAATGATTATGTGGAATGATTGTGATCACTGGACAGATGGATCCTCATGGCAGTTAAGGTAAGTATGTATGTATAGCTTTCTAAAATAAAATTAAACACTAATCATCTATTGATATGTTTAGTATTAAATTCTGTTTCATTCACTGAAACATTGTTGTAAATGAAAACTGTATTTAATGAATATTGTTTAATTAAAGATTCATTTAAATATGGGACTCATACTAGCTAAACAGTAGGGATGTTGATTTACCATTCCATTCATCACATAAGCAAGGAACTAATTTCCAGATTTCTTACACTTTAGGTTTAGCACATTATAAGAATAATTTAATGAAAATGGTTGTATCTAAGTAGACACACACACTGCTTACCTCAGATGTACTCAATATAATCTATAACCAGAGAAGAACAGGCTTGAGAATAATTCCTTCAGCACCTGAGGAAAAAATCTATATGCTCCTCAAACTATTGAATCTTTTAGTGTTGTGAAATGTAAACTCTGAAAGAATTTGAAGTGGAAATTAATTTGAGACTAATGAATGCTAGCTCCACTGGAATGAATACTCAGCTAGGAAAACTCACGTTTGTTTGACACAACCAGGATCTTTTTTCCAAATGACAACTTCCTTTGATACATTGCTGGTTGGACAGCTTGGTGTTTTAGATATGGGAGTTTGATTCTCTTTAGTACCTTCTATGAGAAGAGCCAGGCTGTGTCGCTTTGGACATATTTACTCAGAAGTAATCCCCATAGAGTTCAGCTTGTACTGCTGTAGCTTTGGATAGAAAAAAAAACTGGAAGGGAAAAGATGAGGTTACGGACAGTTCTGTGGATGTGAGATAGTGGAATAAATGGGATGTATCAGATTTCTTTTCATAAAATTAATGTTCTGCACTTGAGCAGTACATGGGGCCAAATGCTCAGGAGAAGAGGAATTGGTCAGGTTCATTTCCAGATTGGTATAGAGAGACAGTGTGGACATGTCTCAGAAGGTTTGGGCTTTCCCAGACTACCATATTAAAAATAAAAGAAGCAGAGCTTGAAAAATTACTTCCAAATAGCCTGAATATAATGGCATGCTGACACCATATATAGCTGAGGGGGATGCTCAGGGCCCCATGCTGCCAGTATAACATAAAGAATGTAAAATATCCCAGACTGTGGTTGCTTAGGACACCATTTGATCACAGCAGCCATAGGATTTGCATGATTCCACTCAGCTGGGTCTGCTGACACAAACAAAACAGAATAAAAATGATTTCAAGAGATTTTGCAGGTAATACTGATGCACTAGCTCTCAATTATAATAGAATTTCAAAATGTATTCCTTTCGATATTTTCACAGGTGGGAAAGAATTATGCTGTGTTTGTATGGATTCCCTGAAGACAAACGAACAAATTAACCTGGGAGATTATTAATTCAAGATAATCATGGCATATTGACCCTTCTTTTCCAGCAACAATATAGTGTCCATAAACTTATTTTTGTTTTAATTACTCAAGATACATGCATATTTTGTGCACACTGTATATCTAGGTAAAAGAAAATTGTTTCATAATGTTTATCTTTGACTTGCTTTTGTTTCTGTAATCTGTAAAAGAGACTATTTCTCTGACTTTGCAAACTCTATTTTCATACTGTGCAAAGTTCTACACCTCCGACGCATTTGGTGTTTGTTCTGAACAGAAACAAAACCATAGCCAGTGGCTATGTATAATCCAGTTCAATTTAATGCAGACCCTTTCCCCTATTCAATAATAAATGTTCCGGCTGTTTTGCTAGCTATAGTCTTTGAACTCAGAATTGGTGAGGGACATGTTTCTTCTTCCACCCAAGTCTGTTTTATATTTACTTTAAGAGGGAATCAAATAAATTATCTAGACTTTTGGTGGTGAATTTTCAGTCAACAATGTTTTCTGTAAAGAAGAAGTACAAAAAAAGGGGGATGAAGAGATAAAGCTGTCCTATGTTCAGTCTTTATTTTGAGGGTTGTAAAGGATGCTATGTTGGTTGATACTTCAGAAAGCAAGTGGGGGGAATGGCAGGGTGAAACCAAGTGAAACCAATGGGTGCCATCTCTCCTGCAGTGGAGCTCCTACAGTGCAGAGTATAGCGAAAGAGAAGGAGTTGTCCCTGATCAGCTATCTTGCTCATAAAAAGTGATTTTCCACAGCCCCAATGTTATGTTGTATTTCAGCCAGCCAATTTACAGGAAGCATTCCTGGTCCTTTTTCTGACCAAGCCACATGATTTCATTACAAATGTGTTTGTGTTGACCTCAAAAGGGGTGTTTGCCACCCCCCAAATCTCAGGATTCAAGGTGCCCATTCAGGGGATAGCCTTTCACTAAAAGGTGACCATGGGACCTTACAACAAACTCTAAATCTTCATACTATCTGCCATCACTGAAAACTAACTAACACTTAGCTTTCCATCCCCACACGGCCACTTAAAATGGGTTTGAAGCCCAGGTGCAGTTCTAAAAGCAGTATCTCCTTCCTCTGTAATGACATCACTTCTGAACAACATCAGGCATTCATCACAAACTCACAAACTTCCTTTTAAGGTCTTCTGAATCTCCCCATTGACCCTATAAATCTACCTAGACAACACTGTAAACTAAGCATAGGATTTTTTTGGATTTGTTTTATTACAACTTTCATAATCCACCAGGAATTTTCCCAGCCAGAACTCTTGCATCTGTAACCAAAATAATCCATATCCTCAGAAGGATTTCTGCAAATACATGTGATGCTCATCCCTGCTGCCATTGCTGGGAGAATGTAGATTGAACTTGCTAAGCTCCATGGTAACTACAATGGGTTTTAGGACTATTTATAGCCTTTCTTCTCCTTAAGCTCTATATATGATTACTCTCAAAAAGCTTCCAAGGCTGCACAAAAACTAGCATGCCTGTATATAATAGAAATACAAGAATTCAGTTTGCCCATGGACACTTCACTTTACACCTGTCTCACTCCTCTTCCTTATTAATATAATTTTTTATCAATATCCCTAAACAAGAGGCTGGATACATCAACATATTCACCCTTCATTCTCAGTGGTAACCAAAGATCTTCTCAGAGAAGGTACTATGACCCAAACAGAAGGATTGACATGTGGAATGAGTTCTGCACCATGTGAAGAACGATTTGGTAGAACTAAGTGGCAACTGACAATGAAGTATTTGGCAATGCTACCTGAAACCAAGTTACTATAGGCTCTAGTTATTACACATTTGCCATATGGCCCTGCGCTTGGCATCTAAAGCCATCGTCTGGAACCTGAAAGTCAGGTGGCATAGGCAGTGGTGGGATATCAAAAATTTTACTACCCCACCGTGACATCATCACAGTGTGGGCGGAGCTAACACCATGATGTCATGATGTCATGGGCTGAGCCAACATCATGACATCATGGCATTGTGGGCAGGGCCAAAGAAAAAAAGGGGAAAATAAAAAAATAAAATAAAAATAAGCACACACACGCCACTAGACTTCTGTTCAGCTACCATGGATCACTCTCTCTGTTCCTGCACCAGCATATTCTCCCACTGCATGTGCAGAAGTATTTACTTACCGGTACTTTCCTTTCTAGAAAGGATAAATGTGATGTAATATTGTTAGCTATATTTGAACCTAATTTGCTGTCTGACTCATACTATGATCTCCCAAATTGTATGGATGCCCACCTGCTTAGTCCTTCCTATCCTTTCCTAAAGGCTTCATTCTAGAATCCCATAAAAATCTAGAATTCATATCCAAGGAAAAGGAAATCACAACCAGCAAGGTGACCTGAAGGCAGGGCTCTTGGCTGGTTGTTTGCCTTTGATTTTCCTTACCCATTCATTGGTGGCATTCACTCAGACACCTTGTAGTCTGACAATGTCTCTATGGACCTTCTCAACCTCTTAGCTTCCAAACTTAGGCAAGGTGAAATAATCTGCCAAGATAGTGGACTTTGGTGGGGGAGGAGATTCAATCATCCAAAGGCCATAAGAAAACTCAGAATGAGTTTCCCAGAGTCGGGTCCACCCAATTGGGGCGGGATAGTAAATATGAGTAAATAAATAAATAAATATGAAGTGTTAGTAACTTTTCTCAAAGACTTGAAAAGATTCTATGTACTTGGTAGCTATTTGGAAACTCTGTCAAGGTCACCTAAAGAAGCAACTAATTAAACTTGTGTAGAAAGTTTGAAGGTTTTTATGTTCTTTTTTTCTTTTCTGTGGTGCATTCTCTACAGAAAAATCTTCCCAACAGACTCTACAATGAATATCCCAGCTGGCTTATAGTCAACAGCAGGAGCAGTAACAGAAATTCACTTGTGTTTTCCATTCCTCTAGAACAAGGCTCAACAAACTTGGCGCTTCAGGTATTCATGGACTTCAATTACCAGAAGCCCAAGTCCATACACCTGCTGATCAGGGCTTCTAGGAATTGAAGTCCAAGAGTATCTGGAGAACAACGTTTGCCGTCCCCTGCTCTAGAAAGATATCTCCTGCTAGCTGGTAAAGCCAATACATATGCCCCACTAACAAGATAAGGAATTCATTATTTCTTCCTTGTAACACAGGAAGATCATTTCTAAAAGTAGCACACCATAAATAACTATTACAACTCTAATTTGATTTATAAACACACAAGTGCTAGGTTCACAAATTGATTAAAATCCTAGAGATTTGGTTGTGGTGTAACACAATTTATGCAAATCCCAATTGCTAAATTATTCAACTTGAGGCATTAGGGTAGGCACTTGCAATTGTTCCTCCATCCCTGCATTGCGCATTATGTGTTTTGTGTATAAGTTGAATAAGCAAGGTGACAAAATGCAGCCTTGTCTTACTCCTTTTCCTATTCCAAACCACTCCGTCATTCCATTTTCTGTCCTAACTGTTGCCTCTTGATTCATGTACAGATTTCTCATGAGGCCTATAAGGTGTTCTGGTATTCCCATCTCTTTAATTACTTGCCACATTTTGTTGTGATCGACACAGTCAAAAGCCTTAGTGTAATCAATGAAACAGAAGTAGACTTGTTTCTGATATTCCTTTGTTTTTTCCATGATCCATCTTATGTTGGCGATGTGGTCTCTAGTCCCTCTGCCTCTTCTGAAACCCTCCCGCACCTGCTAGTTAACTAGCCAAATATCCAGGTTATGGAAATAAATGAGATCAACATCATGAAGGTATAATACCAGGAACCAGAGAACTCTACACAGTGTTTTTTGTCTACTTTGGTCACAATGTCCCATCATTACACCAAAAAAATTATTTTTTACGTTTTCTCTTATGTTATTGACAGATTGCAGAAAGGCCAAACTTAACTGCTTCTTACCTTCCCTCCTTCAAGGTTTTCTCACAGTACTTATCCTGCCTGCACTGGTGACATAGTCAAGTAAAGAAGGTGCATCCAGAATATCATTATAGTGTCTGACAATATTGCTGATTGAATGTGAAATTTTCTATTGCAAAGCTAGAACAAATGTGTTATTCCACCCTTCAGTAGACTTGTCCAAACGTACTACAAAACAGGGTAGGGGGAGGTAGGAGAGAAAGGGAAGAACCATCTTGTCTCCACTTGACATGATTGACACTTGTCCAATCAACAATTAATTGTACATCCTCAGTGACTAAGAAAATTGTCATTATGTGCACTGATCTGTGAAGCAAAGTAGAACAGTAGTATTCTAAGACTATCAACGAATGAATCATGTTCTTTTCATAAAAGCTGTAAATGGTTCTCATATACCATTTGATGACTCACAGGGGCACATGAGAAATAGTGCCAGTGAAAAGCATTATGGTTGTAATCCTGTGAATTGATAGACACTTTCACCCATTTTTTGAGGTCTGGGTGACATGTATTTATATATCATGTATTTTAAAACTACATATTTATAAATCACACTATATCACAAGATATTTTGGCATGGCTGAGACAGGAAAGAAATAGAAAACTAATTCAATCAGCAAGCAATGATTTAAAAGCAATTAAAACAATTTACAGCTTTAGTCATGTATAAAAAGTCTTGATCTATCATGCCACAATGCCACAGTCCTCTCACACACAAATATTTTGGAAATGATCTGCACTTCAGCACAATTTCTGTGCCAGATGAGCCTCCAATTTTCCACAATAGCATGTATGAATGTGGAATTATAGATCAAAGCCACAAAACAGAATAACTCTCTCAATTGGTCACTTGGTCCCATTCTCTCTTCTCTTAATGTAGCTCTCTTGCATGTTTCACCAAATCCACAATTCTAATTTCAAAATATTAGGAAGATTTTGCTTCCAAAATAAGGTGAATTCATCTTCAAATAGTTAAATGTTTACTTTTTTGTCTTTGTCTATCAAAAGAAAGGCATTTTGCTTATTTCTCTTCCTGAGATATTGCCCCAAGTGCACAAGTATTGAAGTGTTATAGTCCTTGGAATGCAGCTAATAGGCGAAATCCTGCTTCCCTTGGCATTCGTTGGGTGTATACATGAAACGTCTTCATTCTAAAGGATCTAAAGCTGGCTGCAATATTTTAGGAAAGCATTACCCAAAATGTTTTCAGATATGTTTCTTATTGGATACCCCTTCAACTAGAAAATTTCTTCACCAAAACTACATAGTGGAATACCTGTTCCATTTAATTCACTGCAAATACAGCAGAAAAATTGAAAAACACTACTGGATCCAGTCTTTAATATTGACTAATATTAGGTTAATATTATTTTAATGGATTTGGTTACAGCTGTTCTAGTATCCCACCATTACTTTATCACTCCTTTCATAATATTTTACTGTGGACAGACAATAGAGTATGTTCTCATTTGCACCACCACCTGTCAGACCTGCTTTGATTTGGATTCCTGCATTGACCCAGGGGTTGGATTAAATGGACTAAAATCCTATTAAATTAGATGGTCTTAATCCCAAGCAGATGTGTTAAGAGTTTCTATGCATTTTAGTGCAAAAAAAGGTATGCACATATCCATGTTTAGATCATGTCAGGAATTGATGAATTAAATCTGTGTGAAAGCCTAGTGTGTGTGACATATTCATAGTAAAGAGAAGCATGGATCCAGTCTGGGTAAAATTGTACACATGTTATTTGCTAATGAGAGCAGTTCTGTGTTTAATATCTGAGATATGTATCTTGGGGAACAGCTAACAAGTACATACACTAGTACCCCGTATAACGTGATGACTTGGTTCCACGAGTCATCATGTTATACGATTTTTAACGTTGTTCGATACATTGATAGAACAACGCTTTAAAAAAACCCCTGACATCTGGGACAAACCACACCGAGGCAAGGCTCGGCATTCCCCCCCCCCCGTAGGCACACGATCGCGTGTTGTTCAGGGTTAGGGCAAGGTACGGGAAAGACCCCTGTCTCCTGCCCTAACCCCGAACGACACACGCGTGCACGCCCGAAGTTGCGAAAGTGTAAGGATCTTTACCCTTTTGCAACCTCGGGCACCTTGGAGGCTTCCGCGGCCCGGCGGGGGTGACAGGAGGACGCGGCAAGGTCTCTCGCATCCTCCTGTCACCGCAGCCGCGCCGCACACTCACGGCCGAAATTGCAAAAGTGTAAGGATCTTTACCCTTTTGCAACCTCGGGCAGCTTGGAGGCTTCCACGGCACGGCGGGGGTGACAGGAGGATGTGAGGGACCTTCCCGCATCCTCCCGTGACCGCCGCCGTGCTGCGCAAGCCTTCAAGCCGCCCGAGGTTGCAAAAGGGTAAAGATCCTTACACTTTTGCAACTTCGAGCGTGAGCGCGCATGTCGTTCGGGGTTAGGGCAGGAGATGGGGGTCTTTCCCGTCTCCTGCCCTAACCCCGAACAACACCGCAACTCAAAGTTTCAAAAAGGTAAGGATCCCCGTACCCTTTCCAAACATCGTGGGGGCGGGCGCTGGGGGAGTTGGTTGGTTTGGGTAGATGTTCTACCCAATCCAACTCCCCCCCGCACACAATTGTTCCGTATAACGTTAAAATCATGTTATTTGAAACAAGATTTTTCCGAAAATCTTGTAACGTTATACAGTTTTAGCGCTATATGATATTCGCGTTATACGGGGTATTACTGTAACTCAGTTTTAGAAAAATAAAGACTTTGGGTAAGAATTCTATGTTCAAATTTAGCTGAGGCATATCCAAAACCAGTTTTTATCATTCTATGGAATTATTAAAGCTTTCTACTCAGGGTAATAATAAAACTTGCATAAGGAAGAATTGATGGATGAAAAAAAGTGAAAATGGAGGGAAGCATAAGACATTTCCAAGGAGCAAAACAGTCTAATTTAAGATGGACTTCAAAGAGACAATTAAATTGTTTTCAGTTAAAATCTGAGCAAATGTCAGGGACTGGATAGCAATGCACTCACAATTCTTTTCAGGTTCTGCACTCCAATGACATAAGAACTTGAACCTTGAACCTTTGCATCATCTGGTTGGGGTTACATCTCTAAATTCTGTTCCTTGAATAAAAAGTTACCACCCATTATTGAAGATTACTGTGTCCCAGCATATCATTGAAGAAGAGAAAGAAACCATGTAATAAGTAGAAGCCCATAAGAATCTCTGTTTCCATATTGTCTGCTAAATCTTCTGGCCAACTCCTTACAAATCTAGTTGTAACAAAATCTTGCATTATACATAAAGCTGTCCAATCAAGGACTTTCAAAGTAGCTGAGAGGCTTTTGTTAAGGAAAATACTATCACACAAAACAAAGATATCTTTATTTCCATTTAGTAGTTGTCTCCTAATGAAATCAATGAGCTGTAAGAAAAGTGTTGCATCTTTGCAGCTCAAAGCATGAAAAAATGCCATTCATTAAAAACAGAGTTGGTGAAACTGATCCTGGCTACCATGTCATTCATATAGATGATTTCCCTCAAACTATGATTTGGCTGTGTAATTTACCATCCAAAAAGAATAGTCAGTGATATTTTTGTCTCTTCTAACTTCAATGTCTAGGAAAGTTACCATGATAAATGAGAGATATATACATCTCTCCTTTCCTCCTCACTCCTTATTACATAGATAGGCAGACCATCTAGCTGTTTCTCCAGACAAGGCACTTAACTCCAAACCACCTTATAATCTAGTTTTCCAGTTTTCTTTTCCAACCTATATTAATAGTCAGTGGCTTGGAAGCACAATCAGAACCGAAGTAACATTTCTTCCCCTTTGAGGTGGCTTCTATATTCTGTCAAGTTATTTCCATTTTAGGTTAATTCAGTTCTCAAAATTCCCCCAGTTATGCAAAACTCTTGCTCATTGTTATTGATGTTCTTATTTTGACTACATGATTACTTTTACTAACTTCACTTGTAATGCAATAATGGGGAAAATCCAAGCATTTTTAGGCTTTAAATCATAAATGCAATCTTTTTGCCATTTTCAGTTCTAGAGATCTTGGGAAAAGTGGTTTTGAAAAAATTCTAAAATAACAAGTGAAATGGTGAAATCACTTTCATCAAAACCAGTTAAAATATTTTTCAACCATTCATCCAGCTATCACCAAACATAAATCTGAGGCCACTTGGCACTCTTTCTTCCATAAGAGATACATTTCTCTTTGAGAAAACAATGTCTCTCAACATTACTTGTCCTCCGAAGGGAAAAAAAAACCCTTTTCTGTCCTCCTTAGTCATCTTCATGGACAGGCTGAAGTCACAACTGATTATGCTCATCTCTAATTTGCAGACATGTCTCTGGACCAGTTCCCCTTGTTCACTTAGACTCTGAAACTTAGCCTTTCCTAGGACCAGAGTCATTTGAGATGAAAAATTTGATTATCTCTCTGTAAGATTTATGATAATTGTTTTCACCCTTTTTATGGAAATGAAAACTCAATCTCTGTTTTGCCCTATGATATCTATCAGCATAATCAACAATGCACTCCTTTAACGATCTGTTGGTACTGAAAAAATGAGAGCATTGACCTTTGAGCTAATTAGTTTATATGAAGAACCTAGTGAAATGGAAAGTGGGTGATCTAATGGCATTTTAGATTGTACATTTTTATCATACCTGAGAAGTTAATATCTGGTTTTAATTAGGCTGTTAGACCAAGTTCAAAAAGACACATTATAACACATATGTGGTTATACTCTATTTTCCTCAGGGAACTGAACTGTTGTCTCATTAATATGCAAGTATTGCCTTGAAGAATATTTCTGAAAACAATGTAGCTGAATTGAAATATTTCTATACTGTTAAATCCTCTGCCTGAATATGAGCTGTTGCTTATTGCTTCCTTTAGTTGGCTTTAATTAAGTAATAATAAATTTCTTTCTCCTTCCCCGTTCCCTCGCCACCCCACCCACCCCCCACCGTCTAGTGCAATCCACATTCTGGGTGATTTACAAACTGAAATTACCTCTCCCTCCACTGAAACCCAGAAAATACAGGGAAAATCATATATATATAACTTAAACCTGGTTAAAAATAATGAAGGTGACACCTGGCTATAAAAGCAAACCACATTCAGCAAGGTAGCAAGGTTCAAAACCATTTAGGGCTTTATATATGAGTACCAATACCTTGGGGACACCTAGAATACAAAAAAAAAGACAAATAAGTGGGTCCTACAGCAAAAATGTTGAAAACAAAACTGTCCTATTTTGGGCATGAGAAGTCTAGAAAAGACGATAATTCTGGGAAAGATGGGAGGTTTCAGGAAGCAAGGAAGACCAAACACAAAATGTGGAACAATTCCCTAAGGGAACCCACAAACTATAACTTGTATGAGTTGAACAGAGCTGCTGATGACAGGACAGTTTGGAGATTTCTCATTCATATGGTTGCCATAAATTGGAAATGACTAGACAGTAGATAACAACAACATGAAATACTTTAAATCTAACACAGAATTAGACAGGGAGACAGCGCAAATATTTAAACATTAACCCTTGTGTTTATGAATGACTGAGTCAGTTGAATCATTTCCTTATTTCCATTCCTCAGAAGCCACTCTTTATCCTAGATATAGTTCGCATGTCATAATAAGCCATAGTTTTTCCCTCTCCACAAGTGCCATGCTGGTGGTAAAACACTGATTACATGTAATAGTGAATAAATAAGCCAATTTTTATTCCCATCTGAGGCATGTTTCATGTAGAGTTGCCATAATTTTCCACCACAAAACCCTGACAGAAATATATTTGACAAAAATGGGTAGTTTATCTACAAAATAGCTTTTCTTTAACAAACATAATATAATGACAGTTATAAAACACTTTCACAATCAGTAAGTTTTAAAAATCTGGGACTTTTTTTTAACTAGCTGGGACAATATTTCCAACCTTGAATCCGGGACAATCCCAGTTTTCCGGGACATATGGCAACCCTAGCTTCATGTGATGTCTGAAACTAGTAAGAGTTGTTGCTGTTTTCCCCTGAGTACCTAGGAAAATAATGCATGTGACAAACTAAGGGGGAAGACAAGCCAGAGTGCTTGTCAAAGTTACCTGAACAACAAGTCACACAGGACCAGGACAAAAATCAGATTTCTTCATGGCAACTGATGTAGCTCATCAGTCATTATATGGTGTGTATAAGTATGACACATCTTCAATGGGTTGTGCATTTGATTTACAGTTACTAACTCACTTTGAACCTTAATCTTAAAAAACATTTTTAAAAACAAGTACAAAATGTTCTAGAGTATTTTTTTTGGAGGGGGGGATGAAAACAAAAGAAACTGGAAACATTGGATGAACTGAATGAGAAAAAGAATTGTTTAAAACCACACACACTATATTCACTTTGAAAGTGTCTAGTGCTTTTTAACTGATTTATATGGTGGCCTTCTGAGGCTTTAATTTAATAATTTATATGAGATCTCTTGCAGTTTACCACCTGCGGGTCTGATCTAAGATACAAGAACCATTGCTCTTGTATCACGGTGAACACACTTAAATTGTAATTCTGTTGGGGTGGGTTAGAGTCAGGGCCCTAGCCAGGATTCCATTTGGGGGAGGGGGTTTCAGGAGGGGACAAATTTTCCAGGATGGGCAACAATATCACATTCACATATATAACTTGACAATCATGGGGCAGGTTGGGGGGCAGGCTGTTAGCTCAGGAGGGTTTTCACACACCCCAGGCTCCCCGTTGGCTACAGCCATGGTTAGAGTAAATCTAGTTTAGAGCAGATGTACTGAAATCAAGGGGGCAGGTATAAAATGGTGTACTCAAATATTATTGAATCTGGATCCCATTCATAGTACAAGAAACAATTAACAAAACTGACAATCTAGAAATGAAGTTCCACATAGGCTAGACTACTGAGGGCGCAACAAGATAGGTGTTAACAATGAATCAGGCCTTCTCTGTAACTTCCATTGGAGATAAGCCAGGTTGCCTTTCTGGTAAAGGTAGAACATTTTAAAGTGGCCTTTAAGAATGTTATCCCACAGGATATGAATTTGTAAAACCACAATTTTTACTGTTTTTAATCTTTGGACATCACTGTATGGCCATTTTATTTTTAGTTTACTGGTTGCTTGGGAGTGGAAGAGTGAGAGATAAAGTAGTATGGATTGGATGGTATAAAGGTTTTACTATGTAAGCCATCCATAGTAATGGCTTACCACTAATTGTGCTGGTATATATAGAGTTGTACCTCACTTAAAAAGCATAATGCGTTCCACAGGATTGCTCTTTAAGCGAGTTTGCTAAGTGAAACACCATTGTAAATGACCAATGGGGGGGGGGTTGTGAACCCCGATTTATTTGTTAACCAAGTTTTTGGTTGGTTTTATTTGTTAAGCAAGTGAACATTCAGAGAAAATTCTGCTCTTTAAGCGAGTTGTTGTTTAAGCGAGATGCTCTTTATGCGAGGTGTGACTGTATATTGAATGAATAAATAAATGAATGAATGACATAGGAAACTATATGGCTGAGAGACAAACCTAGGTAGTTTGTGAATTCAGACTTAACCTGAATAAAAATAACAAAGGGCTCCAGGGCAGGTTAAAATCAGATTTCTTCATGGAAACTGATGAAGCCCATTAGTCATTGTATTACTTAATCTCTGTGAAGCTGGTTGCTAAGGTACACTACCAGATCTACCACTACCAATTCTCCAGTCTAAATTACTTAAAGTAAGCCAATTCCTTAAAAACCATGTCCAAACTATGGCCCTCAGGCCAGATATGGCCTCCAATCCTAATTCATCCAGCTCTTGTCACTCCCAGAAGTGGAAGTAAAACTCATTTTACTTATGCTTCTGGGAAATACAAGGGTGGCATGGGCTGGATGAATTGGCATAAGGGCCTGGATCTGGGCCATGGGCCATAGTTTAGGCACCCATGCCTTAAAATGACAGTAGCTACAGAAGGAAACACTACAAATGTTCCCTGCCTGTTTATGCTGTATTAATTCTGACTTCTGATCCTACACAAGCTGTTAGCTCTCTACTGCACTGCATTCCAAGCCAAACCTATATAGAATATTTGTAATAAATACCCCAATACTTTCTTTCCTGTTTTTCAAAAAGCTTTCAAACTCTAAAGATGACTCAGTATTCACAGCCGCTAAGGGAGAAAGAAGAAGAAAAAGAACATGTTCATAAAATCTGTAGGAAACCATTATCAGTGGCAAGACAAATCTGTTTTATATCTGAAAACAATTAAATTATTTCTCCTTGCTTGCCCTTATGAAGAGTTCCACAAGAACCTGATAATCCTGTAGATAAATATTGGATGAACTCAAAGCCTCACTAGATCATGTTCTCTTAACAGAAACTGCAGCTTTAAATTATTCTGTACAATTAAAGAGGTCAATTACATTTAAATTACTATTATTACATTGTTCATTGCAAAGTCACAAATGCTGGCCCTAATACCATGAACTGTATTACAGTCCCAGTGTATTATTAAAAATGTCTAGAGAAAATATTATGTGGTCATCATTGTAATGTGGATTTTGTTTCTTTGTTTTTAGCTGAAAAGCAACATGACAATGGAATAATTAGGGAAACAACTAACACAAGCCCTTACTATGCAGATGTATAATTGTGTGCAAGATGGAGGAAGATTCATATAGGATTGTTACATTTGTTTCAAAATCCATTAAAATAAAAGTTTTAATTAAGTAAAGAAACATATTCATAGTTGAACAATTGGATTCAGTGGTTTTTTTTTTAATTTAAGCACCATTTTAGAAGAAGCTGCTAAGAGTCAGCCTCTGGGCAGTAGGCCACTGTTAGTCTGAAGAGCAAGAGTCAAAGCAAGTTTTAAGTGGGTGTCCCCCAGTATACCTTTGATATTTATTGAGTTGTGATCCATAGACTCCATAAAGCAGTGATGGCAAACCTTGGCACTCCAGCTGTTCTTGGACTTCAATTACCAAAAGCCCAAGTCAGCACTCCTGCTGATCAGGACTTCTGGGAATTGAAGTTCAAGAACATCTGGAGTGCCAAGATTCACCATCACTACCTTAAAGAATAAGTATAAGGCAATACAGTAGAAATAAGTTACCTCTGTAGGGTAGGGATGTGAAGAAATCTCATTGATATCTGGTTAAGACAAATCATCTCAATAGGGTTAGGATTTTTGTCAATAATTCTTTCCCTCTCTTTATTGAAGGACAAAGATTAAACCTGGAGGGGGAAAAATCAAGTGGACAATAAAGAAACACCACAGACTTCCTCTCCAGACTCCAGTATAGACATTAATCCACAGAAGCAATGTGAGATTTTACTCTGCCAATGAAACAATAGAGCAAAATCATACAGGACATACAGAAATTTCTCAACACCTTTCTCCAGTTTTAATGAGAAATCAAGTAGTCTTGTGTAATTACCCTAGATCAGTGTTTCCCAACATGGGGCACACACCCACAGGGTAACTTCAATTCCCAGAAGCCTATGTCAGTACATTGGCTGATCAGTGCTTTAGGGAATTGACTTAGGGTTCTGGAAATTGTAGTCTAAAAAACCAAAGATTGGTAAACACTGCCTGAGACCCATAAGGAAATTAGATAAATCTATCCATCTATTTTTAAAGCAAACAGAAGTGTGGCACATTGTTCTAAATAGCAATTGAACTTATGGAATAACTAATTTATGATGATCACAATGTCAGAACAATAATAACAGGTACTGTTCATTGAGTAGTAATTATTCTCAGAGCTAAGCCTTTATTATATAAAATAGTGATTAAGTAAATCACCTTTTTATTTAAACAACCTCTTCCCCTCTCTTCTAAGGTTACTTTTAGGCAAAAGATACGAAAGTAAAGGTTTCCCTTGCTCAAAAGCCAGTTGTATCTGACTCTAGGGTTCAGTGCTAATCTCTGTTTCAAAGCCGAAGAGTCAGCACTGTCTGCTTCTGTAGACGTTTCCATAGTCATGTGGCAGGCATGACTAGACACCAGAGTGCATGGAACTCTGTTACCTTCCCACCGAAGTTGTCCCTATTTATCTACTTGCAACTTCTTGTTTCAAACAGCTAGGCTATATATAAGAATAGTACACATTTCAGCAATGAACAAGTGACAAAAGGTACAAACTGTCTAACTGGCACATTATTTGTTCTAGAAGTGTATGTAGGACCACAGAATGAGAAACTTTTGAGCTCACAGAACCATTGTCTCTCAATTGGACAATGAATAATGCTGAAAACCGTGAAGTAATTGATTGGGGATCTTCTCTACAAGAACAGATACAATTTTTTAAATTTTAATTTCCAATTTGTATTGCCACCCAACTCGGAATGACTGTGGGCTGCTTAAAACATTAAAATCAGTAATACAATCTAAAAACTAAACCGGTAAAAACTCCAATTAAAAATGCAATAAGAAATTACCAGCTACAAAGAGCGAGGGAGTGATATTACTATATCAGCCAGCAGGCGGGGGTCACTGAATCCCCAGTGCCCCACACCTGCTTTGCCAGCCAGGTTTTTAGTTCTTTCCTGAAGGGCAGCAACTCCATCTGGAGTCGTAGTTCAATTGGCAGGAGGTTCCATAGGGCCAGAACAGAACACAGAGAAGGCCCTCTTTCTGTGAGTGATGAGGACGGCATGGGCTGGATTAATCAGAGTCAGTGGCCGGATCTGGCCCATGGGCTGTTGTTTGGGCACCCCTGGTTTAAGCAGAGAAAATGACAGCCTAAAATCTCTCATCCTGTTACAAAACAGATTGCAAGACATATTTTACTTCTGCTTCCAGTGGGAGGAACAATGTGGCACGCCCGCTGAACCACATGACTGGCCCACTGAACCACATGACCAGGCCATAGCCTGAAAAGTTTGGGTAACCCTGTTCTATAACAAAGGGAATTCAGGATACTTTTATTGTTAAGATTCTTGAAATAGAATGTGGATCTAAAATAGTTGTGTATCTAAAATCTATCTATAGAAGAAAATTTCAAAGTTATTAATGGCCTAAATATTTTTCACCTATGTCTATTAGATTAGGGCATTCAAACAGAACAGATTAATGAAAATGAATTCCTTGTTACTATTGAGGAAGCAAATCTCTTAGTAGCTGTGCAGGATGATATACCAAAAGGGAAGCAACTCTTAGTTATTATCTGCAATTTAAACTGTTAAACACACATAGAGGTCCTAATTTTCTCTATCTGAATAAATGTGAAAAATTCTTTTAAGACTTCAACCAGATCTGAAGGTGAACTTCCGAACCATTGGAGAAGTTACATTTTGTGCTGCTCCTCTAATTCTTAAAAAAAGGAAAATAGAACCAAATCATTCATCTATATCAGTGATGGCTAACCTTGGCACTCCAAATAGATGCAGAAAAGAAACAATATCTATCAAAACTTAGCAAGCTTTCATAGTTCATGACTACTTCTTCAGCCTAACATGTCATGGAGTATGTAGTCCAGCCAAGCTCATCATTCTTAGATGGAAAATGGAGAAACAGCAGGAACAAACAGGAGCTTACATCTTCTTGCAATTTAGAAGCAGAAAACCAGGATTTTCATATTTTCCTCCTCCCCCCCCCCCGGCTCTATCCATTGCTCAGAGCGCTACATGTGGCCGAGAATCAGCAGGAGTGCTGACTTGGGCTTTTGATAATTGAAGTCCAGGGGTGCCTACCGTGTGATGGTCCATGGGGTTGCAAAGGGTCAGACTCGACTATGCGACTGAACAACAACAACAAACACCTGGAGTGTCAAGGTTGACCATCACTGATTATATTATCTGTATATAGGGTCAGAATTAGAAAGTCTTGCCTATATCTTTAGATGTTGAATGGTAGAGTGGAAAGGAGAAAGAAATAATGCATCTGTTTCTTCATCTAATTCCTCCAGTATTCCTTTACCCTAGGCTAGGGTTTCTCAATGTTGGGGTCCCAGATGTTCTTGGATATCAATTCCCAGAAGCCCTGACCAGTAATTGAAGTCCAAGAACACCTGTGTGCCAAAAGTTGTGAAACCCTAAGTTCTAGGCAAGCTCTAAAGCAGGGATTCACAACCTTTTCATGCTCGGGCTGGACCACGTCCCCGGACAGTTGAGCGGGCCAGTCACATGGTTCCTCCCACTGTAAACACTGCAGTAAAATGCATCATGGCTGTCGTAAACACATTTATGACAGCTGTGGTTGCATTTATGGAAGTGTTTACAGAAGGTGCCAGTGTGTTTATGCATGTGTGAGCACATTTTATGGCTGTCATAAATGTGTCCACTTCAGCTTCTGGTAGTGGCAAGGGTGGGGCAGGCCACATGAAATGGTGTCATGGGTCGGACACAGTCCACAGGCTGAAGGTTGGCCACCCCATGCTCTTAAGTTTTCCCCATACATCTGTTAGGCTTGCACATCAGTCTGATTTGTAAAGGAATGCTTTCTAACTATGAATTTAAATCAAAGGAAATGTGGACACATGAGGCTATAAATAGGGAAAATCTATCTTTTCTTTTCTCTACTAGCAATTTTTAAAACCTGAAGTTATTTCCATTACAGGTAAGAAGAAACTTAAAAAATGCTGCCAATCCTTCAAAAGCAAATATAAACAATATATTTCCCATCTATTATCCCCAATCACTAGGGACAGTTATTCCAATCTTGTTAAAATCCAGCCTGCCAGATATATATTTAAGCTGTAAAAACTAACAGGAGGGGTAAAAAGGTAACAATTGTCTTTCACTAGGAACATGGCTGAAGAGAAAGGGGTACATCTCCGCCTCATAAGCATTAAACACTCAAAACTCTGGCTGTATGAAAGCCAATTTCAGTACAGTATCTCCAATAACTGATTTAAAAAATTGATTTAGTGAATTTCCACCCAAAATTCTAGACTTGTTTTCCAATGATTTCTGAAGCAGAGAAATAATTTGAAGGATTTCTGGACAAACTAGATTAATCACCTCCTCTGCCTTTCTAGCATAACACTGCTTCACTCTGAATTCACTTGCAGCTTCTATTCAGACATCTGTTAACAGGAAATCTAATAAAGATACAGTGCATTTTGTCAGAGTGATTAATGATTCACAGTATGAAAATGTCGCTGCATGAAGTCTATTATTTAAAACACAGGAAAATCTGATTACATTACAATGGGCCATTTTTGACTCAAAGGTTCATTATTAGAAGGGGGAAATTATGTACTAAACAAATATTTTCATTACGGAATTCCCACCATACACTAGTATAAAGGAAGAAATGTCTTTAGTAGAACTTCCTGGTCATTTTAAAAGAAAAGTAAAGTCATTCTATACTCGAATAAACACCTTTTAAATTTATTTATTTATTTATTTACATTTCTATCCCACCCTTTTGGTGCAAGCACCATTACTATGAATAGGTCAGAGAGAGTAAGGTTTTTTTTTATTATGATCAGCAAATCAAGTAATGTGTGAATAGAATAAGAATAAGAATAAGAATAAGAATAAGAATAAGAATAAGAATAAGAATAAGAATAAGAATAAGAATAAGAATAAGAATAAGAATAAGAATAAGAATAAGAATAAGAATAAGAATAAGAATAAGAATAAGAATAAGAATAAGAATAAGAATAAGAATAAGAATAAGAATAAGAATAAGAATATGGAGGAGGAGGAGGAGGAGGAGGAGAAGCAGCAGCAGCAGCAGCAGCAGCAGCAGCTATGGCAAGTAAAGTTAATGGCCTGTGGAGAAGAATTTTGTGAAGTTGAAATTAAGCATGGAATTTTTCAAGGTGACTTACTATCTCATTTGCTATTTGTGTTACCAAAGGCACGGCTGACAAATATTCTAAATAGAACAAACTGTGGGTATGGATTGGCCAATAAATGACTGAAGGTTTCACATTTGCTCTATATGGATGATCTAAAATTGTTTGGAAAGACAAGAGCTGAATTAAATACTGTGCTGGACTGTACAAACAAATTTAGTAATGACATCGGAATGCAATTTTGAGTGGACAAGTGGGCAACAATTACTGTGAAGGCAGGCAAAATTGTCAAAGGTGATGGATTTGAGTTAGATAATGATGAATGTATCAAAGCAGTAACATCAGAAGAGGGATACAAGTACCTGGGAGTTCTGGAAGCAGCTGACCTGCTACACAACCAAGTCAAAAGAACTACTACTACAAAATACATAAAGCGGGTCTGGAAAATCTTGAGGTCAAAGCTGAGTGGAGGCAATATTATGAAGGCAATTCATACTCGGGCAATGCCTGTTATACAATAATCAGCTGGAATAAGTGATTGGACCCAAATGGAATTAGATAACCTAGACAGAAAACAAGGAAGTTACCCAAAAAGTGATGTTGACCGTTTGTACTTACCAAGAGCTGAGGGTGGCAGAGGACACCTGCAGCTGAACTTGACAGTAGAGGAAGAAAAGCATAACTTGAATGACAACATTAAGGAAAGTGAAGAGCCTATACTTCAGGAAGTGAACAAAGGAGGACTTTTGAAAGCAATGAAGAAGAAAGCTGAATATAGAAAAGAAAAGATAGAAAGTCAAGCTACAAACTGGAAAAACAAGCCTATGCATGGTCAATATTTGAAAAACATAGAAGGCAAGGCTGACCTGAAGCTGACATGGGGATGGTTAAGAGTAGGAATTTTGTAGAAGGAAAGAGAAGGTTTATTTTGGCAACTCACAAATAAGTTTTGTCAACAAATTGAATGAAGACAAAAATATAGCACATATCCAACAATAGCAAATGCCAACTTTGTAATGAAAAGGATGAAATAGTAGATCAAGGTGGCCAACCTATGGCCCATGGACTGGGCCCGGCCCGTGGCACCATTTCATGTGGTTAACCATTGTCATTGCCAATACTGGAAGCAGAAGTGGAAGCAAAAGTTGATGTATTTATGACAGCTATAAAATGTGCACATGCATGTATAAATGTGCCTGTGCCTGCTGTAAATGCTGAGGTACATTACACTGCAGCTGTCATAAACACATTTACAATAGCTGTGGATGCATTTTACGTCAACATTTACAGCAGGAGGAACCAAGTTACTTGCCCACTCAGCTGTCTGGGGAGCATGCTCTGACCAACAGTTAGAAAAAGTTTGAGAACCAATGCAATAGATCATTTGATCAGTGGATGCAGTAAAATTTCACAGACTGATTTGCAACACTATAACAGGGTTGCAAAAATTATTCATTGGAAATTTTGCCAGAAGTTTGAATATGAATGCAGTAAAAATCATTGAGAACATAAAATAAAGTTTTAGAAAATGAGAGTCAAGATCCTGTGGGACTTTAAAATTCAAAGAGACAGACATCTGCCTCACAACATGTGCTGTATTTTTGTCTTCATGAAATTTATTGGCAAAATCTGCTCCTGAGCTGCCAAGATAAATCCTTCCATTTTCTTCTTCAAACAATCCTAATTCAGCAGGATAAATAAAAGGAAAATGAGCCTGGAAACTACAGACCAATAATTTGTCTACTAACAACTTCCAAATTACTCACAGCCATAATTGCAAACTAGATATATGGACATTTGAAAAACAGCATTTTGTTGCCTATAGAGCAGAAAGGTGCTATAAGAACTCCAGAGGAACCAAATATCAGCTATTAATTGACAAATTGGTTTTGAAGAATTCAAAGAAAAGTGGAACAAATTTGTTCATGGCTTGGAATGACTATAAAAAGGCATTTGATTCAGTTCCACACAACTGGATTGAGAAATGCCTTGACATTTTTGATATTAACAACAATATTCAAAATTTCATGAAGACTTTATTACCTAAAATTCTGAAACAGGCACCACAGTCTCTCATATGTGTTTATTAAAGGTATTTAACATTGCACACACACACGCAAAACCCATGAACTGGAAACATGAGGGGGGGAAGAAGCTAACACTAAAGCAGGGCTAATAAGAGCCTTCATAATGGGAAAAATTAAAAAAGGAAAAATTAAGGTAACTTTAATATGGCTTAGTATAAAACGCAAGGGAAACCTTGGCAGAAGAGACGTGACAAGGGGAGAGGTCCCCGTCCGTCACGTACACACCAGAAAGATTAAGAAAAGCTAATTTAAATTAAAAAGGTTGGCTTCTTCCCCCAGGGTTCCTGACCTTGTCACCCAACAAAACTCCTTGCTCAGGGTCACACATGCACTGGTCACCTCCAGACTTGATTACTGTAATGCGCTCTACATGGGGCAGCCCTTGGTGACCATTCGGAAACTCCAGCTGGCCCAGAATGCGGCTGCTAGGGTAGTGATGGGGCGCGGGTGTTACGCTCGTGCCTCGCCACTGCTTTGGCAGCTGCACTGGCTGCCAGTATGTCTCCGGGTGCAATTCAAGGTGCTGGTCATTACCTTTAAAGCCCTATATGGTAGTGGGCCAGGATACCTCAGAGACCGTGTCACCCTAAGAACGTCTGCCCATCCCACCAGGGTGGATCGGAGAGGCTCTCTTGTAATGCCATCAGCTAGAGAGGCTCGCCTCTCTAGCACCAGAAGGAGGGCCTTCTCCGTGACCGCCCCGGCCCTGTGGAACCTCCTGCCTATCGATCTACGTCAACAGACAGAGCTCCTGCCCTTCCGGAAAGGCCTAAAAACCTGGCTGGCAGGACAAGTTTGGGGATCCAAAAACACCGGATCTCATGTTGGGTGGCTTATCAGATGAGACAGCCACCCTTGTTCTTACCTCCTCACCCCAGTCCTTGTTTTTTAATAACTTTTGTAATTTTATATTTTGGAAATAACTTGGAATTGTTTAATCCCTTTTTAGCCTAAGATTTTAGCCTAAGCTTTTAATATTGTATTAACTCATTGTTAACTGTTAATAGGGTACTGTATATTGATTCGTAGTCTTTAACTATGTATTTCTCGAATTTGTTTATGTAAGCCGCCCAGAGTTGGGTTTCGACCCGATTGGGCCGGGATAACAAGTTGGAAATAAATAAATAAATAAATAAATAAATAAATAAATAAATAAATAAATAAAAGTCACTTAACCAGTTTCTTTGTTCCCTTCGTTTAAGATAACGCAGAGTCAATTTCCTAGCTGCAATATATAGAGATCGGCTTAGCAGAGATTTCACCCCAGGATGACACCGAGCTATTCCCTCCCCCTAACGCCATTGGAAGACAGCTTCGAAAGGTCGTCGCTGATTGGAGAAGACAAGCCTGGCTGTTCACTACCTCTACAGCCTTTGTTTCATTCAACTGGACTAGATACATTGTTTCCTTTGAGCATACCTTCCTGACCACAAAATGACAGCTTGTAAAAAGGATTAACTCTCCGAGGAAATTGCCTCCTCCGAAAACAATACATCGCTTGCTTCTGACATCTTCACTGTATTCTGCCTTATGTTTTCAAGATATCTGTAAATAAAATGTGTTAATTGCCCCTTAATTGCCCTGCCCCAAGTAAACAACCCCTTCACGTAGATGTCCACCAGGGAAAAGGTATAAATTGTTTTAGGGGGAGGGAGGGATTTAGCTCGCTCCACAGAATAGCGTGGGTGAGTTCACGGGTGGGTTTTATTAAAACAGTTGCGGCATAGAGACTTCTAGTTTGTAGCTTGGCCACTATAAATTAGAACCCTTGATTATTGCCAATAAACTAAAGTTGTTTTGATTAAAACCTGTCTCGTTATTGAGTTCCTAGGGTTTAATATTTCTCTGCCAGGGCATGAACCGAGTCCCCTAAAATTTGGGGTAACAACTTCAATGAAACTAGGATGAGTAAAGTTAATGGCCTGTGGAGAAGAGTTTGGTGAAGTTGAAATTAAGCGTGGAATGTTTCAAGGTGACTCACTATCACCTTTGCTATTCGTGTTATCAGTGGCACTGCTGACAGAACTATTTTAAGTAGAAGAAACTGTGGATATGATTTGGCTAAGAAATGAATGAAAGTTTCACATTTGCTCTATATGGTTGATAAAAAATTGTTTGGAAAAACAAGAGCTAAATTAAATACTGCTGGAATGAACAAACAAATTTAGTAATGACATTGGAATGCAATTTTGAATGGACAAGTGGACAACAATTACTGTTAAGGCAGGCAAAATTGTCAAAGGTGATGGATTTGAGTTATATAATGAAGAATATATCAAAGCTATTGCTTTGATATAAACACCTGAGAGTTCTGGATGCTTCTGACCTGCTACACAAACAAGTCAAAAGAACTACTTCTACAAAATACATAAAGCAGGTCTGGAATATTTTGAGATCAAAACTGAGTGGAGGCAATATTATGAAGGCAATTAATACCTGGGCAATGCCTGTTATATGATATTCAGCTGGAATAATTGAAAGGATCCAATTGGAATTAAACAAGGAAACTAATCACTGTACATCATGCCCTGCACCCAAAAAGTGATATTGATCATTTGTACTTACCAACAGCTGAGGGTGGCAGAGGTCTCCTAGAGGTGAAACAGACAGTAGAGGAAGAAAAGCATAGCATGAATGACTACATTAAGAAAAGTGAAGAGCCTATGCTTCAGAAAGTGAACAAAGTAGGACTTTTGAAAGCAGTGAGGAAGAAATCTGAATACAGAAAGGATAGAAAGTCAAGCTGCAAACTGGAAAAACAAGCCTATGCATGGTAAATACCAGAAAAACATAGAAGGCAAAGCAGACTGAAAGATGACATGAGAATGGTTAAGAGCAAGAGTTTTGGAGAATGAAACAGAAGGATTTATCTTGGCAGCTCAGGAGCAAGTGTAGCCAACAAATTGCATGAAGACAAAAATACAGAAAATATCCAGCAATAGCAAATGCTAGCTTTGTAATGAAAAGGATGAAACAGTAGATCATCTGATCAGTGGATGCAGAACATTTCACAGACTGATTGCAATGCCATATCAGGGTTGCAAAAATTATCCATTGGAAACTTTGCCAGAAGTTTGGATTTGAAATCAGTAAAAATCATTGTGAACACCAAGTAGAGGAAGTTCTAGAAAATGAGAGTGTCAAGATCCTGTGGGACTTTAAAATTCAAACAGACATTTGCCTCACAAAACACCTGATATAACTGTGGTGGAAAATAAGATGGCTTGGTTTATTGATATACAGTGGTGCCTCGCTTAAAGAGCATAATGCGTTCCACAGGATTGCTCTTTAAGCGAGTTTGCTCTTTAAGCGAAACACCATTGTAAATGACCAACTGTGTGTGTGTGTGTGTGGGGGGGGTGTACTGCAAACCTCAATTTATTTGTTAAGCGAGTTTTTGGTTGGTTTTATTTGTTAAGCGAAACGAACATTCAGAGAAAATTCTGCTCTTTAAGTGAGTTACTCTTTAAGTGAAACGCTCTTTATGCGAGGTTTGACTGTACCTAAAGGATTCCCTAGATATTTGGGAATTTTGGACTTATTGGACTTGAACATCCTAACTCTCCAAAAAAGAACTATGCTAGGAACTGCAAATATACTCAGATGTTACCTAAACATTTCTTAAGTCCTTGGTTAGGGCTTGAACTGTTATTTTTGTTGCAGTCCTCAACTTTGAATCAAAAGGTTGATTTGTTCCAGTAATAATGCATACACCAACACTGGTCTGCTTTCCTTTGTTTTATCCTGAGTGTAACTATAAACTGTAAATAAATAAATCCTTTTCCTTTAAATGCTTCTGGAGTGATTTTAACATGCAAAGTCCTAGTTTGTTTGGGGAAAAGCTACAGGGATAGGGAGTGATTGAGCTAATTTCTCCATATTTTCTTTGTCATGCTGTTTGTTTCTACCTCATACCCTGTTAACTAAGAGAAATGTCCATAATTTACCAACACTGTGTTCACTCTTGAACAGAAATATGAAAAAGAGGACAATAGGACCTTTGACAGCTGTGCAAAAAAACCTATATTGCTGATTTTTCCTTCCTTTAAAGGTACAGACCTATATTTATACCTAGGTTCCCTAATTCAGTGCAAGTTAAATAAATACATTCACATAAGCCTGAAACAAACTCCTAATCACAAATAGTACAGCGCCAAGAAATCAATGGGATTTACCATTCAATAGTTGAGAAAATGCTCTATTCTAGATGTGTTTAGCAATGAGATTTAAGTGTTAGTGTTAAGTGAAACAGAGAGATGGCCATGACTTGAATATGAAGTATTATCTTTACACTTTGTAAACTGTAAACTGTAAAAGCCAGATTTTTTTTAATGAAACAGACTACTTTTCTCCTTTTTAAAGTCCATTTGCTAGAGCAAGTCATTTAAAAAACTAATCCAAGTTATTTCGTAGGCAAATCACACTTCTAGAAATGAAAAATGGGTTGCTTTTATTTACTTCATTTAATGAAACCATCAACTAACAGGAGATTGGCAAGACTCCTACATTCATTGTCACAAATTAACTTTTTTTTGTAGAAAATCAATGGGAGATAATCTCCATGTTAACTAATCCCAGGTCATTATACAAACAAATAAAATATAATCCATGCAAAAGGGATTTACTAATGATCCTGACAGCTGATCTTGTAGCAGAAGGTCAATTTGCTTTTGGGGATGGCTATGCCCAGTTGCACCCAATATATTAGTTTTCAGCCTGCAAAAATCACAGTTTCTTTATATAGATTGTTCTGGGTATTCAAAATCTTGGTTGTTGTGTGTAATCAAGCTCAACATACTTATCTCACCTGAGAAGTCAAATGCACATGGCATCTTCCTTCTCCTGAGTCACAGTTGTTGATGTGAGACTGTGAGGTCTTCTTTTTCTCCCTCGGGTGCAGTATGGACATCATTTCAAAAATAAGTTCTTACAAAAGGGATTTAAAAGGCATATTTAGGAGGCACTTAACATTAGAATAGGGATGGCTAAACTTTTGTGATTCCCCCCTGAAATCTAAAGGTCTGTGTCCTATTGAGCTAAGTGGCTGTTTTTGTTGAACATACAGTCTCCAATGAGCTATGACTGCAAGTAACCATTTTCCCCCTGAAGTTCTGCAAAATTTATCTTCCATCCATTGGTTTTAAAGCCTGTTTCATTCCCTTTTTCTTCTTTTCAGTTGTAGAAAAGAAGGCAGATGTAGAAAAGATAATTTTTCAAATACCCCAGTCAGATGTAGAAAAGAAAATTTCTCAAGACTCTTTTCTAGACCCTTCTGTGGTAGGTGGTGCAGTGTTAGAAAAGCAGGTATAAAAGTTGGTTTTTATGGGTAGAAAGGGAAGCTTTTTTAAAAAAAAAAAAATCTGCATCCTAGGACACTGTCACATATAGTGATTGTGCTACTGTAATGTTGTGTTCTTATGTGCCATCAAATTTTTCCTCCTTACAACAGCCTATGAATGAGTGACCTCAAAAACAGTCCTGTCATTAACAGTGTCTTTTTATAGCTGACTGCATTTGTCTTTATAGTTGGTTATATCACTTCAAAGAGAGCCATCTTTTTTTAAAAAAAAGTATGTAATGGGGCACCTCCCTTGTCCTGATTACAAAATAATTACAAAATAAAGTTATTAAAGGTAAAGGTAAAGGTTTCTCTTGCTCGAAAGCTAGTCGTATCCGACTCTAGGGGTCAGTGCTCATATTTTGCAAAACTGCATGTGAAGTTGGGAATATGCTAAATTGAAGCTTAAGTGTTAAATTAATGCATTAGCAGACTTCAGATCACTGCAGATGGTGGTTGCCGCCATGAAATAAAAAAGGTGACTAATTCTTGGGAAGCAAGCTATGAGAAATTTGGGGAATAGAGTTAAAAATAGAGACATCACCTTGCAAACAAAAGTCTGCATCGTCAAAGCAACGGTATATCCAGTAGTAATGTATGGTTGGACCACAATGAAGGCTGAGCACAGAAGAATAGACATCTTTGAGAAGTGGTACTGGAGGAATTTTTTTTAGAGTACCGTGGACAACAGAGAGAACAAATAGGTTGATCTTAAAAGAAATCAACCCCGACTGATCCTTGGAAGGTCAAATATTGAAGATGAAGTTTAAATACTTTGGACATAAAATGAGAAGAGAAGATTCACTTGAAAAAGCCTTGATGCTGGAAAAGTTGGAGGGCAAAAGAAGGGGGCAGCAGAGAATGAGATGGTTAGATGGCATTGTTGATGCAATGTGCACAAAGCTGGGTGGGTTGAGGAGGATGGTGGAGGATAGGGGTACCTGGCGTGGGGTGGTCCATGGGGTGTTGAAGAGTCAGAATCGACAGTGTGACTGAACAACAACAAACAACAACAACAGACATTCAGTCTGGAAAAGAACAAATTATTTTTTCTCCTTTGCTTAAACTGGCTATAAATTGTATCCTTACGGGATTAGAAGTGTCTAAATTCAACACAACAAGACAATTTCCTTGTAGGTAATTTGTCATGAGCCATGTGGCAAGGATGGATAAATCAGAAGCCAGGAATAATCAGGGCAAGCATAACAATTTTTTTAAATTATCCCTTCTCTCTCTATCCTCCTTCTCTCTTCTCCTTCCATCAACCTGCCTCTTTCTCCTCCTTCTCATTTTGTGACCAGTGCAAGAAGGAAGGGATCACTCTTGCTGAAAGCTTTTGAAATCAGCGAAGGGTACATATCAGATCATCTGTCCATGTGCCCCAAAGCAGGGGTGGTGAACCCTGGAACACCCTTACTTTACTCTTTGAACCTCTGGCAGAAAAGATAACAGACTGGAGGCAAGGACTGTGAGAATGTTTTTTTTTTAAAAAAAATAATGCTTTTATTGCACAATGCACTAAAGATATCAATGCAAAAATCTCTCCACAAGTCTACCCTTCTAAGGCACAGGATCAGCCCAGTACAGATTGGCCCAGGAATATTTAAACACAAATAACATTAAAGAGGGAAGGGGAACTTTCTGCAGATGTCACAAGGTGGAGTAAGGAGTGTCACAAAAGCAGGAAGTTGTTTCTACATTTTTACACATTATCACAAGAAAAGGATTTAAATGTTCTCACAAAGGCTGATTGACACTCCTGGTGTGGCTGCAAGATCACTGTCATTGTTTCCTCATGGAAATAGTCCATTGAAAGTCTAACAGGTAAATCTGTGCCTTGGCCAGACACTTCTTAATCTGGAAGAACAATCTTGGAGGCATTAGTTAACATGTCAACACTAGTATGTGCCCAGTGTTGGCACTGCAGCTTCAGCTGGAAATCATGTCCTTTTTTTTATTAGCAACATATAGGAGAAAACCCCATGTCTCTAGCTACCCCATAACTTGAGTTATACAATTTTATATATTACTTATATCACACTTACCTCAGTTGTCCTTTGCCCCAGGTCATTACAGTTTCCACTACAATATATTTCCTCTAGCTCAGGGGTGCCCAAACTTTTTCTTGATGTGTTCATTCACATATGCATTTTGTCTAAGGTAAAAATAGTTCTGTTTATCTAATTATCAGATTTACACCTTTCCCCCAATGATCAAAGCATGCATAACATTTGCACCCATTTTAGCCCTTCAATTCCAAAAATGTCTGCATAGATTTTTGCAGTTTATTCCTCCAAAACATCCCCGAGGCTTTTAAATGTTTGAGTTCTTGAGATATGATGTATTTCTTTTTAAGATGAGTCTCTGGAGGTATGAATCTATTACTTCTCTCAAGACTGGCATTTTTTTTAAAAAAGTTCCTATCCTAAGTTACAATGCATTGATATCATGATCCGTGAGCTAAAACAGGGGTGCCCAAACCTTTTGGGCTGTGGGCCGATCACGTAGTTCAAGGAGCAGGTCACTAAGGTCCGAGGGCTGGATACAACCCTCAATGCCAATTCATCTGGGTGTGTTTTACTTTCACTTCCAGGAGCAATGAGGGCTTTGCAGGCCAGATGAATTGGTGTCGGGGGTCGCATCCGGCCCCTGGGCCTTAGTTTGGGCATCCTGCTCTAGCTTGTAAACTGGCAGAAGCAGATACATTATATCTCTTGATCAAATAGTGACCTAACATCTTCCAGGTCAGTCACTTTCTAACAGAGGGACCACTCATTGGTTCTTATGCGAGTAGTCCTGCTGCCACTTCCAGGAGGGGCTCGCAGGAGTGTAATCTGATTTTGGTTCCAGAGGGCCAGCTGCCTCTTTGCAATGGTGCCTATCCCTATGGCAATAGAGCAGATCTCAACCCAGGGCTGGGCGGCCACATAATGGCCAGAACGCAAGCCAACATTTGTTGGACTGCCCTGCTAACTGAGTTTGTGGGGAAGGGGCTGTGTTGGTGACATGTGTTGCTTGTGCAACAGATGTGTGCATGTGTGGTGCTTGTGTAACTTTATCATGAATGGGCAGGGACGGGCAACGCTTGGGGACTGGCACTAAAAAGGCAAAGTCTTTTATTTCATGTATCACTTATATAAAAGAAGGAAGGGCAGAAAAGAAAGAAAGAGATGGGCTTAATTGGTTGGTTTTTCTAATTTCATATCCTGGTAATGACTTCCTATACCATTCTAATACTCATTTCATGTTTTTCTGTAGTTATTTATTTACACATTCCTGAGCCATTGCTCAGTGAAACTACATCAAAGTCATAAATAAAAAAATCAATAAATTCGCTAAAAAATAATATTACCTTAAAGGTGAAAATTGCATATTTCATATTCTTTGGTTCTCCATTATTGTTTATAAATGTGATTAGTTTCTTTTAGAAGCACCAATTTCTAAATCTTTATTTTTTTCTTATGTATGGTCATTTAAGAGGATGGATGTAAATACCACTTCCTCTGAATGTAAGGTTCATTTCTGACTCCCTCTTGTATCTACAAATTATCCTGTCTGTTACACCACAATTCTTTCTTAGTACAGTCAAACCTGGCATAAAGAGTGCATCGCTTAAAGAGTAACTCGCTTAAAGAGCAGAATTTTCTCTGAATGTTCGCTTTGCTTAACAAATAAAACCAACCAAAAACTCACTTAACAAATACATCGGGGTTCACAATTCCCCCCTCCCCGAAGTCACAATTGGTCACTTACAATGGTGTTTCGCTTAAAGAGCAAACTCGCTTAAAGAGCAATCCTGTGGAACACATTATGCTCTTTAAGCGAGGTACGACTGTACATTTTTATTTAACTTACTAGCAGATATAGGTAACTAACAGACATACACACAGAGTTCATAACAAGTGAGGCAAAATCAAGGCTGTTTAGTATCTGAGAGATGCTTCAGGCACTGGGAATTAAGTGCACACATGATCAAAGTCAAAGCATGTTATTGCCTAAAGTAGGCTAGAAGAAAATCATTTGAGGGATGTTATTAACAAGCTGTTAGAACAGAATATGAGCTTAATAATAATAAGCTGAAACAATGGTTCTGTCTGGCAATTAAAATATATATATTGCATACCTCTGATGTGGAGGAAAGCACAAGAGTGAGGGGCCAATTGCTGTCATTATTTGAAAAGTCATTTCTCTGCACAGTCCAAGAGATAGACTGTCAAGCACCCTGACAGATAACCTGAAATGCTATTTTTATAACAACACAAGGATAAGAGATTTTGCTCACCATGGAGGATTGGCATAAAAATGATGGAATATAGCTATAAGTGATAAATGGACATGCACATTAAAGTTAAACAAAAGATTGATAAAGAAACATTATTTTATGGAGATATGGGGAGATTTTGTCAACCATGCTTCTCAGCCTTTTACTAAGATCAAGTATAGTGTAGTGTTAACCATGTACAAGTAATACCTCATATAACATTAGTATCGAATAACACTAAAATCGCATAACATTAAGGAATCTGGGGGGAAGAATTGCATCAAATAACATTAAGATCCTATGGGATGCTTCAGATAACAACCGCAAAAGCTTGTGTGGTTATAATGTATCTCTATGGATCCCATAGAGGATCAGATAACACTAAAAATCATATAACACCAAGACTTGTGGAACCAGGTTTTAGTGTTATATGAGGTTTTACTGTACAGTAATGCCCCAGATAATGATTACATCAGATAATGCTAGAATCAGATAATGATGCAAGTTTTTTGGGAAACATTTGCATCGGATAACGATTCTGGATAATGATTCTTAGCATTATCCGAGGCAATGGTCTGCGGGTTGGGTAGAACTTCTACCCAATCCACCCCCCACCTGCAGTGGTCTCTGCGACTACAGTAGGGTCGGGGAAAGGCGCAGTCGCAGAGACTGCTTGTCTCTCTTTCTTTCCCTCTCTTTATTTAAACTACAGAGAGGGAGGGAAGAGAGAGACATGACTGGGTCTCTCTCTCTCCCCTCCCTCCCTGTAGTTCAAATGCAGGGAGGGAAGAGAGAGACGTGATTGGTTCTCTCTCTCTTCCCTCCCTGCATGTAGTTTAAATCAGTTGTTACGTATCCTCTCCTAACTGTTGCTTCTTTACCCACATACATATTTCTCAGAAGACAGGTGTGGTGGTCTGGAATTCCCATCTTTTTAAGGACATGCCACAGTTTATTATGATCCACACAATCAAAGGCTTTGGTGTAGTCAATGAAAAAGAAGTACTGTAGACGTTTTTCTGATATTCCCTTGCTTTCTCCATGATCCAGTGAATGTTGGCAATTTGGTCTCTAGTTCCCCTGCCTCTTCGGAACCCAGTTTGTAACTCCAGAAGTTCTTGATCCATGTACTCCTGAAGTTCTTTCTGAGTAGCTTATTGGGCACCTTCTGACCCGACGTGCTCATCTACCAGCATCATATCTTTTAGCCTAATAGTACTCTCCATTGGGCTTTCTTAGCAAGGACACTGGAGTGGGTTGCCAGTTCCTTCCCCTGTCCATATTGGGTGGTCCTACATAGCATAGCTCATAGCCTCATCAAACCAAGCAAAACCGCTTACCATGGCAACAATCCTCGAGGGGGTACTTTGCTTACCCAGGCCTTATCAAATTAATTTGTTGGAGCCAGTTTTAATATTGGAGAGAAAATGTAATTTATAGGTGGCTAGGTTTTGAACTGCAGTGGCTCAAGTCACTAAGACGCTGACTGGGAGGTGGAAGGTCAGCAGTTTGATTCCCAAGTACTGCAAGATGGAATGAGCTCCCGTCTCTGTCCCAGCTCCTGCCAACCTAGCAGTTCGAAAGCAAGAAATTGCAAGTAGATAAATAGGGACCACTTTGGTGGAAAAGTAACAGTGTTCCATGCGCTCCGGTGTCTAGTCATGCCTGCCACATGACCATGGAAACGTCTGCAGAAGCAGACAGCGCTGGCTCTTCGGCTTAGAAACAGAGATGAGCACTGACCTCTAGAGTCGGATACAACTGGCTTTCGAGCAAGGGAAACCTTTACCTTTACTTTTGGTTTTGAATTTGGGCCACATTTCCAAATGAAAAGGATATTGTGTACATTAACCTTATATAATATTTTGATTTTTTTTTTCAAAGTACAAAAGGAGATCAATTAATGCAGAAAGATTTGGACAGCATAGAGCTGGTAGGCTGTACCACATGAACTTCCAAGCACCTCATTACATTTGCAGTGAACCAGCAATTCCCTGGCTGAACACCATTAGAGATGTATGCTGATGGTAGTTGCCTTTTATTAGAGTCATAAAGAGTGAACCAGGCTCATAAAAAAAGAGTTTAACTGGCAATTTTGTAAAAACAGGGGCATTATATTTGTAGTGGGTCCCTCTTAGTGATCACCTATCTAACAAAACATCACCATCAAACTATATCAAGGACTAATATATGGTCTTGTTGCCTTATTTGTCATGATAAACCAAGCATTCCTACCACATTTAGGATCATTACAGAACAGAATAGTCTTTTCTTATCTCTTCTACAGAAAATTGAGCAGAATATACAGATTTATTTATCTAAATTTCTAACATTCATCCTTAAAACTCTTGACAGATAACAATTCCCTAAAAATAAGGACAGAGTTCAAAAGAACTGCTCTGTACACTGTGATTTGGATTTCTAATCTTTTAAAAATATTTTTTTCTGTCCAAAGATCAAGTGAGAGTTTAATCTCCCCCAACTTTTACTTGATCTTTTTGCTTCTGAATGTTTCCTTATGTGTTTTAAACCACGTGCTTCATTTTACCATTTGCTGACTTCCTGGTGTGGAAATATGGCTCTCAAAGGCTACACCTTTGCTCTAGGTCTAGTCTAGGAAGTTGATAATGCTTCCACTTTGACTTTGCTGTATATTTCCAACTGCTTTGGTGAGGAATTAGCATACCAATAAAAGCATGGGATCTTCAAGGTTCAAGGCATTTTTTAATACTGTAATTACAAACCCATATAAAATGATCACATTCAGCATGGAAGAGTGATGTCTGACTCTCTAAACTGTTTTTTTATATATAAAGACAGCCTTAGGGTAAAACAACAACAACATATAATTCTTTGGCTCCTGTCAACCTAAGTTGTAAATAACACACTAGATACAACACTAGTGATGGTTGCTAATCCACCTACACCTTCTCATCTTTGAATACCGTCTAGGGAATAAAATATGTTTATGAGTTATTTGAATGTTACCCAAGTTTTTAAGGTGCATGTAATTTTCCTGTAGACAGTACTCGTCTGGAACTGTGGTATAAGTTGTTGTTATGTGCCTTTCTAGTTGGACCAAATATATAAAGACCTAATAGAGCTTTCAATGTAAGTGACATATTTAAGGATTGGTTTTATGAGTTCTACATCCTCAGTGAGTTTCTATGGCCTCCTGAGTGCTAGTCTATTATAACACATTGGATATCACATATAAATTAGGGGCTGGAAAATACTTCAGTTTCTAATTCTCCACACTTGCACCTCTTAATCTTTGAGTTCTTCTTGTCAAGAGAAAATCCCATAAGATAACTCTTTTTTTCATCAGCATAGAATACAAGAGGGTACTCTGTAGACCAGTGATGGCGAACCTATGGCACCTGTGCCAGAGGTGGTACTCAGAGCCCTCTCTATGGGCACCCGTGCAGTCACACCAGCACACAGTTTCCCCTGCCCCTCTGTCCAGCAGCACAGTGGGAGTGTTTCCTCCCTCCCTCAGCACAGAGTTCACCCCGCCCCCTCTGCCCAGCAGCCCAAAGGGAGCATTTACTTCCTCCCCTGTTGCTGTGTTGGCACTTTGCAATAAATAAGTATTTTTTGGGTTGCAGTTTGGACAATCAGTCTCTAAAAGGTTCTCCATCACTGCTGTAGACCACCTTGACTGCTGTCACTGGTGTTATCAGCATTCAGGCTGCCCTTTGCTAATATGAATAATTTTAAATCTGGAAACATAAAGGTCTCTTATTTTTGCACGGGAGTTAAAACAGTTTAATTTTAGTATCATAACCCACAACAACAACAACAACACAGGCATACTATTATGCAGCAATATTGGGTCATTTCTTGGTAATTTGAATTGTAGATGCAAATGCATAATTTCCCACATTAAAAAGGAAAGTTTTTTTTAATGGAAGTTTAAGTATACATACACTACACACAAATCCCAATAGAAACTTTCCTCATGTAGAATTATACAATGATAGACGATTCCAGAGGCCTCTCTCTGGGCATGTGCAATGGTGCTGCCAAGCCCCACCCTGCCCCACCAGTGCCAAAGGGGACATGAACACACAAAGTGTGCACATGGTGACAGGGGATGGTGTGGTGGGCTTCCCCAGGGTGGCTTTTGCCCTCGACAGGGTGTAGCAAGCCCAGCATGGGTGGTGCCAAGTCCTGCAGAATAGGGGACAGCATTTGCCTTCAACAAGGTGTGGGTGATGCCAAGTCTTGCAGAGAGTGTGTGTGTGGTGTTTGCCCTTGGCAGGGTGTGGCAAGCCTGGTGCAGGTGGCACCAAGTCCTGCCAAGTGGTGGGAGGATGCTTGCCCTCGGCAGGGCTTGGTGTCACCCAGGCCTGCCACACCTTCATGGACAAGCCCCTTCCCCCACTGCCACAGGCCAGTTGGGGCACCTCCAAGCTCTGCTGAGTGGGGGCTCTCCTGCATCCATGCTGAAAAGGGTGAGGGGTTGTCTGTGGTAATGTGGGAAGGGGCATGGAGTTTGCCCACTACAGTGGGGGACAGGGCCTGCCCATGGTGGGGCATAGTGGGGTGTGGGTCTTGCCTGTGAAGGTGTGGGAAGGGGCGGGGTAGTCTATGTCAATGTCATGTGGGTACATGTGCACACACCCACGTGACATCACCAGCACATGTGTTACCTGTGGCAAACCTCCACCGCTTCCTTGGGGACTCAGTCTCTAAAAGGTTCATCATCACTGGCATAGACTATAAATGAAGACCAAGATTAAAATAATTTATATTGTGGAAAAGAAAGACAAGGGAAAAAAGTGGATGGAAACTAACTTTTTAGGTTTTTAAAAATATACTTTTTAAAAAATCATAACTCAAAAGCCCTTTGTCCAAACATTGCCAAATTTCTCACAGAACAAAAATAGAATGTCAATACCCTGATGTTAACTTTAATGCTGATCCAATTTCAAAGTTCAATTTTTCCTTGGTGTTCCCCACTTTTAGAAATCCCTTGTAGAACATACTTTTGCTCTGCGGTGGAATAATGAAGTAACACAGTAATATAAGAAACATCTGTCAAAATCATATAAACATTCATTTAGCAACATTTTAAAGCTCAGCTGCCTCACAAGGAAATATAAGGCTCAGATAAGGTGCACATTTTTTGCTAGCCCTAGGGATTCCATCATCACAATTTGGATTTGGGTTAGAAATAACAAAGGAACATGTTGGATGCATGAAGGATGAGTTGTAAGCAAGCACCTTTTGTCACACTTACACTTTCATTCCTGATAATACATTCCAGATTATGCTTATCTGTTATGGCAGCAATTTTTGCTTCCAGTTCCCTGGCTTTGTAGAGCTTAAGCCAACATGAAATAACCTTAACATAAGCATTAAATTCGCATTGTTTGGTTTTTGCTTAAGAATCATTAACTATGATATAATATGTAGCACCTTTGTTTTACATTGTAAATGCACCAGTCTTGGATCAAAAGTGATTTATGAAATTCATCAGCACAAAAAAAGTCCTAATACAATCCAGTTGAAATGGTCTCCTCTAACACTACAAGAAACCAGTCAGTGATATGCAATTTAATCTGTTGTGATGGTGCATATTATTTATTATTCATTAAATACCCAGGGGGAGAATGTACATATAACAAGGACTCTGTTAATCATTAAGTGAGATTTTGTTTTGAGAGGTTATTCTCTACAGAAAGAGATGTACTTTCATTTCTCCTCCCACATGGCCTCTGAACAGCATTACCCACACTGGGAATGGATAATGAAATGTGCTTTTAATTACTCATGACTAATACGTACTAGGGTACAAGGCAGGAAGAATAATTTTTCTTTAATAGGCATGTATAAGGGGGAAGAAACAGAAATTGCAGGCTGGAAAATACTATGATATATCTAAATCTATGAACACATAAGATCCAGTTCAGATGTTTCAACTAAATGTAACTCTTGAACTAAATTGTATAGTAAGCCCCAACTAGAATAAATCTCCCCAATGAAAGACATATTAAGTCATCATTTATGTATTAAAATATGGATTTGAAGTTATGCAAATTACATTGATTTGATGGCTCTATTTATGTAAGTTGCACCGATTCACTGGGGAAAAATCCTCTTGGCATAAATTTATGCCAGCATAATCCAGATCAAGCAATCAAAATATTGGAATCAAACTAATGGAAAACTTCCTATTCCTCCCTTTCAGTTTCTGAGGTTCCCTAGAGCTCCCTTTTGCCCTGGGGAGACCTTTGAGAACCTTGCTTTAACAGCTTTTAACAGTCCACAATCGACACCGGATCACGAGTGGTGACCTGGTCATTGCAGTGGTAAAATGGTGGAGATTTTTGACAATTCATCCTAATGCTCCCTAAAGCTACTGCATATATAAAGGGTGGTCTTTTGGGCAGAAAGCATATATACAAATTTAATAAATAAACAAAATAAATACAATGGAGCTTGAAGGGAGGGAATAGCAAGGTTTCTATTATTTTAAATTAAACATTTCCAGCACCTGATCCAGGTTATGCTGGTGTACATTTACACCGTAGGTTTTTTTTTTTTTTTTACCTAAAGTGTCTTTAAATAAGCACATACATTAAGCAGGTTTGCTGCAACTGTCAATGAATTGGTTTTATGTTTCTGTTCCCAAGTGACATGAAAAAATATGCATAGCTTTCTCTGTCATGCTCATAGTCTACACATACCATATATGTTGTAGGTATATCAGTGGCATTTTCAGAAACATTTAGTTGTTCCTAGTCCCCATCCTCCAAATATGTGAAAAATAATATAACCCCGGCCTCCTCAATATATATCACAGTATCACATGATGCACAACTTACTTATGGAAGTTCTCCAAAGAAAGGTTATAGTCAGTTTTTAAGACCTTTGTATATTTAACTGCAACTGTTGTCATATTCATTTATCAAAACTGCTGAAATAACACAAATATCTAGAGAAAAGTAGGATATATGTGGTTGCTCTGTTAAAACAAATGAACCAACAATAACATAATGGCTAAAGCAGCCACCAATTCAAGAACAAATAAATTTCTTTCTGTAATGTTTTCATGTCACAAAGTCAAGGAAGTTCACTTAAAGTGCAGAAACTGTTTTCTCTGGGTGAAAACCATATTTGGACACTCATGATTCATAATGACAGTAAAGTTTGAAACTGGAAACCAAGGTCAAAAGCATCCATAGTACATAAAAGATGGCCAATGAATCAAATGAGGGGTCTCTCTCTCTCTCTCTCTCTCTGTGCGTGTGTGCATAAGCATATGCATTTCCCCAAGTGAAATTCCGGCCAAACCATGCTCCATGGCTGGCTCCAGGGCATATTAACCCCTTCTCCCGGTCCCTCAAGTCCAAGCCCATGAGCCCTGGCCACTGCCCCACTTGCCTGCGGCGGTATCCTCAATGGACTCCACCAAGGGAAAAAGGCCAAGGCCAAAAAGGGGGACCCTGTGCTTGTAAACTACCTCTCCCTATCATTATCCACTCACCCACACTGGACATGCTTGCTGCCAAGTCCAATAGGCCAGACCCCAATGCCTGCTCCATTTGCAGCCTGCTGGGGCTTTGGCCAGGCACACCTTCCACCACTCGTTCCTCAACCATCATACACTCTTCCTCAGTCACTACCTGTATGTTGCATTGCTCCTCAAACACCTCTGGATTCCTGAGAGGTGCCACAGCCCCTTTACCTAATTCCGCTGCCTCCACCATTTCTCTGTCCTCTATATCAGCATTTGCCCAGTGCTGGGAATCTGTGATGGCAGAATAGCCATTTTTGTCACCACAAGTTGGGAGAGCCTTGCTTAAATATCCTGCAGCATGCTTCTAACCAAAGCTCCCCTCCCTCCTTTGGGCCCTTTTTTGTGTGCTGCCGAAGAAGGCACTGGAGTAAGATCGACCAACAAACTCTTCTCTGTTTCAATCACCTGTAACCGAGCCACGAATGGGGCAATTGCCTCCAATGCCTCATCCTCGGAAGATTCTTCCACCCCTTCCCAATCTGCTTTTTGGAATGAATGGACTCTTCCCCACTAACAACCCCTACTGGTTGCCCCCTCTTTCACGACATAGCTGCTCCACAAGTTCTCCAACCCACTGCCTAATCACTCCACACCCCACCATGTGTCTGGACTTTTTGAGATCCTAACACACAGTAAAATTTCTAGAAAAGAGCAATAGAAGAAAACTTTTCAAAACATGCAATAACCAATCCTATGCCTCCATGTTGGTCACTCCTTCCTACCCCGGGTAGGGAGGAGTGGCAAAGTATTCTCACTCAGTATAGCCATGATTGCAAAAATTCCCTTATAGTGGTATAGAAGTACAGCTCAACTAACATACTTATTACACAGTTTGGATAGGTTTGCTGCTGTATTGTATTTATTTGTTATTTTTTAATGCCTCTCAGTGTATTTCTGTCGAGGTAATGCCAGCCTAATAATAGCATTTTTCTGTGATGATAGGTTTCAGGAAGACATTAATGATCCTGCATGATTCCTTAAGAGTCACATCCACTTGTTTGAGATATGCTGATTTTTACCATAGAGCACTAGCTGAATCTGCTGTTGACAAAGCCACTGTTCTTATTATTTGTGGATATGTTCTCCAGTCAGAACCAGCCAGTTTCCTAACTATCTTATTTCTAGCAGAAATTTTCTGTTTGGTGTTTAGATAATATTTTCTAGGTCATGGTTCAATGCAGAGTGATACTCAATGGGACAATATCCCAAAACCTTGCCTTTCTAGCTCATTTGAAGCTTCCATTCTGCTTCCCTATTCTGTGTTTCTAAACAGTTTGGTTTCAGCTGGTATTGGATAACATTAAAAATTGGATAACACTAAGACTTGTGGAACCAAGTTTTAGTGTTATCTGAGGATTTACTGTATATATATTTGCAATATGAACAGATTTCTTGGGTTTTCAGACTGCAGCCTTTAGTGGCCATCTCTGGTAATGTGCCAGACCTGCCCTTGACACTCAGGTGTATGGTTGCTCCCAGTGATTTGTTTTCAGCAGCAGTGGTGGTGGATGCAATTGCACCATTATTATTATTTTTGGATGCTTGGACAGCCTCCACCACTTCCTATGGAACTGGGAGGGTATGCAGAGCATTTGCACTCCATTTTTGGATTTTTTTGTAACATTTTTTGTGCATTTCAGCAGCTAAAATGCAGCATTTTTGCACTTCTGGGTCCCATAGTTGGAATCCAGGCAGCACTGGATGCAGAGCATTTCGGCTCCATTTTTGGCATTTTTTGTTGACCCAGAAGTGCCTAAAATACATTGAAAACCAATTAATCCATCCCAGAGCTCAGCAAAAAGTGGGGGAAAGTTTTTTATCTGTTCAAAACTCTTTATAAAGTGGCAAAAATTTCCAAAGTGCACTTTATAAAGAGTTTTGAACAGATAAAATATGGTTTTTTAAAAAAACTTTTTTCTGACCTTCATAATGAATTAATCGGTTTTCAGTGAATTCCTATGGGAAACTAAATTTTGAGTTATGAATTTTTTTGTAATATGAAACATCCCGAGGAACAGATTAATTTCGTAAACTTGAGGTTCCACTGTATAGCAATTACTTTTGTCTTCTGCAATTTTGTTTTTGGGAATTTTGTTTACTTGCCAACATTAGTAGATTTGAAATAACAATTCCTTTGTGTTTTGATCAAAATGTTTAATTTGTTCAATTCAGCTATTAACTAGTCACACAGCTTTGCCATTTCTACATCGTCTTATGGCTTCCGCCAGTTACACCAATATGAAGACAGTTGATTACAGGGACCATGGTTGCTTAGTGATTAAGATGCTGAGCTTGATGACTGGAAGGAGGACAGGTCAGCAGTTCAAGACCCAAGTGCTCTGCAACAGAGTAAGCTTCCATTATCTGTCCTAGCTCCTGCTAACCTAGCAGTTTGGGAAAAAGAAATTGCAAGTAGATAAATTGGTAACATCATTTTGTGTTCTCTGGTGTCTAGTCATGCCTGCCACATGACCACAGAAATGTCTGCAAATGCAGACAGCACTGGCTCTTTGGCTGTAAGTGGAGATGATCACCAGCCCCTAGAGCTGGGTATGACTGGCTTTCAAGCAAGGAAGTTTTTACCTGTACTTTTACCTTTAGAAAGTTGATTGAATTCACTTTGAATTGGGTTGTTGTTTGTTTTGGGACATATTTGCATACAGTGTCCTTTTGTTTGGATCACTATTCTGTCATTTCAATTGTCTCTATGCATTTGAGCTGCTTCTTGTTGTGTCAAACTCTGTTATAGTGTTACTATAGTGAAGTGTGTGTATTTTTGTTTCTGCAAGTGCCAATATCAAATTTATCTCAACTTTTATTGCATGTTCACTAAAGGGATTTTCTTCAAAGTATGAAATATAGTCTAAGTACTGGATGTATTACTTGAGTGAGACATAGGAAGTAGTTGGCCTGCCAGCTTCTTGGAACTGAGTATGAGAACAATCTGAAATGGATGCTACAAATTGTTATAGCTCTCTGGTTGAGGGGCAATCTGTAGTACAGCTGTATCTGACTGTATTGGAAACTTTTCTCGACTGACATTTTTAACATTATACCTCCTATGGTATACATTGAGGCTGGATGTCTGGGTAGATCTGACACAGAATGGATTTGTGCTGAGTTTTGGAGATTGGGTCACCTATGCTTTTAACACACAGTTGAACTGTCTGCTCATTAACAAAAGTTAGATATTGATTTTAGCCTCTGTCACCTGTCGTTGTGAAATGAAACAAATACTTTTGGACTATGTGTAAGGCTCATTGAGTCTACCCATTTTATCATGGCTTTGCCATTTTTGTACTTGTCTTATCCCCAAATGTTGCTATGGCTGCTAAAATCTCCAACTAGGAAAAAAAAGTGTTTTCTTTTCCATATCCGACAGTTTCTTAAAGCAGATATAAATTGATGTTTATATACATACAGATAATCAATCTTCTTAAATTCTACACTGTCCTATAGTGCCTGGTTTTAGAGAAATGTCACTTCTGTATTTTTTTTGCGGAGCCTTTCATCAACTAGACACATTCCAGAAATGTTTGCTCAACACTGCTCTTTGAGTTTGTAGGACTCGTAGGATATCACAGTTTCATTTTCAGCAAAGTGAAACTATGAATTCTACTCAGTGGTGGGATGTCAATTTTTTACTACCACACCGTGGGCAGAGCCTAATTTGTGTGTGGAGCCAATGTTGTGGGTGGAGCCAATGTCATGGGCATGACCATGTGACCTGGTGGACGGTGCCAAAGTTGGTCATGTGACTTTTTAATTTTTTTAAATTCAAAATAATAAATAAATAAATAAATAAAAACTATAACATAACACTACTAAAACTAACAATTTAATTTTTCACATTATAAGACATAACAAAAAATTATGTTTATTTTTATATATTTTCTATGTATTGAATTTTTGTGACTTGCTGTTTTAAGTATAAAAAATACAAAAAGGTAGTTAACATTATGCATTTAATACTTAATACTTTAACAATAACAAGAGGTACATAAAACTAGATTTTATTTACAGTATGAATGAAAAACTATAGAACTATTTGAGAACTGCTATACAGTAAAATCCTCGCCTAAAGAGTGCCTCGCTTAGAGACTAACTTGCTTAAAGAGCAGAACTTTCTCTGAATGCTCGCTCACTTAACTCAACCAAAAACTCACTTAACAACAAAATTAGGGTTTGCAAACCACCACCACCCCATCGAAAGTCACATTTGGTCACTTACAATGGTGTTTCACTTAAAGAGCAAACTCACTTAAAAATGAATTGAAAATCTGACCAAAAATAAAACTTATTCAAGGTACAGTTTTTCCAAACTGCTGCTTGATGGGCATCCTCCGGAAGTTGTCCTTTATCTTGCTTAAGAGACCGAGCCAGTGGTGGGCAGCCAAAAATTTTACCTCCACACTGTGGGCAGAGCCAACATCATGTGCAGAACCAATGGCATGATGTCATGGGCAGAGCCAATTATGTGGGCGGAGCCAATGTAAAAAACTCATAAAATAAGTACACATAAAAATACAAATTACATAGACATAAAAATACATAAAAATACACGTAAAACACATATAATACACATTAAAATAAATACACATTAAATAGACATAAAAACACATAAAAATACAAATTAAATACACATAAAACACATAAAAATACACATTTAAAATAAATACACATTAAAATACACACTCATACCCCACACTCAAAGGTGAGTCACTTACCCTGGGGAGCTTCAGGCTAGCAGCTTCTCTTCCTCCTCCCTGCTTTGGAAGACAGCAAGGAGGCCATGCATGCACGCCAAGCGCTGTAGGCGTGCATGCACACCAAGCGCTTGGCATGCATGCGCAGTGGGGAAACTGGAGAAAAGGTAAGCTTCTGAGGTGGTTCCCTCCAAAAGCTGCTACCGGTTCTCTGGGACACTGGAAAAAGTTACTACCGGTTCTGGCGAACTGGTGCGAACCTGTAACATCCCATCACTGATTCTACTTTAGATGAAATGATGGTATGAAGAGAAATTATTGTAATTTGGGTAATTTTGCACATCAGCAAATTTACAGTGCAGTACATCTAGACTGAAAGAATTGGGGAGCTGTTCGGTGTTGGCTCGCGGCACTGAGGGAGTCTGGGAAATGTAGTCATTGCTGCAAGGTCCGTAACGCTGCAGATTTCAAAGCCAGGACACAACAAAAATTTTTTACAAGGCACCAATCCTCTTTGGCAGGGGTTTCTAGTGCCTTTGGGATGAGCAGATCCACGTTCAGGACAACAGGGAGAAAGTGCGACTGCCGCTGCCATGGATGACGCGAAAAACATGAACAACCCCAGGGTTTGGCTCCCTGCAGCTACAGCAGAACTATGTGAAGGGGAGGGCGCACCACAAGAGAAAGTGGGCAGGAAGGAGCAAGGGCAGACTGGGAGAAATAGAGATGGGTGGCATGGGGGGGGGAAAGCCTAGATGGAGGGAGGGGGGTTTGGCATGAAAAAATTATGGCAATCCTATACCCGAGTGTGCTTGTAATGTTTTGCACTCTTTTGGGAAGGTCTTTCTATGTTTCTCTTAAATTTATTGATAATGTGCCCCCATATCTGAATGGATGTTTATTCATCCAAATTCCCAAAGTTTGTACTTCATACATGATAGAGTAAAACCAATCAAATAAAAGTAAAATGCAATAACTTATGTACTCCTTATATTGAAGGGGAATTTCTGTCCCTCCCAATAGAAGGCATTTCATTTTCTCCTGAATGATACCCACTGCATTTTTAAACAACAATTTTCTTCTTTTTATATGAAAAATTGCTGAAATGGATAAAAATTTGGGACAGTGAATAATATGTTGGTGAAAATACTGTACAGTTATCTACATTGTATGCATATATTTAATATATTCCTCAAGACAAATGTCCATCCAGTGAGGCTCTTGAAAGGTCCCCACTGTGGACAAAACACATTCTGAACACATGTTATTTTATTTTATTATGGGGTTTTTTGCTTTTGTTTTACTTCACCTTGTGTTTCTTGGAGGCTGTGGTGTTTCAGTGGTTAAGACACTTGTCTTGTTACCTGGAAGGGTGACAAGTCAGCAGTTTGAGACCTGCGTATTGCATGACAGATTTAGCACCTGTCTCTGTCCCAGTTCTTGTGAACATGAAAGGAGCCTCATTTGGACGTTCCCTAAGCGGAATTACTTCTGCAAAAATCCTTTCTACCCAGAATAATTTCTGACATGAAATTATTATTATTACCTGGTATTTTCTGGCTGTGGATGTTTGAATGAAATAGACTTGTGTCTGTGAACAGAAACATCTTTTTCAGACATTGGGGGCATCTTTACTGTTAGGATATATGAGTAGGTTTGCAATGAGAGCAAACCAATGACTGTATCTTTAAGACTGTGCAGCTACCACAGCCAGGTGCAAGCATTGAGTGTTTGTGTCTAGCATAAATTGAGGCAACAGTCTTTGCCAGCCAGCCAGCCTGTTGTTCTCTGACTGCTTTGTTCCTGTGCTCACATCCATTGGACCTTCGTCGTTCTTGAGGATTGTCTGGTGTGTCTACTTGCCGTTTATTGCAAGATATTGGAACACATACCTCAGCCACATTGTGGTGACCTAACCAAGGACTGTTTTGGAACCGATCTACTCTGTAGCTAGAATGAACTGGTGAATATCTTCGAAGCCGACCTTGAAGCAACAGATAAAGGTTTGGACTGCTTGCATTGCTTTATCGAAGATAAGAGCTTAATTAGCTCACATAGACTATAAGGACTTGCTGCACCACTTGGTCTGACTTGAAGACAAGTGTTAACTTGCACTTTGTGCACAACCTTTGTAAATAGTGTAAATACATATTTCCTGCAACCCAAGCCGGAGTTTGTTTTTGTCTCCTGTATCTCAACAAACACTCTCAAACCTCAGGGTGTGGCAAAAGCCAGCCACCTTCCTGCACTCTGCTATATTTTACCATTTCATTTACCTTGTAATGCATGGAAATTCTCCCTTTGGTCAGAAAATGCTAGATATCTCACAAAATACAATATGGTTTAGACTAGAAAATGAGGGTGAATAGCTTCTGGATAATTAAAATATGTTTCCTCATAAGTATGTTTCACATAGCTCCATGGAAAAAATGCTTTTAAAAATACTCTAAGAGCATATGATGGCAACCTTACCTCAGACGTTTCTCACTAATTGAGTCTTCAGGGGTATAAGCTCGGCTCATAATTCAGTGAAGTGTAACCATATGGGGCCACATTTCAGTTAGGATAGTTCTAAGTTTTATAATTTCTGCAAATTATTATTTTAAGCTGCATTTTCCTGTGCTAACTTTCAGCATTTCAGCTAGAAAGAGAAAAAGGGAAAAAACTGACTGTAACATACATTTTGTAAATATACCTAACTCCATCAGGCACTGCCAGAGTAGCAGTTTCAACATACCCAGCCCCTTGAGATGAGTGTGTATGTGGGAGAAAGAGACAATTTTCCATCTCTCCTGTTCATGTTTCTTTCACAGAAGTGAAAAGATAATGGACACAAGTAGGTGGGATTGACAAACTGAAGGGAAGTTAGATGTGAAATGGGAAGAGGCTTGGCAAATGCTACACAATGTGCCACACAATTCTTAACTTAAAAAAACTAAATTGGTAAAAAAAAACATGGCTGGGACAGATAAACTGAACGAAGTCTGGGTATGGAATAGGAGAACATATATTGGCTTCTATGTTTTTTAAAATCAAAGCACACCCATACCTTTAGGCAAGCTGCACAACCCCTGGACTCTCTAAAATAATAAAATGGTAAACTACTTCTATGTCTTCCCTACTTAGAAAACCCTGGAAAGGGTCACCATGAATCAGAATTAACTTGACAGCATACACGTTTCCAAGACCTTGTGAAAATAATCATGTACCCTTCACCTCAAATGCATTGTGGCCTTGCAACAGTGATTTGAATTTGACTGGGTGACACCATCAGATGTCTACTCAAGCTTTTAGAAATCTCATTCTTTCCTTTTTGTCTTTTAATTACTGATTGTCACATTCTCTTATTTCAGCTTTATTAGTCCTAGTTTTAAATGTTTGATGAACCATGAAGGTATAACCACAGCAGATAATGTATTTGAGAATGAGATAAATACAGCCTCTTCCATTATTTAAGCTTGAGAAGTTTTGCAAGCTGAATGGAAATGTTTCTGTTAGTTTTATTCACACTGACTTTTTTTATTTTAAGTTTTAAATGGCTCAAGTGACTATGTTTGGATTCCATACAAACTGAACTGAAATGGAAAGATTATTTTAAAAATATCCTTAATATGCCTGCCAGAATTATTGGCATATTTTGCCAGCCTCTCCTTTGACATTATTTCAGAACTGTCAAATGTTTTATCACAGCCCATCCCTTCAATTTTTATAATAGTACACAAAATACTCTTATGGGTCAAGCCAGAGAACATATTCAGACTGCATTTGGAAGTAGAAAACCTGTAAGTAATAAAATATTCTTCTGTTTATACTAGTGAAATTTATCTCACCTTTTTCTCTTACATATTAATCAGATTTGTCTCATGACTGATCAAAGTGAACAGGCTTAATTTGCAACTTTAGTTGTCCAAACATTTGATTCACAGCATATATCTTCACTGGATGAGAATGTCATACTTACCCAGAGTTTATCAATCTTTGGTCCCCAGATGTTCTTGATCTTCAATTCCTAGAAGCCTTGATAAGCAGGTGTACCAACTTAGGCTATCTGGGAACTGAAGTCCAAGAATACCTGTGGACCTAAGGTTGAAAACCACTGGTTTAGAGACTACTAACTAAAATTTGGATGACTTGTGAGACAAACTTACAGTACATGTACCATGGCCCCCTCCTCAGACTTGGAAAACTCTGATGAAGAGTTTTTTGGAATAGTAGCCGTGTTAGTCTGCTTGCTCCGGATTCCGTTCCACCCATCTCTAAACTTGAACAAGCTCCATCTGACTTTGAGCCATAAGGAATGACAGCTCCCGATCCAATGATCTCCAACTCTCCATCTGACAACTCTGAGCCTAAACTTTTGACCCCACAGCACTGCAGGGAACACCTGCACAAAGAGCTACACCTGCATCAGAAATCAGCATGGGGTCTACTTCAAAGGAAATTACCAGCTGCAAGCCCTTAGCCATTAATGTTCTCTGCCTTCCTAAGCAGTGCTTGAAGGCAATTAAAATTCTCAGTTTAACATTCATCCCAGAATCCTTGTCTACCTCTGCCTCAAACTCTGATGGAACTCTCTGCAGGACTTTGGACAATAGAGACTTGTAAGTCTCTATTGGTAAACACCTCTGGTTTCCCTTGACTACACTTTTTCAAACTCTCCTTCTGAAAGACTCTTGCCAAACTTTGCCTCTCCCCTTGTGCAACACCACTAAGCAGCTTTCCCTTCTGTTGGGGTGAGCATGCATAACATGTTTACTGAAAATTAAAAACCTGGTATGTAATTTAGGAAGTATATGTAAGATCAATCTCTATAAATGTTTAGGATTGTAACCTGAATGTACAGGTCTTGGTAGATTTGCTTCTGAGACTAGGATTTGCTTTTCCATTTCTCATGTGTTAAGGTTCAGAAATGAGCTTAAATAGAACAATCCTGTACATGATTACATAAAAGTAAGTCCTACTGCATTTGATGTGTCTTATTCAAAGACTGAATATGTTTAAGATTGCAGATTATAAGAGATGATAATTCAAGGTAAAATAAATAGGAAATATATATACAGGAAGGAGAAGAATGTTTTGGTTTTAAAAGGGTGGCTGTTTTAGATTCAGCATAACACAACATTGTTGAGAGTTGCAGGATCCAAAACCAGTGCAAGCTTAATGGGATCCAACAGCCAGTTAGATGGGGAAAATAGGAAATGAAGCTCCAAAGATTTTCAAAAATACCTCCTAGAACATGAACATTTCTTTATGCACAGTCTAACCAGTACTTTACTGTACTCTGCAGACTTAGCCAGCAATAGGTAACATACAGGGATAAAAAAGACCTTGAGCTGATTCTACAGCTGAAAGCTGGAAAGCTTTCTTACAGTCTTGGCAGTGACAAGCTGACCTTTTTGAAAATAATCAAAGCCAAACCGTACATCCATTTGAAGCAGAAGTAGGTGCCTAGCAGTCTTGCCTTGATTCACAATTCCGTAGTACAGTACAGTAAAAACTCACATAAAGAGTGCCTCGCTTAGAGAAAAACTTGCTTAAAGAACATAATTTGATCTGAATGGTTGCCTTGCTTAAAAACTAAAACCAACCAACAACTCATTTAACAACTAAATCTGGGTTCACAATACCCCACTCCCCAAGAAGTTACAATTGGTCACTTACAGCTGTTTCGCTTAAAGAGCAACCCCCTGGAATGCATTATGCTCTTTAAGCTAGGTACCACTGTACTACTATTTTAAGGACACACATATTTTCGTATGAGTACCCTAGAATATTGGTTTTAAATAGAAACTGGTGATTATACCTTTTCAAAAAAAATTGTTACATCAACACATAGCTGAGTGCAATGTGTTTTTCTCAATTTTCCAATCTCAGATGTATCAAATCGTGAATTTTTATCTTATAACACAACTGCAATGGCTGGGAAGCTGGGAGTTTTGCCCCCTAAATGACTTTTCTAAATTCTGGGCTTGTTTGTGTTCAATTGAAGAGGATTTGCATATACATAAACTACTAGCACAACATCATATTGTCTGTAAGCCGCCCTGAGTCGCCACGGTGAGTGGGCGGCAATATAAATTTGAACTAATAAATAAATAAAAATAAATAAATCATATGCTTAGTAATAGTTATAACACTAATAAACCTAAATAATAGTTTTACTGCACCTGAACTCTGAGCAGAAACAGTCCTTTTTAAAATATATATTTAAGTACCCTCATTTTAGCTTCTGTTGTTTTTGCTGTACAATGCTGGTTTTGGACCATAATAAAGATTGATACATATAATTATGAATAAGGGCTGTTGAAGCTCAGGAGGCTAAAGTGCAGGTTTGGGCATCAAGTCCCTCTAAATATCATGTCAAGCCTAAACCTTGCTACAAAAGCCATGAAAGAATGTAAATAATAAGTAATTGGATGAATAAGAGGGCCATGGTTGTTGAGTGGTTAAGTCATTGAGCTACTGCCAACTGAGCTGTCTGAAAGCAAGAAACTGCAAGTAGCTAAATGGTTACCATGTTGGAAGGAAAGATTACAGCATTCCATGCACTCTGGCTTCCATTAATGCCTGCCACATGAACACAGATGCAGATCTGTGCCACACAAACACAGATGCAGACAGCACTGGGTCTTTGGCTGTAAGCAGAGATGAGCACTGCCCCCGAGAGTTGTACGTGATAGGCTTTCAACCAAGGGAGAATTCACCGTTATCTTTATTAATTGGATGAATGCTACAAAAAGAAACTTTTTTCTGTATCAGAGATAAAAACACATTTTTCTAAAGTAGTTTTTCATGCTGAATTCAGAACTGCCATTGGTTTTTCCCTATCATGTCAGAATTTAAAGTTGTGAACAATGTAATTCTTAATCATCATTCTTAATCATGTACTCACAGCAGCTAAGTAAATTTCTCAGTATCTCGGAACAAAGGTCAAAACAGCCCTACTCTTTGAAATACATTGCATAACTGTGCTAGAACAGCTGCAACGCCTTCTTCAGAAGCACTTAGAATAGGACTTTCTTGTGTAAGCAACATCCGGATTGTCACAGTACAGCATCCAGCAGAAGTTGGCCATCATACTTTCATTCCAGGAGCCTTGGTATTGACATTCCATTAACTGAATGTCCTTGTGGCACCATTCTCCTTGTTCATCACTCACTATTCCAGTATTTTCTGGTGGGAAATCTAGGTGAGAGTGCAAAAATTGTATTTTTAATGACATGCGACAACCAAGTTTCTGGTATGAACGAAGAAGATTCTAAACTCCCTCTTTGTACCCAGGAGACTTGTGTTTTCCCAAAAAGTTTTTAACAAGCCAAACAAAAGCCTCCCAAGCTTCCAACTCTTCTGCTAAAAGAGATTATTTAAATTCTTCATTATGCAAAACAGACGTAATCCGCGGGCCTATGAAAATTCCTTCTTTTAGTTTTGCAGCCCTGATACTGGGAAATTTCTTCACAAGTTTATTTATTTATTTATTTATTAGTTCAAATTTATATTGCCGCCCACTCGCCGTGGCGACTCAGGGCGCCTTACAGTCAATACATTACATTACAATATGTTGGGGTGGGCACAGGGGTAGGGGCGGCAAGGTCCTCATCCTGCCCTGGCTTCTTTCTCCCCTGGCAGTTGGTCTAGGCACAGAGGGAGGGGCGGCAAGGTCTTCATCCAGCCCTGGCTTCTTCTTCCCCTGGCAGTTGGTCTGGGCACAGGGGGAGGGGCGGCAAGGTCCTCATCCTGCCCTGGCTTCTTCTTTCCCTGGCAGTTGGTCTAGGCACAGGGGGAGGGGCAGCAAGGCACCACACAATGTATTTTAGCGTCATTGGCGAAGACTGTAACAAGGTTACTGAAAACCTTCTGAGTTCGCTTTACCCATGGCCTTGACAAGATTCATCATCAAGCCTAACTTAATATGGAGAGGAGGTAGATAAATTTTGTTTGGATCAATCAGAGTCAGAAACTTGACACTGCTTGTTCCAGGTGTATAGGCATTTCTTGGTTGCCAGTCATGCTTGACATAATGTTCTGCAGTAGACTGGCTGTCCCACAGGCACAGGAAGCAGCAGTATTTGGTGAATTCTCCTTGCATCCCCATCAACATGCCAATAACTTTTAAATCACCACAGATGTTCCACTGGTGTGTCTTAAAACTAATAGCGTCAAACAAAGTGTTTATGTTCTCGTATGACTCTTTCAAATGGACAGAATGTGCAACTGGAATGGACCGGAGAGGCTCTCTGGTTGTGCCATTGGCTAGAGAGGCGCATCTCTCTAGTACTAGAAGGAGGGTCTTCTCTGTGTCCACTCCGGCCCTATGGAACCTCCTGCCAACCGAGTTGCATCTCCAGACAGATTTGCTGGCCTTTAGAAACAGTGTGAAGACCTGGCTGGCAGGACAGGTGTGGGGTTCGGGCCAGCCGGCCACCCCGGCCAGCTGGCTAATCTTACTGTTCCCCCCTCTCCCTCATAAGTTTAATTGATAATTTTAATTGGTGAATTTTAACTTTTAATCTCTTTTTAATTTTTAACCTTTAAAGTTTAACTTTCTGGGATGGGTGGTATTTTATCATTGGTTTTATTGTTGTGTTTTTAACAATTGTTAGCCACCCTGAGTCATTTGTGAGGAGGGCAGCACAGAAGTCTAAATAACTAACTAGCTAAATAAATAAACTGTTACTCTCAGTTTGGAGTTACCATTGTGCAGTAAAACGGCTTCAAGCTTCTTTTTGAAGAATTGATGAACAGATGCCATTCAGATGGGCAGTGCACTTGTGACAAGCCATTGAAGAGTCCATTGATATCATGACAATAGTACAATAGTACAAAAGGCAAAACAAATGGGGCAATTTAGATGAACCAGGATGCTTAGCACAACAGATCAAAAGAAGGGGAGGGACAGGAAAGGGGGAGGAGAAATATAGTGTTGCAAGGAACAATACTGTATAGGGACATGGAATGTGAGATCTATGAACCAGGGAAAACTGGAAGTGGTAAAAAAGGAAATGGAAAGAATAAGCATAGACATCTTGCGAATCAGCAAGTTAAAATGGACAGGAATGGGCGAATTAAGCTCTGGAAACCATCATATCTACTACTGTGGACAAGAAAACCTCAGAAAAAACGGAGTAGCCATAATTGTCAATAAAAGGGTGAGAAAAGCAGTAATGGGATATAATCTTAAAAATGATAGAATGATGTCAGTCAGAATACAAGGCAAGCCATTCAATATCACTGTAATCCAAATATACGCACCAACCAATAGTGCAGATGAAGCCACAATTGACCAGTTCTATGAAGACTTAGAACACCTCATAGAACAGACACCAAGAAATGATGTACACATTATCATAGGAGACTGGAATGCCAAAGTAGGAAATCAAAAAGTAAATGGAATAACAGGCAAGTTTGGTCTTGGAACACAGAATGAAGCAGGCCAAAGTTCTGCCAAGATAATGCACTGGTCATAGCAAACACTCTCTTCCAGCAACACAAGAGGAGACTTTACACATGGGCATCACCAGATGGCCAACATCGAAACCAGATTGATTACATACTCTGCAGTCAAAGATGGAGAACCTCCATACAGTCAGCAAAAACAAGACGAGGAGCAGATTGTGGCTCAGATCACAACCTACTGATTGCAAAAGTCAGGCTTAGACTAAAGAAAATAGGAAAAACCATTAGGCCAGACAGATATGACCTAGACAACATTCCTTGGGAATGCACAGTGGAGGTGTGTAACAGATTTAATGGCTTGGACCAGATAGACAGAGAGTCAGAAGAATTATGGACAGAGATACGGGACATCATACAGGAGGCAGCAAGAAAAACCATACCAAAAGAAAAGACGCGTAAGAAAGCGAAGTGGTTGTCTGATGAGGCTCTCAAAATAGCAGAGGACAGAAGGAATGCAAAATGCCAAGGAGAAAGGAAAAAATACAGTAACTTGAATACAGAATTTCAAAGAAAAGCTAGGAGAGATAAGGAAACCTACCTGAACAAACAGTGCAAAGAAATAGAGGAAAACAATATCAGGGGTAGGACTAGAGATCTTTTCCAAAAAATTGGGGAACTCAAGGGAACATTTAAAGCAAAAATGACTATGATAAAGGACAAAGATGGCAAGGAGTTAGCAGATGCAGAAGAGATTAAGAAAAGATGGAAAGAGTACACAGAGGAACTCTACAAAAAGGACCACAACACCACTGATAATCACAATGATGAGAACATGGAACATGAGCCAGACATTCTAGAGAGTGAAGTCAGAAAGTCCCTAAAAAACACTGCAAACAACAAAGCCAGTGGAGATGATGGTATCTAGGTTGAACTTTTCAAATCCCTACAAGATGATGGAATCAAATTATTGTATTCTATATGCCAGCAGATTTGGAAAACACAACAATGGCCACAGGATTGGAAAAGATCAGTATACGTTCCAATCCCCAAAAAGGGTAGTGCCAAAGAATGTTCAAATTATTGAACAATTGTGCTCATCCCTCATGCTAGCAAGGTGATGCTCAAGATAATACAGGATAGACTGCAACAGCATGTGGAGAGAGAATTACCAGAAGTGCAGGCGGGTTTCAGAAGAGGCAGGGGGACTAGAGACCACATCGCCAACATAAGATGGATCATGGAAAAAACAAAGGAATATCAGAAACAAGTCTACTTCTGTTTCATTGATTACACTAAGCCTTTTGACTGTGTCGACCACAACAAAATGTGGCAAGTAATTAAAGAGATGGGAATACCGGAACACCTTATAGGCCTCATGAGAAATCTGTACATGAATCAAGAAGCAACAGTTAGGACAGAAAATGGAATGACAGTGGTTTGGAATAGGAAAAGGAGTAAGACAAGGATGCATTTTGTCACCCTGCTTATTCAACTTATACACAGAACACATAATGTGCAATGCAGAGATGGAGGAATCACAGTTTGGGATCAAAATTGCTGGAAGAAACATCAACAATTTACGATATACAGATGATACCACCCTAATGGCAGAAAGTGAGGAGGACCTAAAGGAGCTCCTGTTTAGGTTGAAAGAAGAAACTGAAAAAGCTGGCTTGAGACTCAATATCAAGAAAACAAAGTTAATGTCAACAGGCCCTATCAGTCCCTGGAAAATAGATGGGGAAGAAATAGAAGCAGTGACAGATTTTACTTTCTTAGGATCAAAGCTCACTGCAGATGGAGATTGCAGCCATGAAATAAAAAGGCGACTGATTCGTGGGAGGCAAGCAATGAGAAATCTGGGGAGCATAGTGAAAAGTAGAGACATCACATTGCAAACAAAAATTCACATAGTCAAAGCAGTGGTATTCCCTGTGGCAATGTATGGTTGTGAGAGCTGGACCATTAGGAAAGCTGAGCGCAGAAGAATAGACACCTTTGAGATGTGGTGTTGGAGAAGGGTTTTGAGAGTCCCCTGGACAGCGAGAAGAACAAATAGGTCATTCTTAGAAGAAATCAACCCTGACTGCTCATTAGAAGGTCAAATAATAAAGATGAAGCTAAAGTACTTTGGACATCAGATGAGAAGAGAGGATTCACTTGAGAAAGCCTTGATGCTTGGAAAGGTTGAGGGCAAAAGAGGAAGGGGCTGGCCCAAGATGAGATGGCTAGATGGTATTGTGGAGACAATGGGCACAGAGCTGAGCGAGTTGAGGGGGATGGTGGAGGACAGGAGTGCCTGGTGGACAGTGGTCCATGGGGTCTCAGAAGGTCGGAATCGACTGTGCGACTGAACAACAAAAAAAGTACAATGAGCCATCAACAGTAAAGAATGAAGATAAGTTATGATTTCTTTGCCTATAGTGAGTTATTTTCACACCATGTGCGAACAAATTCTTCTGTTTAAGTCTGGAGACAAGAAACTCAGCTTGATCTTTAGATAGCTTTAAATCATTCAGTTCAGCTTGGTTAAAAGTCTTTGGTTCTGTGTCATCACCCAATAAGTAATCTAGGTCTGATGTTTCAGGAACGTGGTCAGCAGCTTCACCACATGCCTTATTACCTTCAAGCAAAGCAAGACCATCATATGGTGGCAGTGATGGGATGACAAAAATTCTACTACCACGCCATGACGTCACGGACGTTATGGGCGTGGCCAATGTCATGACGTCATGACGTCATGGCCGAAGCCGACGTCATGATGTCATGATGTTGTGGGCGGGGCCAAAAATAAAAATAAATAAAAATTAAAAATAAACATACACACACACACCCCTCCCTCTCAGCCCACCCACCCAGACACAAATAAATAAATAAATAAATAAATAAAATAAAAACAACCACCCACCCAAAACACAAATAAATTACCCCTCGCTTACTTTTCTTGGGACCCGGCACCCCGACTGCGTCCACAGGCGCCGCCGCCACCGCCGGAGCTGCCTGCACCCCTGTGGCCTCCTCCTCGGGCCTTTTTAGCCTGGCTCCGGCCATGGCCAGGGGCAGAGGGCAGCAGTGGCTCCAGCCGCGGCTCCAGCCGCGGCTCCAGCTGCGGCTCCAGCCGCAGCTGCCAAGCCTCCCTGGGCCGTCCCCATGCCGCACCACCGCCGCCGCCTGCATTCCTCCTCCGCCAGGCGCCGCAGCCGGGCTAAAAAGGGACCGGCCCAAGGAGGAGGCCACAGGAATGTAGCCAACGGCAGCTCCGGCGGCGGTTGCAGGCACCCAGCCCACAGGCCGGCGCCCGGCGGAGGAGGAGGCGTCAGCGGTGCGCCGCGCCGGGTGTCCCCAGGGCATGGGGCTTGTCGGCAGCGGATGGCCCAGGCAGCCCTCAACGTGCCGCGGGGGAGGTGCCCTTCTCAGAGGGCTGGTGCCGTCGCCGCTGTCCTGAAAGCTTTAAACAATTTTTTAAAAAAATTGGAGCTAAAATGGCTCCAATTGACTGTGCATGTGCAGAAACTCAATCTGACGCATGCGTAATGTGTCAGATTGAGTTTCTGCGCATGCGCAGTCAATTGGAGCCATTTTAGCTCCGATTTTTTTTTAAAAAAATTCTTTCGGTGAGGCGTCCGGAACCGGACACCTCAAAAGTGGACTCCCCTCCCGGAGAACCTTCCGGAATTGGTCCTACCGGTTCCAGGGAACCGTCTGGAACCGGGGACATCCCATCACTGTCTGGTGGTAACGGAATGGGCGAAGAATCATCATGGAGAACAGGCCTATTTGCTGAATCTAGGCTAGTATATGCAATTTTGTGCTTCATTTTAGCTGAGAATCCAGTTGTATTAACCCAACAAAAGTAGCACTCATTATTATGGTCTTGTGGTTCCCTCCACACCATTGGAATGACAAAAAGCATTGATGTCCTTCATTGATTCAACCAGTTGCATAGGCCACTGGAACAGCTGGTGCACATGATATGTGGTTTATCCTGTTTACCTAATGGACAGCTAAAGTACAGCATGTACATCTTTTTTAAAATCTGCAGTAATTGGTCAATGTTGTGCTGATGAAGTAAATGATCCACACACTTAACAGAAACTATCAGGTTCGTTCCTGCAGTGCCTAGGCATGATTCCACCTGAATATAGAGGTAAGCAGGTTTAATTAAGCATAGTAATACAATATTTTGCAACACTGGGCTGACATTGTGCAATACCTTCTAGCCAGGTCTAACCATGCAATACCCCATAGGGCAATACCAGCCATTGCCAAGTCTTATAGTAAAGTAATCAAAATATATAATTGCTGATAAAACAAAAACTTGATGTGCTGTAGAAAAATGGTTTACAGATTTGAAATCAGCATGAAAGGTACTATAAGACCAGTGATGGGACGTCCCTGGTTCCAGACAGTTCCCTGGATCTGGTAGGACCAATCCCGGAGGGTTCTCCGGGAGGGGAGTCCACTTTTGAGGTGTCCGGTTCCGGACGCCTCACCGAAAGAAAGAAAAAATTTAAAAATTGGAGCAAAAATGGCTCCAATTGACTGCGCATGCGCAGAAACTCAATCTGACGCATTGCGCATGCGTCAAATTGAGTTTCTGGTCATGCGCACTAAATTGGAGCCAAATGGCTCTAATTAAAAAAAAAAATCTTCCGAAGCTGGAGCTGCCCCTTTTTAGAGTGGCTCCGGCAGCAGCGGCGGCAGCCCTAAGAGAAGGGCACCTCCCCAGCCGGCCACCGAGCTCCCACGGGCACGTTGGTTCCTGCCCGGGCCTTCTGCCCGCGCCACACCCTCCTAGGGACTTGGGCCCGACAAACCCCCATGCCCTGGGTAAGCCCGGCGGGGCTCGCCACCGCCACATCCTCTTCCGCTGGGCGCCTGCAGCTTCCTCGGGCCGGTGCCTTTTCGGCCCGGCTCTGGCTGCGGCCACGGGCGGCCAGGGCCTGCGGGCAGCGGTGGCTCCAGCCCCTGGCCGCGGCTGGAGCTGCCACCATACCCACTGTTGCCCGCAGGCCCTGGCCGCCCGTGGCCGCAGTCAGAGCCGGGCCGAAAAGGCACTGGCCCGAGGAAGCTGCAGGCGCCCGGCGGAGGAGGATGCGGCGGTGGCGAGCCCCGCTGGGCTTACTCAGGGCATGGGGGTTTGTCGGGCCCAAGTCCCTAGGAGGGTGCGGCGCAGGCGCCAACATGCCCGTGGGAGCTCGGTGGCCGGCCAGGGGCTGCAGGCGGCTGTGGCGGCCGTGGCCAGCGGCTGCAGGGCCGGCCGTGGCCTTCGTAGGAGGAAACAGCCGCAGTCAGGGGCAGCGTGTCTTGCCGGGTGGCCCCGGGGCACATGGAGGTTCGTCGGCGCCAAGGAAGGTAAGTGAGGCTTTTATATTTAGGGTGGGTGGGTGATTTATTTGTGTTTTGGGTGGGTGGTTGTACTTTTATTTAATTTTTATTTTATTTATTTCTTTATTTTATTTCTTTAAGTTATTTACGGGTCTGTGTGCGTTCTTATTTATTTATTTTTTTTGGCCTTGCCCACAACGTCATGATGTCATGATGTTGGCTTCGCCCATAACGTCATGACGTCATGACATTGGCCACGCCCATGACATCCATGACGTCATGGCGTGGTAGTAGAATTTTTGACATCCCATCACTGTATAAGACCCATATGAAATGGTCTCTGATACAAATTTTGTGTTGCTTTGTGATTATTTTTCAAAACACAAGCAAACACACAAATCATGTGACATAATGATCAAAATGAACCCTCAAAGGCCCAAGACTGGAAAACTCTTTGCAGTTGATACTTTCAGGATCCTAAAATCATGATTATACATGAAAAGTCATAGAGGATCTTTGTATTTTTCAAAAATGTCCCTGCGGAAGCACAAGAAACTTGTATTTCTTTCATAATAAAGCTCCAATAACATTTTTCGCATTTGGAAATTTTGACAACTTCCTCACCATTTCCTAGACAAGTGATGATCAACTCTCAATGAAAATCAGTCAATGAATTTAACTCAAACTTGAGAATGTTTGTCAAGAAGTAAACCTGCTAAACATTTCCTTTTAGCTTAACAACATATATGTTTCATCTTCATAAGTGTGTCAACACGCTAAAGTTTACGAGCTACTGCCATAATTTTTATGCATATACTGTTTGGACTAGGATTCAATAGCTGTGAGAATTTCCCAATGGTGATTATACCTATCAGGTCAAGGGAGGAAATGTCTTTGGTCAGCAGATTGTGTCCAACTAATCTGTAAGCCTTTTTTGTTTTTCAGATAAGAGGGTATTTAAAGTCTAAGTACCCTAAAAAAGAAAAGTTGAATCGAACTGAGATAAATTTTAAAGGCACAAAAGCATAGAGGGTTGGGTACATTTCCCTTCAGTCAAAATGTATGACATGAAAATAGTAGAGTACTTCTGCCCTTTTCATTCTACTTACTGTTATACATGTCATGATCATGGTTGCTAAGCAGTTGCTACGCAGTGCCAATGCTGCATAGCTTTCTGTCTGTGTACTCATTTTTCACATTCCTTAGAGATCAGATAGTCAGCAGGTGTTTTCCACCAGAAGTGACTTAGAGGAAGAGACTTTTCTCAACCTTTTTCTTTGGCCCTTGAACTCTCATGTCCAGGATGAGAGGGAAGAGGGGAACCCCGTTATTCCATGGGAGGCCAGGTGCTTTCCCATGACATAACCACATTCCATTCCCATGGGAAAATTAGCTACTATCCTGTTACCTAATGGTTTCCTGAGGGGAGGGAAGCCCCTCATTCCTCTTTAAAAAGGACACATTTTGAGCCCTCAAACCAGTTATCTCATTGGCTGAACTGATCCCTAAAGGAAGGCAGGATGTAGCCCAATCCAGACTAATTGGGATTCCATCTGAGATTTCCCTGCCTGGATTTCTGATGTACTTTTGTGACATTTCTAAACTTAGAAAAATCTCTATGGAGTGTTTTACCTTTACAGGTATTCTATTTTGTTTTATGGATTTATAACTTGGAAAATAAAGTTCTTCTTGGACTTTACAGTATTCTGACTTGGAGTCTACTTGGGCATAGCCAGGCACATTGCTCTCTGCTTTAAGCCATGATACTACTACTACAACCGCACTCCTTGTGGCTTGGAGTAAGGGCAACCTTCAGGGCCTGGGAGAGGTGATGGAAAGCTGTATGGAGGGAGTGTGGAAAAAAAATTGGCTTACAGCTTCTGTCACAACCACAGCCTCTTGGACCTAAGGCAGTGGTGGTCATCATAATACATTAGAGATTATTTCTTTTTACAACAATCATTGGTTGGTTTTTTTTTAGCAAACTTAATGTTTTGCTAATCTGTGCTAAATATCTTTATTAGTGAAAGATAACAAAGGTTTATAGGTCCCAAACCTTGCCCCCAAAAGAAATAAAAGTAAAATGTATGAGTCGCTTGTGCGAGTAGGGCAGAATATAAATTTGATTAATAAATAAATAAAAATAAATAAATAAAATTAATAATGTCAGAAGAAATCTGCAAAAGCTTCTAGACTGGATTGTTCTCATCTTGCTGCAACATACTAATGCCAACACTGACTGAACCATCAGAGTGTATTCCTCCAGTTTTAATAAGCAAAGTAAGACATGCAACCCACCAGATGTCATCAGGCAAGGCCCCAGGAAAAAAACAATATAACAACATACATTTTAAAGGCTGGCAACCATGAATTATGGAAATTCCTTGCACAGCATTTCATCAGGTATATTGAAATGAAGAAAATCCTTGAAAGTTGGAAATAGTCTACTACAGTGCTACTGTACAAAAAAAGTAGATTGCAGGGACCTTAAAAATTGCAGGCCAATATGTTTGTTGACAAACATTTAGAAGTTATTCACAAAAGTGATAACAAACCAATGCTCAAGAGCATTAGATGAGCAACAACCAAGAGAGCAGGCTAGATTTAGAAGTAGTTATACCACTACAAACCACATTTTCACTCCTCTCCAGTTTATTGAACATTGCAGAGAATATAAGCTACTGCAAAGATTAAACTGGGAAGATGGTATCAAATTGAATGGAGAGAAGATAAACCATCTCATGTTTGCAGATGATATGGTAATAATTGCCAGAAATGCTCAAAGGCTAAAAAAATGTTATGCAAGCTCAATACAGAAAATAGGAAAGTTGGCCTAAAAATGAATGGCATGAAAACAAAATATATGCTATCAAGCAACCAATGGAAATTCCAAATAAAAATCCAAAATAAACCCATCAAGCAAGTTGACCACTACATCTATCTCAGCTGTCTGGTTGGGATGAACAACAATCAGAGATCAGAACTAGCCAGAAGAAATAATGCAAATGGGTGGCATTTAGATTCATCAAAGAAATTTTGCTAAATGAGAAAATCAACTAGAAACAATGTGCCAACCTTTTTAATTTGACAGTACTACCTATAGTCATCTATGGGAGTGAAACACGGTCATTAACAAAGGTCAAGGAAGAAGAAGTATCATACTGTACTTACAGAATTATGAACATACAAACTAGATAAGTATTATGAAAAATAAGTCAAAATTAATAATAATTTAAAATATAAGTCAAAATCCAAGTCAAAAGTATCATACTGTACTTACAGAATTATAAACATACAAACCAGATACGTATTATGAAAAACTAATAATCCTGTAAATTATTTATCCCTATGATCAAGCTAGTCCCTGATTCACCATCCTCATTCTTCAGAACAGCACCAAGAATAGGTTAAAAATGGTTGTTGGATGAGTATCTCTGCAGAAGAGTCCTATAAATAGACTGTTGAACTGAAAACATGCTGGCTGCCATTGGTCAAAATCACATCTCTGTATCTTTCCTCACCAATCAGTTGCCTGCATTACTGAAGCTGAATGTCCCTGATTAACTTACAGTGTAGGGAATAGGCTGACAAGAAGCTGAATGATGCTGGCCTGTATGCATAGCTGTTTTAATTCACCTTGTACTTCTCCTAGAGAAGGTGGGAGAGCACCATGGCTATTTTCCTGTTGGATGTGGCAGCTGTAAACAACGATATGTTGCATTCAAACTTATCTCAAAGGGTTACTTATTGCATATATGGGTGCATAACAGAGTAAATATGAGATTTTATGATTCTTAACACTTATGCATAAAATAATGTAACAAGTTAGCTTAATATATCTATGGAATTAACAGAATATAAAGTGATGAATACACTTTCTAATTAAAGTTGTTGAAGTAAGTTATACTTTGTAATTAAAGTTGTTGAAGTAAGTAACAAAGAATACTTGTAATATCTGCAGAAGATTACAATATGCTGTTAATAACTGGCTTACATTAAGACATTTACTTATACCAAATTATTTTATACTAATAATAGAGAGAAAATCTCATTAAAGGCAAATATGAAGCTGTCAGTTTCATCATCATGTCGATGATGGGGAGTACTTGGTTATCTCATTACTTGTGTTATGGGAGCCAGACCACTGCTCAGTCAACAACAGAGAAAAATAGAACAACATGACATTTTCAAATACTGTATGTCTAATACATTCTATCAAAATTTGTACTTTCAGTTGTCCATTTAAGAAAATTTAATACAGTGTCTAACTCACAACAAATTAACAAAATGAAAGAACATTTAAGAGACTTCAGGTTTCAGTATTTAAACTTTAAAGAAATCATTTCTAGCTTATTTCAATCAGAACAAAAACAAATCAATGCAAGAGCAAATTAAAATTGCAAGTTACCATGATTACCATATCAATTGTTTACAGAACATCTCTTTGGCATGGTTCCCAGACAGTTGGCCATGTTGGAGCAAAGTGGCCGAAGCCAGATGCTCAGTTTCGGCTATGAGAAGTCTGCTTTTATATCTTTTGTGAGAGGATGAGGCAGTTCACTTCCTCCTCTGTTCCAGTTACTGCCTTGGGCAAAGAGGGACAACCTGGTGGGCCAGCTCTTGCTCAAAGAGAGAGTAAGAAGTTTCCCTACCTTCTCCAATTCCTTATTTGGTAGTTCTTTCCTTCCTGCTGCCTTTCTGAGCTGCCTTAACCACTTTAAATTTTTAAATTTTGCTGATTTAAATTTTTCCCCCCACACTCAGCTTCAGCTGACCAGATTGACACCTCCTAAATCTTAGTACATTGCTTTGTAGGAATGAATGCTTTCAGGTCTCATTTTATTGAAATGTATACAGTGATACAGTCTCACAACAAAAACACAGAGATGTAAAATACACAGCAAATACACCAGGTAAATAAGAAAATATATCTATCCTCTTTTATACTTATACTTGTGTAAAACCTTTTGATGTTTTCTCAGAGAGAGATACATCCCTGTTTTGCTTCCTTTCGTAGGACTATTTCTGGATTCCCATCCTGTTTCCTTAAGAAACATGGATGAAAGACAGCCTCCTTCTCCAGGAATCCCACTTTTCTATAACAATTGGCCAATCACCCTGGATGGTTCCTGGATGGCACTTAATGTCTTTCCTCTAGGAAGACATAATATGAAAGAATATACAAACTCTTGGCCTCCTAGCAATATCATCTCTATTTGGCTCTCATTGTAATTATAAAGACATTTCTAACATTTCCTCTTTCTTCTTCTTCAAGTGTCCCATCAGATTCCAAATATTCTCTACCACAGTGTTTCCCAAATGCTGGTTTTTGGACTTCAATTCCCAGAAGCCTAAGTCATTTCCCCAAAGCACTGATCAGCCAGTGTACTGCCTTAGGCTTCTGGGAATTGAAGTCCACTAGAGGGCTGTGTACGCCTTGTTGGGAACAACTGGTCTACCATCATGGTGATTAGATATGAACATTGTCCTGGGAACAATATAATGCAGTGGCCTTCCATTTACCTTCTGCATCTCAGTGTGACACCTGTAGCACTGATCCAGTTCCACGAGTCACTTTCTAGCCCCAAGCCCTTTTGGCACACAAAGTCCTCCTCAGCCCCAGACCAGTCTTTGTGAAGCTGCTGCCCTCCAGCAAGATGGATCCAAGGCAGATTTAATTCACTTGAGGATCTTTCACAGTACATCTGAGCATTAAAAGTATGGTGGGTTGTTTTGTTGTTGTTGGTTTTTTGACTGACCAACAAGTTAACCCTTCTATTTTCTGATATGCCAGGAACTAAAGCCTATATGCTTTTTCATACTATCTAGCATTAATATCCCACCAGGGTAGCACTCTGTGCAATCTCTAGCTTGCTGTTACATAAACTGAAAATCGCCCTCTTGATAAAAATGGGACCTTATTTTGCCCCCAAGGATATACTGGATAGCTTTATGTGGAAACTTAGAAGAGTCCAACTGCTCAATGGAACCAATGGTTGAAGAAGTTCTGAATTAAAACAATACATATAATCTAAAGGCATCTGATTTAGTCACTTTGGGATAATGAAAAAAAAAGGTTGTATAACTGTAAAGAACTTGTAAAAATGATAACTATAGCAAGAACGGAATACTTTTGGATGTCAGAAATCTAATTGTACATAATTATGTAGTAAAAACAGTTTCTGAAGCTCCTGTTTCTGTGAACATGAACACTCTGTTCTAATTCTGCATTTCTACTGTTAGATCATATAAGCCCTTGATCACATAAATGGAATGTTTGTTGATGTAAGTGGAAGGAATATACTTATTTTTCTTTCAAATGTCAGAACACATATCAGACAGAAGTTTTTCCCCTTTAAATTAGATATGATACTTTTCAGAAGTGTTTCTTGTAGACCACACTACAGTGTCAGATTCAGATGACAGATCTTTATACATGCCAAAATCTTGGTTTTCACTTCCTTTTGGAATTCCTGTTGGATTTTTATTGTTCAGATAACACACTGGTGGCCAGCATAATGAAGGTGACTTAGAACTTATCTATTCACTGAATTCTGAGATGCTCATGTATATCTAGCAGCCTCACAAAAATCTTCTTAAATTAATATTTGCTGAGGAGAAACACTTGTTATACAAAAAGGCTGAGCACCATTATTTGGACAGTACCAGGTCTGATTAATTATGAACACTTCAAGCCTAATAATACATGTTTTGTGATTAAAATGAGAGATAACATAAATTAACCAGCATTCAATTCCAGTAATGGGACATATGAGGATATTTATACAGCATACAGAAGAACAGAGTGGTTTCCACAAGACAAATATGGTAAAATATTTTACAGAATTGAAGATCGCAACCAGATTTCAGCCAATGGGATGTTAATAAGCTGTACTCATAACTTATATTTTTTAGGGAACTGTGGAAGGGTGTGTATGTTTTATAAAGCATGAAAAGAGTGTTAGTAAACACATGGTCTGCAACTTTAAGTAAGCCTGTTGACAACTCAAGTACTATTCATTAATATATTGATTTTTATCCAGTATTTAAAGTTAACTATCTCTTTCTAAAGTCACTTTACCAAGATACAGCAATAGAAGTATTGGCTGGAATCTAGCTAAATCCTGCTTCTAGATGAAATTATTTTTCAAGCACAAAACTTTAAAAGAGCCTTCCAGTCACTCAAGCACAATGAATGCACTGAGACATTTTTGTACCAGTTTATTTATTTTGGAGGTAGTCCAAATTATCTTGTAATTCTAAATAACCACAGCTGCCAACACAAAGTAATGTGAAGTGACAACTGATCATTGTAAAGTGCAACAACCGCACTAGGGGTTATCATCTTGTAATCTCTAGGTTAAATCCTGCAATAGCTTTCCTTTCACATGTTTCCCCAATGTAGATTTTCCATATGAGTAGGCAAAGCATTTGCTACTAGGCACAGAAATCCAGTCAAGATAAATGAATCTTTGAAGAGACATAAACCAGCATGGTTTTATGGCTCAAATACTCAAAACAGTTACCTAGTGATGGGTGCATTCCAGTCCAGGTGGGGATAGCTTTAGAGCAGCATTAGTATTTCTGATCTGCTTTGTCTGGGATGATGCAATCAACTGTTGTGCACTTGTATTTAATCAACTCTTTACTATTCATTTGTGCCTAACCATTGACAAAAATCCTTCTTGCCCCTTTCCAGTATGGGTTGAAAGAAGACCCACTACAAACAATGAAACTAGCTAATAATAATTTTGTGCCAGGAAGTGGTCACTATTGATCTACTTGCAATTTCTTGCTTTCAAACTGCTGGGATGGCAGGAGCTGTTACAGAGATGGGCGCTTATTCTGTAATGCAGTACCTGGGTCTCGATCTGCCAATTTGCTGGCTTTCCAGATAACAAGATAAGCTTTTTAACCACTGAGCCACTGCAGCCCCAATTAAACTAGCTGCCAAAGGGATACATAACATTGTACAGTTGTACCTCACTTAAAGAGCATAATGTGTTCTGCAGGATTGCTCTTTAAGCAAATTTGCTCTTTAAGTGAAACACCATTGTAAGTGACCAATTGTGACTTCTGGTGGGGGGGATTTTGACCCCGATTTAGTTGTTAAGCAAGTTTTTGGTTGGTTTTATTTATTAAGCGAAGCAAACATTCAGATAAAATTCTGTTATTTAAGCGAGTTACTCTTTAAGTGATGTGCTCTTTATGCAAGGTATGACTGTAAATACACAACAACAGGTGTGCATGTTAAAGTAAAATAACTAGATAATATTTAATAAAATATAGTAAGCCACCCTGAGTCGCCTCGGTGAGTGGGCGGCAATATAAATCTAAATAAATAAATAAATAAAATAGTACAAAATAAAGAAATAAAATTAACATATACAACTACAAAAATAATAATCACATTACAAATTTTAGAAATGCTCATTTTGCCTGGTGAGATCTTCTTGAGAGCTAGCCTGGAAAATGACATGGGTATCCATTCATAATGCAATTCTAAAAATCTTGTAATATACTGTCTACAAAATGAAATAAAACTAGTTTAACTATTGTTGCATCAAGATTCAGGTATAAAAAGGACACAGACACCATCTGCAAAATGTCTTTTGGTAATGTTGCACATCCTGGAATGTAAAATCCAAATGTAGAAGATGAATGTACATAATTTTCTTTCAATGAGGAAGGGTGATTGACTTATGCTTTTATCATTATTAGAATTGTGATGAGGTATATATTGTTAAAGAAACCTTCATTTTCAAACTACTTAGCTTTCCCATGCATTTTAGTAATTACTATGCTATTGGAGAGGCATTGAAGCAATTTTCTATGGACTTGTTCCAAACTGCTTTAGAAGAGTCGAACGATATGAACTATATGGATGACAAAGTTCCTTTTATCATATCAATGTCTGCACTTATTCCTGGAAATTAACAATTTTCTTTAAAAAGGAAGCATATTTTTTGGACATTTTCTGTGTTCCATCTTTGTTTTGGGTGCAACCAGAAAAGTGGACCTGTTGTTAATTATGTACTCTGTCATTAAGCCTGCTCAAAGACTGCAATATTTTTGAACCACAATCAGATGTACCCTGCTAATGGCAACTTTGAGTTGCTGGCTAATCTTTCTCACACTGGGTCAGCTGAAAGGAACTGCAGAAATGAATTCACCAAAGGTGGCTTTATTTTAGCAGTTTCACAACTGACCTAGACACAAAAGAAGAAGCATCTTTGTCATAGAAGGAATAGTGCTATAGCCCTTCTCCTAGCATATTGCAGTCATCTTCCTGCACATGAAGGTGCAGAGAGAGCTTTATCCAACTTTCATCCATCTCATTCCTATGATTTTGCAGCCTCCAAAAGTCCTATCAGTAATAGTCTTCTCCAGTCTTGCATACTCAAGTCTGAGGATTCTTTTACTAAAACAATCTATTCTAAATTTTGTGTTTCTCTTTTCCTGATGCCTTTAACTTTGTAACAGAGTGGCTTGCAGATTTTCTCAAAGAGACCAACTGTTTTATATTTGCACCAGTATAAACTCTGAAAGTTACTACTGATATAATTTAAGAATATTCATCTACTGTGCAGACCAAGGACTTCATAATTTAAATACCTTCATAAGTTAAATAAACATTCAAATATTCAATGTGCATACTTATATATTTATATACAGAATGCGGCTGCCCGGGTGGTGATGGGGTGTGGGCAGTATGCACACGCCTTGCTGCTGCTTCGGGAGCTGCACTGGTTGTCAGTATGTCTCCGGGTGCAATTCAAGGTACTGGTGATCACTAGGGTGACCATAAAAAAATTGATGTTGGAATTTTTTCAACGGGAACTGCACAAAGTGATCAGCTTTTCCAGATTTTAAGGTAGTTAAACTTTGAGCACAATTGGAGCATTTTAACCCGTGCCACTGGGTGCGTAAAGTTACAAAAAATGTGTTTTTTGGGCTGACTAGCAATGTTTTGGGGGCGTATCTCCGGAACTACTCATTATTTTCTCATGATTTATGTCTCAAATTAAAGGCAATATTATTGTAACTAATTTATATTCTATATATATTTATTGCTACTTCTAGTCGAACCGAGCTATAACAGCTTCATCATCATTATATCATCATTTTCATGTAAATTTAGATTTAAGGAGACTTTTTTATTTTTATTTTTTGTTATTTTTATATCTAATTTCCGAAACCAATATTCGTTGTAATGTATATTATTAATTTTTTTTCAGATTAAAATAAAAGAGTAAAACAATGGCTTCCACTTCCACCATAAGAACCAGAACCAAAGATAAAATTTTCATTGTAGGCTATCCGGCTCACCAGATAACTGGTTGTAAATTGCCCTCTAATCGTCAAGTTTTGGCCACTTTGTTCTACAATTTACATACTGTGAAATTGAATCTAAGAGATTCAGCAAGAATTACCATACAAGAAGTACTTGGGTTGTTGTTGTTGTGTTTTTTTTTTTTGGGGGGGGGAAGCTCGGATTCCTACAAAACATGTGAAAGATGCTATTAGTAAATTAGAGAAACTTCATGCAGAGTGGAGAAATGTACAAAAGGACCTGGATAAAAAATCAGAAGCTGCAAAGAACAAAATCAAAGAGTTTGCCTCAAAGGTAGATGATATCTTTGATATCACCCATCAAGAGGCCTTGGCCATGATGAAATCGGAAGAAGACAAGGAGTTTCTTTTGAAACAAAGGATAAAGGTCAGCCAGGCTCTATGCTTGGAGTTGATCTGAAGTTAGCTTGAGCTGAAGAAAGAAAACTACAAAAAGAACTTGCAAAAATGAACGAGCAAATTCAAGTGGAATGTTTATTCGACATAGGTAAGATTCTTTTATTTATGCTTGAATATTGATCTTTAGCTAGGTATGTTTATGTCCCCTGGTTTTTATTGTTTAGTTTTTACCCAAGCACCAACAAAACAAGATAAGCAACCTAACTATTTTCATAATTAATTTGGTCCTTTTCTTTCTCTTCTTTTGTTCATAGAAACTGATGATGAAGAAGATGAGGACAGTGATGAATAGGAAAACACATGCGATGAATATATTGTGGATGTGCTGCGAATGGACGTTTGTACTTCTCAAGAAACCGAGGAACTTCCTGGACCATCTCATAGCAAAAGGATGAAGCGTGGAGTTAGGGAAATTTTAACCATGAAACTATCTCTGTTGTTGGATCGGTGTAAGGTATCTGACAGAAATGCCACACGAATACTCATAGCTACCATAGAAGCACTTGGGGAGAATCCTGACGAGTTCAAAGTGTCAAAAACCTCTATCCATGAACAGCGAAAAGTATTCAGAGAAAAATACACTGAGAAGATCTTGGAACGAATTGATATACCAGAGAAGGAAGCTGTTGTAGTTCATTGGGATGGGAAAATGTTACCAGACGTACTAAAGACAGAGCAGAAAGAACGAATCACTGTTTTAATTTCTTATGGTGAAAATGAACAACTGCTAGGAGTTCCTGTAGCAGACAGCAGCACTGGTGAAGAACAAACCCTGGCTGTTTATGAGTGTCTCGAGGAATGGGATATCTCCCATACTATCAAGGCAATGTGTTTCGACACCATTGCATCAATCACAGGAAGGTTCAGAGGGGCCTGTACAAGTTTGGAACACATGTTGGGTAGAGAGCTGCTTTACCCAGCTTGCCGCCACCATATTCTTGAAGTCATGTTGAGAGGTGTTTTCGAATGTAAGTTTGGATCAACAACTGGGCCTCAACCCGATATATTCAAGAGATTCCAAAATGCATGGGCGAAGCTCAGAAAGAAACAATATGACATGGGTATAAGCAACGAAATTGTGAAAAAACATCTAACTTCTGAAGCAATTGCCAACATAACTGCAGATTTCAACACTAAACTCACGGAATCACAACCCAGAGAGGGAGCTCCTACAATTGGTATTGGTGTTTGTAGGAACACTGAATGGAACAAGTGGGATTTAAATCTCCAGGTGCCATCAGTTATGCCAGGTGGATGGCCAAGGCCATCTATTGTCTGAAGATATTCCTATTCCATGGACAATTCTAACTGAGTGATGAAGAACACAGTGCCTTAGAAGCTGTCTGTATTAGAGTGTATTGCAAAGCTTGGTTCAATGCCCACAAAGCACACTCAGCTCCCAAGCAAGACTTTCATCTCTTGCAATATTTGTTGGACTATCAGGAGATTGACAAGGATATCTCTGAGAGAGCTCTGGTGAAATTCTCAAACCATATGTGGTATTTCAATGCAGAATTGGTAGCCCTCGTGCTCTTTGATCCTTCAAATTCAGATGAAGAAAAATCGGAAATGGCGAACAAAGTCCTCCTAACTCAGACCGAGACTGAGACAGAAAATTCATAATTGTAAACCCCAAATTTCGAAGACACCAGTTGGAAGAACTGATTAATGCAGGGTTATCTGGTTTAATTACCAAGGGTACCATGAATTTCTTTGAGCGTTTCCAGATTAACGCAGATTTTCTCAGAGGAAACCCCCCCCCCCCCAGTAGCTGGCCTGAAAATATACATTTTAAGGAAGGATTGGGGATTGTGAAGTCACTAAAGGTTATTAATGATGTGGCAGAACGAGGAGTGAAATTAATTACAGACTTTAATAACCTTCTCACCAAAGATGAGGCGCAGAAACAATATGTTTTACACGTGGTACATAGCTTCATATTAAAAAGGAATAACTAAAATTCCCAACACTGATATTTACTTTGCTAAAGCACTCAGAAACAACCTCAACCATGATGCACACACAGGCCTAACCACTTAGACATGAAGAGGGAGAGGAATAGGCTTTTAAGTAGTTAAGTCTCAATTCAGGACATAAAAGTGCCATTGAATGAAGCCAATTAAGCTAAATAATTCAGCTTTTACACTGTTGTTGAGTTGTTCTTTTTTTACACAAAATAGAAACCAGAAATAAAGGTTAAAATGGTTGCTTACTTTTATAAAGATTAACGGCTTGTCCACATGGGCTCATCTGATGCAGGTTATATAGAGTTGCTTGAAGCTGGCTAGATATCTGATATTTTGTTGTTGTTCAGTCGCACAGTCGATTCCGACCCTCTGCGACCCCATGGACCACTGTCCGCCAGGCACTCCTGTCCTCCACCATCCCTCTCAACTCGCTCAGCTCTGTGCCCATTGTCTCTACAATACCATCTAGCCATCTCATCTTGGGCCGTCCCCTTCTTCTTTTGCCCTCGACCCTTCCAAGCATCAAGGCTTTCTCAAGTGAATCCTCTCTTCTCATTTGATGTCCAAAGTACTTTAGCTTCATCTTTATTATTTGACCTTCTAATGAGCAGTCAGGGTTGATTTCCTCTAAGATTGACCTATTTGTTCTCCTCGCTGTCCAGGGGACTCTCAAAACCCTTCTCCAACACCACATCTCAAAGGCGTCTATTCTTCTGCGCTCAGCTTTCCTAATGGTCCAGCTCTCACAACCAAATGGAAGATGCACTACAAGCAAACTGACATACAGTTTGTCAGTATGGATTAGCAAATAGTGTACATTTTAGAAATATGACAGAAGACAAAAGTAATTGCTCTACAGAAAACAGACAAAGAACAACTATATTACAAAAGCTACAGTAGATCTACCTGCTATGCCATTTGTAGGAAGTATTTAAACAAATTATTTTAATTTGCTTTGGGTCTTAAAATGGAACCTCTTCTAAAATCCGAAAAGGGAAGCTTTAGACATGACAAGAGCTGTATGGCTCAAATCTTAAATCTAACCCAGAATATAGAAAATGCTTTTGAAAAATATAATTAGACCACAAAGGACAAAGATGGGAAGGAATTAGCTGATGCAGAAGAGATTAAGAAAAGATGGAAAGAGTACACAGAGGAACTCTACAAAAAGGACCTCAACACCACTGATAATCACAATGATGAGGAAATTGAACTTGAGCCAGACCGAAGTAAGAAAGGCCCTAAAAAGCACTGCAAACAACAAAGCCAGTGGAGATGATGGTATTCCAGTTGAATTTTTCAAAGCCTTAAAAGATGATGGAATCAAATTATTGCATTCTATATGCCAGCAGATTTGGAAAACACAACAATGGCCACAGGATTGGAAAAGATCAGTATACATTCCAATCCCCAAAAAGGGTAATGCCAAAGAATGTTCAAATTATTGAACAATTGTGCTCATCCCTCACGCTAGCAAGGTGATGCTCAAGATAATACATGATAGACTGCAGCAGCATATGGAGAGAGAATTACCAGAATTGCAGGTGGAGTTCAGAAGAGGCAGGGGGACTAGAGACCACATTGCCAACATACATTGGATCATGGAAAAACAAAGGAATATCAGAAACAAGTCTATTTCTGTTTCATTGATTACACTAAGGCCTTTGACTGTGTCAATCACAACAAAATGTGGCAAGTAATTAAAGAGATGGGAATACCAGAATACCTTATATACCTCATGAGAGACCTGTACATGAATCAAGAAGCAACAGTTAGGACAGAATTCAGAATGACAGAGTGGTTTGAAATAGGAAAAGCAGTAAGACAAGGCTGCATTTTGTCACCCTGCTTATTCAACTTATACACAGAGCACATAATGCGCAATGCAGGGATGGAGGAATCACAATTTGGGATCAAAATTGCTTGGAGAAACATCAGTTTGAGATATGCAGATGATACCACCCTAATGGCAGAAAGTGAGGAGCACCTAAAAAAGCTCCTGATTCGGTTGAAAGAAGAGAGTGAAAAAGCTGGCTTGAGACTCAATATCAAGAAAACAAAGATCATGGCAACAGGCCCTATCAGTCCCTGGAAAATAGATGGGGAAGAAGTAGGATCAAAAGAAGCAAAAGAAGGGGGCAGCCAAAAATGAGATTGGTTAGATGGTATTGTAGACACAATGGGCACAAAGCTGACCGAGTTGAGGAGGATGGTGGAGGGCAGAGGTGCCTGGTGGGCAGTGGTCCATGGGGTCACAGAGGGTCGGAATCGACTGTGCGACTGAACAACAAAAAAGTAGCAAAAAATAAAAAATAACCTCACAGGCTTCCCCTGTCCCTGATATGGAAGCTTCAACGGAGGATTCAATGGGTGCAAAATGTGGCAGCCAGGCTGATTAATGGAGTGAGAAAATTTGATCATATCTCCCCAGGCATGGCAGGGCTGCACTGGCTGCCCATTCCTTTCCATATTAGGTACAAGCTGTTAGTTCTAACTTTTAAGGCCCTAAACTGTTTGGGACCTTTCTACCTGGTGGAATATCCTCCCCTCAGGATATCAGCCCACATCACTCATTCCTCTCAGACAGCACAGGTCCAGGTGCTGACCCCAAGATTGGCAAGAAAACCCATGACTCAGAGAAGAGCCTTCTCAGTGGTGGCACCAATGTTGTGGAACTCTCTTTCAGTTGTGCCAGGTACCTTCCCTGCCTATGTTTAAGAAACAGTTGAAAACATTTCTTTTTAAAGAGGCTTTTGAGAATGTTTTACCAATGGCTGATTGTTAGGGATTTTATTTTCTCTCTCTCTGTCACCAAAAGGTTTTTCTTTTAGGGTTTTTTTTGTTTCTGATGTATATACAGTAGAACCCCATATAACAAAAAAGCTCCATGCCATGGAGTGCTTTGTTATAAGAATTTTTTCATTACCATACATACTTGACTGTAAGTCATCCCAAATATAAATTGAGGTACCTAATTTGGACCTCTAAAACTAGGATAATAGATTGACCCGAATATAAGTCGGGGATGGAAAATGCAGCAGCTGCTAGAAAGTTTCAATAATTAAAATACATGAAAACACAGTAAAACTGATTAATTTAGACATTTGTGTGGACATGTTTTTGAGTGTTTACATTGACCCGAGTATAAGTCAAGTCCCATTTTGGACCTCATTTTGGGGGCTAAAAAGCCTGATTTATAGTTGAGTATATACAGTATGCAAATCAATATTGGTGATACCCCACATAATGGGAAAAAATTGTTATGCAGAGTATACCCCATATAATGTAAAAAAGTTCATAATGCAGGATACACCCCACATAACGAATTTTTCCCCCATTGCCAATAGCTAAAAATGCTTCATTATACAAATTTTTCATTATATGAAGTGTTCATTATGTGGGGTACCATTGTATATATATATTTAAAAAATGTATGGTAAACTTCACTGTGTAGAGATAAACTATATAAACCCATATTCAGTAACTAAAATACCTGCTGGTTATGGGCCTGAGTTACAAACATCACTTCAGGATGTTACTTTTGAGTTATACCAAATATTATCATTATTATTTGATCCTATTGCAGAGTTCGTCTGAAGCAAAACAGAAAATACTGCTCAGTTCCTGATTCAGGAGCATCACCACATTATCATGTGCAATGTATCATTGTTAAGGTATTCTGTAATACAGAATTGGTTATTGAGGAGAGGCCAACCCTACTTGCCTCCACCTTGGTTTGCTGACAGGAACAATGACATGTCTAAAGAGGATAAAGGTCTTGTTTAATCATAGGCTGTACACTCAGGATTCTGGATAACATGTAAAGCCTCATCTCCTTTAGACTCTTTGCTACTTATGTAAGTGGGTATGGCTAATATATAACCACTCTGAAGATTTGGACTCTAGGATAGGGCAAATGTCTTTGCATTTCTTACACTTACCAGGATTTTCTCCCATAAATAATAAATCCTCAACAAAATCTAAGAAACAATGATGTAGTGAAGCAAAATCGCTGTGTACTGGTAGTTGTCATGTTAGCTCAATTGGGATCAATTGGAGATCAATATTTATTTTACGAGAGACATCCACTGGGATCAGAAAATATCTCACAATGAAAGGCCTTTGTATTCCCTCTTTTTTCAGATTTTATTTTACTGTTATTTAGAGTAGAACATATTTGATTGAATACACATTTGGACATGGGCCATTTTTATTCCTCAAAGACAATGGGATCCTTTTGAGTGTCAGAAAATAGCCTTTGGTGACAGATCCCTACTTGCTTATAGACAACCCTCCAATCTGAAACAACTATTGACACACAACAGACAACACAGAAGTGGAGCAGATATGGGAACTAGACCCTGCTGCAAATCCAGATGTCAACTATGCCCCCACATTCACTCTGGAAACAGCATTACTGGATCCAACGGCACCACACACAACCTTAAAGGCAGTTTTACTCGTGCTTCTGTCAATGTGATTTATGCCATCTCTTGCCAAAAATGTGTGTCCATGCTTTATGTAGGACAAACAGGACAATCTTTATGCAAGAGAATTAATGGACACAAATCAGATATCCAGAATGGCAACACAGAGAAACCTGTCTCAAACCACTTCAGTCTAACTGGACACTCTATCCAAGACCTGAAAGTTGCAATTCTGGAACAGAGAAATTACAAAAGTAGGATTGAAAGGGAGACAGCAGAAATCAAATACTGTACATCCATCTGTTAGATACCCATCGCAGGGGACTAAATATTAGCGAAGGGTTTCTGGGACAATATCAAACTTGATACACAGATTACTATATGATTTTATATATTATATACAACTTTCCTGCCAATTCTCTTTAGCAAAACAGAAAGTAACCAGGTAAAGTGTTTTTGTCTGTTTTCTGACATGCAGGTCAAAAGTTGATCAGAGACCAGAATGGGCTTTCTCAGCAACCTTGAGATTGAAAGGGAGTCATTTAGAGCTAATCTGAATAATCTGTTGTTGCTAATGGCTGTGTGAAGCTGTATTGTTGTGCTTGCTTGTCTGTCATCTTGCTTGACCACACCCATCTCCATTTGACCCCCTAAATTTGGTGTATGAAAACCATGTCTGTAAGTTTCACTCTTTGTCTGAAGAAGTGGACTTGATCCACGAAAGCTAACAATAAAAATAAAGCAGTTAGTCTTTAAAGTGCTACAGTGTTTTTTATTTTATTTTTGTTTTGTGATATGCCTGAACCACAGACTAATATAATATTAAATATTAAATAATATTTAAAATAATAATATTTAAATAATATTTAAAAAAATCATTTTTCTTTGTAACACTTTTTTCAATTTTAAATTACATGTCAGTTTATCATTTATAGCCATATTCCACAATTCTTTATACAATTACTCCAATCCAGATGATCTATACAGTTTTTTAGTTCCTAGCTATTAACAATCTCACTGCTGTTATCATATTAATAATATCTTTCTTATGTTTTTAAAAGTTTATACTTCCCAGTTCCATTACGAAGGCAGTCCTAGGGCACTTTTGTAATCTAATATCTTATTAATTGACATTTTACATGTCCTTGATTGTTGAAGAAGAGAATCTCAGAGTTTTCTCTTCAGAATGAATGGATATGCAGTGTGCCTTTTCTGAGGCACAGAAAAATACAAGGGGGAAAAAGTCCAAACAGAGGGAAAACTTTTGGCAAAAGAAAGGGGAAGAGGAAGCTGCTCAGCACCCCATTGCTCAAGAAAAAAATGTGTGGAACATGAGGAGTTCTGCCTCCATAGTTGAACAGCCTCACTGAACTCATCCTGCTATGACCTGTTAACACACAGTGACTTGATTGGTTCTTTACAATAACACATCTCTCTAGTATATCTTCACCTATCCCTGGCTTTTAGACTGGGGCCCAGCTTATATTTTCCCAGTTCAGCAGTTTAGGACATTGGTCTGATGTATTTTTATCATCTGTGTTACTGTCTGTTTTATTTTAGCTCATTTTTATTATAGTTTTTTTTTTGGGGGGGTACTTTCAAAATGTCTGTTTGTTGTATGGGGGATTTGATGTTGTTAGCTGCCTCTGGTAGGGATTAATTCTCTCTAGAGAGGTAGGGTATAAGTGCAAACAACAACAACAGCACCAGCAACAGCAATTTTGGGGTTGCAGATGAAAATGATGACATAGATTTGTGCTATGTGAACTGCTTCTTTTCACATACTATTTTTTAAAAAATTATATAGCTATTCTTATATTGTAGTATTGAGACTGCATTTTGAAACTGGGTGATAATGCATATGCCATCAGCAGTTGTTTTCTTCATGGAATTTTTGGGAAGCTATGTCTCTTGCTTTGAGTTTACTGTATATCATTATTTCTCCCACCAATTATATTCTAGATGTGTTTTGAATCAGTATCTGTTCCATTTGTGGGCCACTTGTATTGCCCTCAACAATTTTTAGTTTTTTTCAGTTTTTACACTCAGAGTCAAATGTTTTAGTTTATTTCACATACTACAAATTATTTTTTCCCTAATATTAAATATCACTATCCATCTTGGAATTCCTTATCTGTTAGTACAGGTTTTTCCACTTTAGATGTAAAATGTTTTCAGATTCATTCCTTTTATCTACCTTTAATTGAAGTCTTATTTCCCTCTTCTTTTCTTTGATATGTTCATGGTCTTACAGCAGTTGTTCATTCTCCCCTATTTCCCACCAATTTGTCTCTTTTCAGTTTAGGTTAGTTTAAGTATCCCCCCCCCCTTCCAAATGTATATCTCATTAAACTGCCAGTTAACTAAGCATTCAAAATCTTCACCTGTCAGCACTGGCTAATATGAATGAAGATGGAAATTCCCAACATGAAGAAAACTATGTTGTACCTTCCTGCCATGTATGCGTTTAAACCTCTTGTGGGGAGGGATAGAAGATATTGCAGTTGAACATTAACATGGTTTTGACATTTATTTATTTACATTTTTATACCACCGGGGCGACCCAGGGTGGTTTACAACATCATAAAAGCATAACACAACACAACCCAAAACCATTATTTAAAACTTCAAAATATTTATTTCTTTATTGACATACAGTGACTCAAACCCAGACATTAAATAAGCACTCAAATTGTAGGGCTAGTTGAAGGAGCCAATAAGTTTGATTTTTCCCAAATTTTCATATATGAATACTCAAGCTTTATCAATTCTCTATGTGAAGAAACCTAAGCTCTCCCCATTATTACTCTCTTTCCCAATTTTTTCATTAAAAAAAGGAACTTTTCCTGCATACTGCCAGGCAACCAACAGGTCTTTGCACACTTGCCATTTATTTCACCATTTTTTGAGACAACTATTTCTGCACATAGCTCATGTACTATATGCAAGAAGGGCAAACGATTGCATGGAATTAAGGTACAGTAATACCTCATATAACATTAGTATCGAATAACACAAAAATCGCATAACATCAAGGAATCTGGGGGGAAGAATTGCATCAGATAACATTAAGATCCTATGGGATGCTTCAGATAACAACCGCGAAAGCCTGTGTGGTTACAATGTATCTCTATGGATCCCATAGAGGATCAGATAACACGAAAAATCATATAACACGAAGACTTGTGGAACCAGGTTTTAGTGTTATATGAGGTTTTACTGTAATTATAAACTCCATTCATCTACATTCACTGGGAAGATTCTTAGATGACAGGGAAATTGTCCACTGGATGTCACTATTGGTCTGCAGAAGGTTAGGTGGAAGTACTTTTTGTCTGTCTATAGAGAAAATGTCTAGTTTAAAAGGAGGCAAGGCAAACTTTCCCTACCTCTTTATAAGAAGTGAAAGGGAAAAAAGATGAGAAAGAGAGATAATATAATATATATGATTGAACATTTTTATCCCTCATCCAGGCTAAGATATTTTAATGCCTCAGGAAAGACTTATGTTTTGTTGTTGAAGTCACCTCAAACAAGGATCTACAAGGTATGGATTTTATGATGCTGCCATCCAGAGTTACAAACACTGAGATTTGGCCACATATCATGTATTAAAAAAAAAGAGAGAGAAATAGTTTCAAGAAAAATTGTCCCAATAAATCTCTTACTTTGTCCCATGATGCAATTTCTCTTCTGACATGCAATTTTGGGAAATAAACATGTATCCAGTGCCTTTCTGAGGTAAAAATCTAATGCAGAGAGGCATTAGAATGCTGAGATAGAAACAACCAGCACATCCAAACAGAGGAAACAAAAGAATCCTGGTATCTAAAACCAATCAATTTACATAATCAGCTAATTGTGAGTCGTCGTCTTCTTCTTCTTCTTCTTCTTCTTCTTCTTCTTCTTCTTCTTCTTCTCCTTCTCCTCCTCCTCCTTCTCCTTCTCCTTCTCCTTCTCCTCCTCCTCCTCCTCCTCCTCCTCCTCCTCCTCCTCCTCCTCCTCCTCCTCCTCCTCATCATCATCATCATCATCATCATCATCATCATCATCATCATCAGCCCCATCACCAAGTGAAGACCTTGGTGTTGTAAACATTCAGTATGGTAGGATCTGAAATAAACACCCATAAAGTGTTCACTGTAGATTTTCCACATAATGGCAAGAACCAAGGAATAATGCAGATAATATCAGAGTTCCAGAAAGCATTGAACTGATATATTCTTTGCCACATAATTGGTGAAAAATTATAACCATGGAATGCATTCAGAAAAGGAGGAAGAAGAAGGATAGAGGTCTTTCATTACTGAGTTGAAGGAACACATTGGTGTGGAGGTGTATCATTTTAGAGCAACAATGTCCCTGAGTAGATTTTGTCTATCCACAAGGTACATGGGATTCAACAAGAAATAAAAAAGATAAACAGAGTCATAGGCAAACTCTTTACCTTTATGGACATGTGCAATATATCTAACAGCTTAGAAAATGGTATGCAACAGGATAATTGATAAGTCTGGTAGTATTCAGTCATTCATGTTCTTATCACTATCTTTCCTGCAATGAGATCAAGAAGTTATACATCTGTGTCCTTTTCCCTACTTTATTCTTATAATACCCCTGTGAGGAAGGTGAGATCTAGAGAATGTGACTGCCCCAGGCCATTCAATTAGATTCATGATCAAGTATGAATTAGAACTAAAGTTACAGTCCAGCATATTAACCACAACACTACACTGAAGATATGGAATGGGAGAATTGTAGGCCTGGAAGAAACTCCAAAGGCCCAGTTCCTGGCAGAGCACAAAATTCTCAGGATGAAATTATCAAATTGTAAAGGTGTGCCGAGCTTGGTTACATTTTGGGAAAATCTCTTTTGCACCATATTTTCACAATGGATAAAACATGGAAGGAACCATTATTTTTTCACTACCCTAAGAACTGGCAGAAGGTTTGATAATGAAAGGCTCAAATTGCATTACCACTGAAAGAATGAAGCATAAACCTACCCACCCACTGACATTTCTGCATTAGGGCAGCAGATAAGAAAACCAGCAGCTGTTGCACCACATGTGGGCAATTCACTTGCATAGCCCACTGAAGCATCAAACTGACATGTTCTTGCAAGTTATCTGAAGGATGCCTTGCATGCAGAATGCCTTTTACTGGGTGATATTTTCCTCGGTAGAGGAGTGTTCACTTGAGCACAAAGATATAGGATTTTATTGCATGTGTAGCATATGCTTCAGATCACAGACATTCATGAAGAAATGGCCAGGTCATAGTTAGAAGAAAGTAGATATGATACATTGGTAAGCAAAATCTATTTTATTTAAAAAATCTACTCTTACAGCATGCATTTCACTCTGGAAGTATCATTGGTAAGGAAATCTAGCAATGAAAGAAAAATTACCAAACGGAAGGGATAGCAGTTTTCAAAAAATGAGGAGTGGATTAGGTCAATGTAATAATAATAATTTCGTGTCAGAAATAATTCTGGATTGAAAGGATTTTTGTGGAAGAAACTCCACCCAGGGAAAACCCAAATGAGATCCTTTCATGTCCCCAAGAGCTGGGACAGAGATGGGCACTCAATCCATCATGCAGTACCCGGGTCTTGAACATTGGTAGTCTTCCAGCTAACAAGGCAAGCTTCTTAACCACTGAGCCACCACAGCCCCTTAGGTTAATGTAATGACCATGAGCCAGTATCAGATTCTTCAGACTTTCTTCTCAATTGTGTTTATGTAGCATTTGAGAGACAGGAAAAAAATCCTCTACACAACACATAATTAACATATGGAATTCACCATCTCAAAGGAGATGGTTAAAAAAATATGAAGGACATCAACTTGAAATAATTATTAATAAAGGTTAATGAAGATTATGGAAAGTTCTTTTGACAAAATCTTAATAAGATAGCTCCCAAGTCTTCTTTGCTTCAGGATAGTCATTTCTATTTCTCCCAAGGAGGTGGCAGGAGCTGTGAAATCCAGAATCCTGGTAAAATCTGGCAACCACAATCCAGGTGGGAAAACAACAGGTTTTGTACTGTTGACCAGATAGGAAAACACACCAAACTATTGTTGCCACCATTCTTGCTAGGGCTTGCACTCAATACAGCCTACAGGTGAAGTTTTTCCATACACTACATTACTCTCTGTATGTTGTGTGGCAGAATGTAGGAAGCCAATCTTTTTCTGAGCTGCCCTTGGATTATTCCAGTAGAAATTTCACCAGGGCTATTGGAACCTAGTGCTTAGTTCTGAATAAGTAGCTGGAAAATGTAAGTTTGAATTACATTCTGAAGCATTTCTATGTTGTAGTGTTTCATGCAATAACAGCTCCCTACTCTTCTTTGCTTCAAGATTTCAACCTCTATTTCTTCTAAGGGGATGGTAAGTTATATAAAATTCAATGCAAACTTTATCCTTCTTTGGGCAAAACATCATGCAGTAAAGCTAGAAATATAAATTATGGGTAGTTCAAAGATTCCTTTCTCCAACTATTTAAAAAAAACCAGATAATACAGCTACAGGTGGCTTTAAATTGTGGAAGGAACCAGTAGGTGAAAGGCCATTTCCCTCTCTTTCATTCTTTGTCACTCATCTTGTTAAAATTGCAACCCCCAAGACATTTTTCTTCATGAATAGGGAAACATATGAAAGATTGTATATTTTACCTCTCCAGGACAAAAGGGCAAAGAGTATGTGTGCAAACAAAGAGCTGGAATGCAAAGGATGCAGGAGTGTTCCCTCATGAGCCCTCTCTCCAGTCAAAGCTAATTTCAGCATTTGCTCTCTGGTGTGGGTGGAAGACAACGCTTGAAAGGAAAGAATCACAGAATTATATATAATGTCTCCTCTTCCTAACACATGAGTAAAGAGAGCCTTGAATCCAGTACATATAATGAAGCCAGTTTTTATATATACAAGCCATTTCATAGAGCTTTGAGAGCAAAATCTCACATGGGTTGGAGAAAATTTATAGAGACAGCAGATTTTTCTCTCTCTCTCCTCTTTTGTATCCCTCCACGGATCTGGGGTTGTGGCTAGGATTGTCAGATCATCAGAACCCCATATTCTGAGAATGTAGGAACAAAATCTGAGGCTATAGATGAATCCATATAATTTCATATGTGTGTACACAGTATTTACATCAAAACAGAACAGGAAAGAACCAGAGTTTGGGTCTGGGTGGGAACTACCAGATAGATGTTCAGACAGGTGGAAGAGGAATCTAGGCAAATATAAGGGTCTCCAGACCTTGGCCACCATGGAGGCAGGGAGGACTGCTGCCTATGGATACCCAGACTCCAACAGCTGCCAGCATTCACAGCCCCCCCCCCAACCAGGCTTAAAGAGACTGTTCCAGTGACATGTGGCAGGACTTGCTGCTGTATGCGCCACTGCTGGACCTTGGCTGGCGTTGGGGCAGGGAGGCCCATTATCCAGAGGCACCTGGACATTGTCACCTGCTGGCAACCCTGGGTCCTGCTCTTTTTGCCGTTGCCACGGTGGAAATTTGTCTGTGGACAGGGTGGAGAGGTTGTGATGATATTGTATTTATGTATACTTTCATAAGCTGTTTTTGAGAGTATTTTGTATATTGTATGATGTTATTACTTTGTATGCACTGTGCATTTTGTTTATTTTGCATCTATTGTGTATTTTTTTTATGATTATGTAAGCCACCCTGAGTCGGGTTGTCCTGATTGGCCTGGGTATAAATCCAAAAAATTAAATTAAATTAAATTAAAATTAAAATTTAAAAACAATGGTGGGATTAGAAACAAAGAACCATGAAAAATAAATGAGGATGATAGAACTTTGTTGCAAAATAATTTGTAGATAGTACATGACACCAACTCATTTAAATCTCTACAATCAGGCACAGGATGATAAATGTTGGGGGTGCAAGGAACATATTGGGACATATTTTCACATATGGTGGGAGTGTGAAGAGGTTAATTATGTCGTGAGGAAATTTACCAAATATTAAATTTAAAGCTTAAAATATGTCCCAAAATAAGTTTGTTAATGGACTGTGATAATGCAACAACAGAGAAACATAAAAAGAATCTAATAGTTATGATGGTAACAGCTGCAAGATTACTAAGGGCTAAAAATTGGAAGGCTAATATGCACTTTAGGATAGGGGATTGGTATAGAGAACTATGGGTCATGGCTTTGAATGATAAATTAACATGTGGTTTAAAATTTAAAAAGAGATTAATAAATGAAGATGAATCTAAAGTTATTGGGGAAAAATTATTGATTATGTGATGATCAAGGGTGTTCTTCAACTTCAATTCCCAGAAGCCCAGATTAGCAGGTGTACTCATTTGGGCTTCTGGTAATTGAAGTCCAAGAACAGCTGGAGCACCAAGGTTGGCCACCCATGCCATAGGCCAGTAGTGCCCAAACTTTTCTTTCAAGTGGGCATGCAGCTGTGGAGGCTGGAGGTGGTATGTGTGTTTTGTGGCAGTGGCAATCGTGCCTGTTGTGGGACTTTTTCCACAGCCTTCGCTTCTTTGCGTTGCAGCATCAAGGTGTGCTGGGCATTGTCACTTTGTTTTAGGGCTTTTTGGATGCTCATCAGTGGTGCTGCAGCTTCCAGGTGTCACGCTGGTGATGCAGGCAGCATCACACTCAGTGATGGGATGACACCGGTTCTGACCGGATCCACAGAACCGTTTTAAGGATTTCCGGAGGGCTCTCCGTGGGGGTAATACCGTTTTTGAGGCGTCCGGATCGGACGCCTCACCGGGAGGAAAATTAAAAAAAAAATTGGAGCAAAAATGGCTCCAATTTAGTGCGCATGCGCAGAAACTCAATCTGACACATGCGCACTAAATTGGAGCCATTTTTTTCTCCGATTTAAAAAAAATTGGATCCGGCCGCCCCTGACTGGAGCCTCCTGTGGAGCCGCTTGCCGCCGCTTGCTGCTGCCTGGTGCTTCTATCGCCACTGCCACCTCCTGCCATCGCTGCTGCCGTTGCCGTCCCCATCGCCGCCGGAACCAAGGAGGAGGCGGGGCGCTCCATGTTGGCTCCAATTTTTAAAAAACCGGACCCGGAGCCACTGCCTGCTGCTACTGTCGCCGCTGCTGCCGCCTCCCGCCATCGCCATCGCCGCCGTTGCCGCCGTCGCCCCAGGCCAGCGGAGCGCGCCTCCTCCTCCTCCGGTTCCAGCAGCGACGGCGGCAACGAAGAAGACGGGCTTTTTGGCGTCACGTGTGAAGCGTCACTTCTAAAACCAAGCCACAGATCTCCGCTGCCAGATGGAAAGGCTGCCCCCCGATCCCTCCCCAGACCCCCCGTGAGGTTTATGGATGTAAAAGGGGAAACAACAGGAGGCAAGGAGAGGAAAGGGAACCCCCCGGGGGGGGAGAAAGAGAAAACCGCATCTCCACCTCTTCCGTGCGAGTCCCGCGGCGGCGGCAGGACCTGTTCGCCCCCGAAAGGGATGGGAGCCGATCAACGGGCAAGGCGGGGAAGAGAAAGCTCCGGAACGAAAAGGAAGGAGGGAAAAAGCAAATGCATCTACCCGGATCAATTACAGAAACGCTCCCGGCACTCCAGTCCCCTCCCTCTCCTCCTTCCACCCCCCCGGCGATGGCGATGGCGGGAGGCGGCAGCAGCGGCGACAGTAGCAGCAGGCAGTGGCTCTGGGTCCGGTTTTTTAAAAATTGGAGCCAACATGGAGCGCCCCGCCTCCTCCTCGGTTCCGGCGGCGATGGGGCGTGCCTTGCCGTGTTTCCCCGGGCCATGGGGGTCGTCGGCCCCAAGAAGGGTAAGTGAGGGTTTTGTGTTTGGGGTGGGTGGGTGGTTTATGGTGTTTTGGGTGGGTGGGTGTACTTTTATTTAATTTTTATTTTATTTATTTATTTATTTTATTTCTTTAAGTTATTTACGGGTCTGTGTGCATGTTTATTTTTATTATTATTATTTTTATTTTTGGCCTTGCCCACAACGTCATGACGTCATGACATTGGCTCCGCCCATGACGTCATGACGTCATGACATTGGCCACGCCCATGACGTCCATGACGTCATGGCGTGGTAGTAGAATTTTTGACATCCCATCACTGATCACACTAGTGATGTCATCAGTGTGACACCCAGAAGCTACAGAACGGCTTGCTTTCCCCTGCTACAGTGCCACTGACGGGCATCCAAAATGCATGAAAACAAAGCGACCATGCCCAGAACAGCTTGCTACTGTGAGGCAAAGAAACAGAGGCTGTGAAAAGAGTCCCACAACAGGCACAATCACTGCCACCACTGCCGCCGCCGCCGCCGCCACCCCCCCCCCCCCCACCGCAATGTATCATAGTTTCGGTGGTGGGAGGAGGCAGGCAGGTGGGACCATGTCCAGAAGTGCCTGGGTTCTCACCATGGGCCTGATTAATTATATGTGTGGGCCTAATTGAGCCAATGGGCTGTAGTTTGGGTGCCCATCTTGATTGCTGCCTTTGGCATTGACAGCATTCAGACTGCTCTTTATGACTAAAGCTTGGCACACTTTTCCCTACTAGCAACATGGATATAGCATTATACAGCAATATTGGACCATTCCCTGGCATTTTGAAATGTAGATATAGAAGAAAAATATCAAACATTCATACACTGGAGGTATTTTGAAGAAATAAAAGGAAGAGCTATGAAAAGCCTCAAGCCTCAAGTGTCTTTTTCAGAGATACTGAAACAAAGAAAAACTTCATTGGGATGCCTTTTCTAGCATAATCCCAATTTTGTTCTCCATCAGAAAATTGTTAGACATTTAAAATGAGAGAGTAGCTATAAACTTAGTACTTGGTAAGTTATATCTACAGGAATATAAGAACTGCAAATTATATGAGGCACTGAGTGTGAAAGGTGTGTTAACAGAGAATAAGATGGCCTTAGTAATAAAAATAAACACACATACCCTAGCTAAAAGTCTACTGAAATATTATGTGAAATACTACTTTCTGCCATTACCTCCTTTCGTATATGAGGGAACATAAATTTGTCAGTAATGTTGGAGCTGAAAAATAGGCTCATTGTGTAGGCCAGTCCTCCTCTAACCTTAAAGCTGTCCCTGAGGTATTTTATATGTCTCTCTAAAACTGGGAGATTTAAAAGTCTGTTCTGACATTGTATGAAAAAATCGAGAGTTGCTATAACCAGTGGGAAAGAGTACAGCATGAAAACAGAAAGCGTTGATTTAATGTAGCAAACCTAAAGACTGAGGCAAATGTAATCACAAAAATACTTGCATTGTTTTGCAAGGGTAGGAAATGATGTAAATTGTAACAGCAGATCTCCATTAATTAAGGAGTTCACAGTTGAACTGGTTGCTTTCCAAACTGTTCAAATAGTGCACAAGGAGAAATCCAAGTTATAAATAATTAATCAGCAGCATTTCCCCCCTGTAAGTTACTGTACATGACTGCTCTCTTGCTGACATAACTACACAAGAGGATTTGGGTCAAGCACACAAAAAGGCAATGCAGAAATATGAGGAAGAAGCAAACCTATGGCTGTAATCCTTTTCCCAAGTATAATGAGGTACAACAGGATTAGGGCCACTGAATCAATGGGACTTGCAGAAAAGCTGACTCAGATGGTCCTGCTCTAACTGCAGCATACTTTAGCAATAGAAAATTGCTTACTTTAGCAATCAGTTAGATTACTCCAATTTGAATAAATGGAAGTGTTGTGATCCTCATCAGACTCTGAAGACAACCTGGATCAAGAGGCACTTCCTATGCCCAGCCCAGTTCTGCCTCCCCAGACAGCATCTGAACCTGAACCTGAACCCCAGCCCCAGCCTGCAGCTGAGCCTGAAGATGTCTTGAACCAGGAACCTCAGCCTGCTTCTGGCACAACTCTTACTCCACAGGAAGATGACCTGTCAGACCAGAGGCCTAACTCTAATAGCAACCAGCCCCTCAGGCAAGGAATGGTGCTGAAAAGATCTACAACTAAGACATAAAAAATCCAGAACTCATTATCAGAGGAGACTCCCAGCTGATACCCATTATTTTGGAGGCTTCTTAAGCAAGCAAGTTTCACCAGTCTGCTGTTGGTACAATTTCTCTGTGTGAAGACTGACAAACTGCCAGATCCTCTGTGTACCTTATGACTTCTTGCTTACCTTGACGACACCCTTGGACAACTTTTGAACTCGATGTTCATTCTGATCCTTACCAATTCCCTGACCTAGGCTTTCTTTTTGGACTTGACTATTGGACTCTCTTAGGACAGACTTTTGCCAGGACTTTCTGTGTAGTGTGACCCTGCCTGCTGAGTAGGTCAGCACAGGAAGTTACAGAGAAGTTGACTCATTAAATTTGCACTCTAGTAGCAACTCACTATGCTAAGCCATAGGATTTCAGCCAATATAAAGGCATAATCAAAAGAGAACCCTATGCTGGCATCTGTCCCTGCACTCTTAAGCAGAAAAGCAGGAAAAGAAATAGAATGCAGCAAGAGCTTCCTCTTTCATGGTTCAAGAAACCCTTGCAAAGCCTGTATCAGTCTTGATCTTGAGTTATATCCCTTTGCTGTGTGTACATATTATATCTGATATTAACAGCCTGTGACCTTCTGACCTAAGCTTCTACATTGCCTATTAAAAAAGACTTGATGGGTTCCAGAGCATTTCTGTCAAATGTGTACTGAATTCAGAGATATCACCAGAGTGGAAGATTTGCAAGCTGAATATATTTCAACTGGGGATGTGAATAGGTTCTTCAAAATGTTTTGAGGGTTAGTTTAGTACTCTGAGATTAGGTGGATTCTGATTCTGACTGAATTGATTATGAACCAACATTATTGGTCCCCTGGCTCTGGAATTATTGCTAAATTCAGATTTGCAGACTTTCATTTGTTTGCATCTGAAAATCAAATTAGCAACCACTTGCACTTACTGGGAGACATGATAAACCCTAAGTGGAAAGCAAATCTGCCAGGTTTCAGAGAGCTAACAACAGATTTTGAATAGTATCCATATTTAAAGTTGGCTTGTTTCTTAAAACAAAACATCAAAAAACCAAAAAACAAACAAATCAAAATAAACTTCTTTTTTTAAAAAAACATACACCCAGTTGAGTGCTTGGTTCTATCCATTCATTCTCTCAATTGCATAGCCCAGCATCTCCTGAAGGAAGATGAAAAGGAACCACATTGTGAACGAGCCTTTGTCCCCAGTGATGCTGCATACAGACTGATGGAATTTGTCAGGGATTCCCCAAGTGATATGTGTGTCTCGATAGCAGAGTAGCACTTTTAAGCTGTTACACAGCGAAAGCCTTTAGGTGCAATGACACACACACATATGCCTTCAGTGAAAGGTGCGCTTTACTTAACAGTGAGGGAAAGACAGACATACACAGGACTATATACAACAGTCTCTCTCTCTCTCCAAGCCCCACAGTTGGTACACAGCTTGGATTCCTCTGTTGGCTCCAATCCCAAGAGCATGCACAGAGTCCTGGTAATCATCAGCAGTTCTTCCTTCTCAGTTGAAGGAAACTCTCATCAACAGCACAACCTTCTTCAGCAGTCTCCCTCTGTAGTCTTTCAGTCAGTGTCTCTGTCCTTCTCTTCAGTATGACAACCACCTCCAAGTGATAACCTCCTCCAAAGACCCTTCCCAGAGGGCCACAGTTATACCCTGGTGTTGCTGGGCAGATTCTCTAATCAGCCACAGCTGGGCTGTTTCAGGAGCACATGGACGAGGCATGCACAGCCGGGCAATCAGTCTGTGGCTCTATTATGTACACCTGTGTTTAACATACTTGCAGAGCCTTAAAGCAGTACTGTTCCACTGGGCAGCAATCTTTGTACAATACCCCCCAAAAGAAAAATGTCCTAACAGAATTCTTGGCCAACTATGTGTAAAGCGTCAAGAAATGGATTAGTGGACAGATTGGATTGGACTGGAGATATTATAATGCTTCCTATTTCATAAGAAATACATAATAACAGAACAACTTGGAAATAATAGGTTGCAAGAGTAACTCTTTCTCTGTATGAACTGTATCAAAGTTGTCATTCAAATGTAATGTTAGAAAGAAGAATGTTCCCCCAGACCTTTTGATATAATGAATAGCTTTTCCTATTATTGTACTGTCAATGTTACTTTTAACAGAAAGTTCAGGTATTTTATACACATTTATAGTAAATGTTTTTATATATTAATCAATCCTCTTAATGATTCCTAATGTCCTCAGCCCTTTTGCCTCCAGGTAAGCCCCCCAAAAAAGGACAATTAGCATATAAGAGATTTCTGAACAGTTCATGGCTGAGGTAAAGAGATGCATTCTTAATAAATGCCTAAAACATGGCAGAGGTGAGGCTTGGTCTACTGCACTAGATAGACCAGTCTTTTAAATATTAAGAAGACATCAGAAGCAGCAACTAATTTGGGTTGTAACAACAACAACAACAACAACAACAACAACAACAACAACAACAACAACAACAACAACAGAATGTAATTCATTCTTGTAAAAATTGAAGGTGATTGAAGAAATGGTTGAAATTGTAGCTAAACAAACATATGGGAGCAATGTTTGGTGCAGCAAATTTTAAAATCTGGAGACTAGGATTTTATTATTTAATAATTGCTTGATGAAGAGGTATACAAACATGGCAGCACTCCAATCTATTCCTGTATAACAATTAGATTGGAGAGTTTTTATGACATCTATTGAGAACATGCTTTGAAGACTGTTTCTATAATTTAATATAGCCAACTGGAGAAGCTGATGACAAAATAAATTAGTAAATTGAGCCATATACTGATTAATTAATAGCAACTGATAATTATTTAAAATTTATTGTTTCTTTTGGCAACTACAGTATATAGATTTCTTTCCCTATAGTTTTAAATGTTACCTTTTTCTTTCTTTCTAAATCTGGGGATCAGTTGCATTTATATGCAAATTGTGCACTCAATTTTACTCCATCACTGTAAATTCGAAAATGTGGATCAATAAGTCTGACTGTTTTTGAACATGATGTATTTTTATGCCGGCATTTGCAATAGGAAATAATGGCATTCCTGTAACATATTGAAAGAATCTATACTGTGAGGGAAATATATGACTGTAATAATTTTGTCACATTTATATGCATATATTAATGGCATATTCAGACCTTTAAAGAAGAATTAATGAATTTGTATTATGCTAGTCCTGGAAAAATATAGTGCAAATATCTTCCCCCAGCTGTTAAGTTTTCATTTTCATAGCTTGTATTTTACACACCTATAGGTATGTATTATACCAGAACTATTCAGTTTTATTTTGGGGGTTGTAGAGTCAGTGTTTGGGATTTTGATTCCCCACTGTGCCTCTAAAGGAAAAAAATCCAGCCTATGTAGACAAGGTCAAGCTGTATATTCCCAGAGCACCTCCAGAAGAACGGAATGGTAAACCAATACTGAATACTCCCTATCTAGAAAAGCCTGGAAGCAGTTGACTTAAGTCAGAATTGATTTGACAGTACTCCATAGCAGACTTGCAAAGGATAGCCACACATTTCTTAACTTGGTTGCTAGTGGATCTTCTCTATACATAATCCTTAAAGTATGACATCTCTGTTGCCTTCTCTGCAATTTAAAAAAAAATATTCTGTTGATGATCTAAAACATGCTTCTCAGCTGTCATTCCACATTTTGAATCTATCTGTCATCCCGGCTGTAGAATGCTACTTCTTTCTTGGCAGGATGTGTTTGTTATCTTGAATGTGATTCTGCCATGCAATTTATATCCCACCCCACCCCCACATATACACTGAGAAATATTTGAATATTTCTGATACTAGATTCAGCATCTAACACTAATTGGAAGGACACAAGAGAAGGTGAGGTATGCTAGATCCAAACATCCCCCAGCCTAGACTCACTGCTGCTACATTAGCACAAAAATAGGTAAAAATCAGAGAAGTCCTAAGTACAGTAAAACCTCGGATAACACCAAAACCATGGTTCCACAAGTCTTAGTGTTATCCAATTTTTAATGTTATCCTTTGAATGCATCAGATAACATTAAAATCCTATGGGATGCATCAGATAACGTTAAAACTCCATAGAGATACATTGTAACTGGCACAGGCTTTAGCAAATGTTATCCGATGCATCCCATAGGATTTCACATTATGCGATGCAATTTTTTTCTCCCAGATTGCTTAACATTATGTGGTTTTAACATTATCTGATGCAAACATTATCCGAGGTAGGAAAAGGAGTAAGACAAGGCTGCATTTTGTCACCCTGCTTATTCAACTTATACACAGAGCACATAATGCACAATGCAGGAATGGAGGAAACACAATTTGGGATCAAAATTGCTGGGAGAAATATCAATAATTTGAGATATGCAGATGATACCATCCTAATGGCAGAAAGTGAGGAGGACCTAAAGAAGCTCCTGATTAAGTAGAAAGAAGAAAGTGAAAAAGCTGGTTTGAGACTCAGTACAAAAAAACCCAAGAAAATGGCAACAGGCCCTATCAGTCCCTGGAAAATAGATGGGGAAGAAGTAGAAGCAGTGACAGATTTTACTTTCTTAGGATCAAAGCTCACTGCAGATGGAGATTGCAGCCATGAAATAAAAAGGTGACTGATTCTTGGGAGGCAAGCAATGAGAAACCTGGGGAGCATAGTGAAAAATAGAGACATCAAATTGCAAACAAAAATTCGTATAGTCAAAGCAATGGTATTCCCAGTGGCAATGTATGGTTGTGAGAGCTGGACCATTAGGAAAGCTGAGCACAGAAGAATAGATGACTTTGAGACAGAGGCGTAGCTACCGCCGTATCTGCCGTATCAATTATACGGGGGCCCCGGGCCACGGGGGCCCCCAACGTGCGTAAGCAAAACAAATCTTTACCCTTCCTAAGGGCCCCCAAACAAATTTTTATACGGAGCCCCGCCAAGGCACGCTACTCTTCTGCTTTGAGATGTGGTGTTGGAGGAGAGTTTTGAGACAGCGAGGAGAACAAATAGGTCGGTCTTAGAAGAAATCAACCCTCACTGCTCCTTAGAAGGGCAAATAGTAAAGATGAAGCTAAACTACTTTGGACATCAAATGAGAAGAGAAGACTCACTTGAGAAGGCCTTGATGCTTGGAAAGGTTGAGGGAAAAAGAGGAAGTGGGCGGCCTAGAATGAGATAGCTATATGGTATTGTGGACACAATGGGCACTGAGCTGAGCGAGTTGAGGGGGATGGTGGAGGACAGGAGTGCCTGGTGGATGGTGGTCCATCTGGTTGCAAAGGGTCAGAATTGACTGTGGAACTGAACAACAACAAAATTACTGTATCTTCCAGCATCCCTACGCTGGGAGTCCTTAGGATTCAGCATTGTGTCACCTGGATTAGGGACAGTCAGGCATCCCTAAACCATTTTGGCTTAGGATTGCAAATTTAATCAATTACTACCTACTGATCTATGAGCTTTACAATTTTAAGCCAGTGACTGGTACAGCACTGTGGAGGGCTACAAGAAGATGGAACAATAAGGCTTCTTCAGCCCTACAATGGGAGTTTTAAGAATATGCCTAATAACTAACCTGAACAAGATCCTGCCCCCCAGATATTGCTAAAATGGAGGAAATCTTTCTTAGCTTGAGTCTTAGAAAAAATGTATACATTTCCCACTACCTTAATAAAAACAGTTGGGGTGGAAGATGTTTCCACTTGCCTGCAAAGAAATTGACTCAGCTTCAGATACTTGACACCACTGCCAAGTGATGTATCATCATATCATAGTCTTTGATACATCTGCTATATGGCCCTCCATTTAGAAAGGAATTCCGGGAAAGCACCAGCTTTGATATTTATCATCAGGGAAAATCACTGTAGCATCACTTAATTAATTATTTGTAATTGAAATTGCATCATCAGAATGCATCTAGGCAGTTTATAGGGGGACAGTATTCCAAAAAATAAAGGCTACTCAGTTCTGATTCTGAACCCACTCACTTGAGATCAAGAGTCATATAAAACAATGGCTCTGGTGTACTTACTGTCCCTCCCTCAGCACAGAAACACCTTAATAAGTCCAGTTTACTCAGGGAAGGTGACATATGAATTCATAAAATGTGTTTAGAAATGAAATGGTTTTAAAACTGAACATAGAATTGAGATCTGTGTTTCAATACATGGACAAATATGAACAGGAGTTGATAGTCCACATAAACAGGTCCAGAACTATATAATTCTCTAAAGGTCAAGAGATGTGTTTTCCATTATACCTTGATTAATGAGGAGTCAGTACAAAGTTCCCAGCAGAAAAGTAATGTTGCTCTTACTATCTAATTTCAGATTCTACACTATTGTCTTTATATCTTTATGATGGTGTCTATCTACTTAATGCAGTCTGTGGTTCAAAAAAGATACAGCTGAGATGGAATACTTACAGTAATTCATTCTGTATATGACTTTATGACTTCTGAAGTTCAGCTTGCAGAGTTGTGGGGGAAAGACTCTTTGGACCTAATCCACTTTTTTTCAGTAATGTTACAATTTCCATCCATTATACAAGTAATATGATGTGTGTATTTTCCATTACTTCTATTACTATGAATGTTATTGTCTGGCTAATTTAAGAAGTGGAGCCTACCCTTCCCATTTCTTTCAAGCTCATCTTACAATTGTGTATTTATAGTGGTCACTTAATGGTCTATCTTCATGATGAAATGTTCTTTTCAGACCCAGAAGTAAGCCACATGTTTCTGTAACTCCACAGAGGTGAAAGAAAAGTTCAAAACTTAGGTTTGTAAAGGGTCAAAAGAAAAATAAGCCACTGACTGAATAGTAGGAATTCGGCAACTTGTGGGATGCCCTTCTGCCTTGTCCTACAAGGATCAATGCTTCTGTACTGTTCCTCTGAGATTGAAACCTCAACCTGATAGCATATGACCTCTCATTTTTAAACTATGGCACATAGAGGAAATGTTTGGAAGAGGAAATATATTTCTGAGAGGCTTCCAGAGATGCATATAGCTTCAAAATATGATGCAGGCTCTTGTATTGAACAGGTGTTGTGCCTTCAAGTGTGGCATAGGTAGGAAGAATAGCATACATGGTCACAAAAACAGGCAGATGAACATGTGGTCTATGATTCGTGCCTATTTCTAAGATAAAGAAAGTTTGCAGAAGTTTTTCGGTAGATGCTTTACATTGCTATTATAAAAGAGCTTAGTCTAGTATAGCTGAAGATCTTCTTATCTACAATGTAACCCAAATTCATTATATCTGGCAGTCCTTTACATTTATATGAATACAGGATAAATATAACCTTTGCATAATAAAGCCCTGAAAAGATTTTCATAATCTCTGCTTCATATTTTAAGGCTGGTTTCTAAAGCAAAGAAATCATCTTTAGAATACAGCTTAATTTGGTCATTGTGGTATGAGTGATAGTTCAGGTGTTCGTTACACTTTTCTCAACAGTTATTCTCCTCTATGCCCAGCAATCTCCTGAACAATTCAGTTGCCCCATCTTTCCAAGGGGGCCACCATTTCTCAAAGTCCTTACACCTGGAAGTTCTGAACACTGAATCTGGAATGTTCTGAGTGCAGCTTTTCTGCCTAACAGCAGAGGGATCACAGCCCACTGTGCTCCATAATGGTGGATGGTTGGGAAGACACTCTTTGAGAAAAATGGAACTAATTTGGAGACTCCCAATACAAGCAGTAGGATGTTTGCTTGTTCAGTTGTATTTATAGGCCCACTTTCTCCTAATGGGGGATTCAAGGTGACTCCCAATGTTAAACAAGTCAAATTAAAACACAATGATTTATGTACTAAAATCAAATCAATGAAACTACTGTAATAATTAAAATACATTAAATGATTAAAAGTAGGAGTAAAACATTTTAAACATTTTTAAAAGAAGCCATTAACTCTGCTACAAAATTGCACCCAGGGATTCAGTTATAATTATTAAAAGCCTGACTGAAGAGATGGGTCTTCAGCTGTTGGTAAAAGGATAAAAGGGAAGGAGCAAGTCTAGTTTTCCAAGGGAGCACATTACAGAACCTGGGAGCTGCTGCAGAAAAGTCTCCTGTGTCCCTATCAAATATGCCTCTGATGGCAACAGGACTGAGGGGAGGGCCTTCTCTGAAGATCATAAGAGACTCATATGATATAGTCCTGCAGAGAGGCTGGACCCAAGCCATACAGGGCTTTATAGGTAATAAGCAGCACTTGGAATCGGGCCAAAAATGAACAGGTTGCCTATGCAATTCTTTTATCAATGTTCTTTTATTCTCCCTATTACTGGCCCCAGTCAGCAGTTTGGCTGCTGCATTTGAGTGAACTGAAACTTCTAAACTGTCTTCAAAGACAGCCCAACATAGAGCACATTACAACAATCAAAGTGGGATGTAACTATGTCATGTGTCACTTCAGAAAAATCAGACACCCTCAAAAAACAAGTGTAGATAGTGCATCAGTTTTAACTGTGCAAACGCATTCCTGGCCACCCTGAAACCTGGGCATCCAGGCTCAGGGTTGAGTCCAGGAGTACACCCAAGTTGTGGACCTGAGAGTTTTCAGGGAGGATGTAACCCCATCCAGCACAGGTTGCATCCCAGTTCCCTCATCTACTTTCCAATTGACGAGCAGCACCTCTGACTGACTATATTAAGTTTCACTATTTTGCCCTCATCCAGCCCATTACTGACATCACAAGCTCATAACTGAGAGAGTTTCCTTGGAATTAGGTGGAAAGGAGAGATAGTTGGGTGTTTTCAGCATAATTGTAACACCAACCTCCACAAAAATCAAGTAACTCTGCCAGCAATTCTCCCAGCAGTTTCATGTAAATGTTAAAAAGCCTGGGAATCAAAAGCAGTATTCTGAGAGATCTCACAAGCCAAAGGCCAGGGTATTGAACAGCAATCTCGCTGTTCCACCTTCTGAGAGAGCCAGTAGAACCAACAGGGACACAATCCAATCTGTCTAGTTCCAGATTTAAGTCATCCACTAGGGAGAGGAAAGTTGCCTCTGTCCCATAGCCAGGCCAGAAACTAGCCAGAAATGAGTGTAGATAACCAGCTTCATTGAGGAATCCTTGAGGCTGAGAAACCACCACATGCTCCACTAACTTGCCCAGAAACAGAATGTTTGAGATGGCTGATAATTGTCTAACAGAGTGGGGTTCAGGGAGTGCTTTTTCAGTATGGTCTTATTAGGTAAAGGTTGCCCTTGCTTGAAAGCCAGCTGTATCTGACTCTAGGGTTGTGTTCATTTCTGTTTATAGCCAAAGAGCCAGTGCTGTATGCATCTGCAGACATTTCTGTGGACATGTGACAGGCATGCGTCAACACTGGTCTTTTTACTACCACTTTTAAACATGCTGAGAACCTTTGTTGTTGTTGTTGTTCAGTTGCACAGTTGATTCTGATCCTCTGCGACCCCATGGACCACTGTCCGCCAGGCACTTCTGTCCTCCACCATCCTCCTCAACTCGCTCAGCTTTGTGCCTATTGTGACTACAATACCATCTAGCCATCTCATTTTGGGCCGCCCCCTTCTTCTATTGCCCTCTACCCTTCCCAGCATCAAGGCTTTCTCAAGCAAATCCTCTCTTCTCCTTTGATGTCCAAAGTACTTCATCTTTACTATTTGACCTTCTAGGTAGCACTCAGGGTTGATTTCTTCTAAGACTGACCTAATTGTTCTCCTCACTGTCAAGGGGACTCTCAAAACTCTCCTCCAACACCACATCTCAAAGGCATCTATTCTTCTCCACTCAGCTTTCCTAATGGTCCAGCTCTCACAACCATACATTGCCACAGGGAATACCATTGCTTTGACTATGCGATTTTTTGTTTGCAGTGTGATGTCTCTACTTTTCACTATGCTCCCCAGGTTTCTCATCGCTTGCCTCCCAAGAATCAGTCGCCTTTTTATTTCACCTTTTTATTTCATGGCTGCAATCACCATCTGCAGTGAGCTTTGATCCTAAGAAAGTAAAATCTGTCACTGCTTCTACTTCTTCCCCATCTAATTTCCAGGGACTGACAGGGCCTGTTGCCATTATCTTGGTTTTCTTGATATTCAGTCTCAAGCCAGCTTTTTCACTTTCTTCTTTCAACCTAAACAGGAGCTTCTTTAGGTCCTCCTCACTTTCTGCCATTAGGATGGTATCATCTCCATATCTCAAATTGTTAATGTTTCTCCCAGCAATTTTGATCCCAAATTGTGTTTCCTCCATCCCTGCATTGCGCATTATGTGCTCTGCGTATAAGTTGAATAAGCAGGGTGACAAAATGCATCCTTGTCTTACTCCTTTTCCTATTCCAAACCACTCTGTCATTCCATATTCAGTCCTAACTGTTGCTTCTTGATTAATGTGCAGATATCGCATGAGGCATATAAGGTGTTCTGGTATTCCCATATCTTTAATTACTTGCCACATTTTGTTGTGGTCCACGCAGTCAAAGGCCTTAGTGTAATCAATGAAACCGAAGTAAACTTGTTTCTGATATTCCTTTTTTTTCCCATGATTCATCTTATGTTGGTGATGTGTTCTCTAGTCTCCCTGCCTCTTCTGAAACCTGCCTGCACTTCTGGTAATTCTCTCTCCACATGCTGTTGCAGTCTATCCTGTATTATCTTGAGCATCACCTTGCTAGCATGAGGGATGAGCGCAATTGTTCGATAATTTGAACATTCTTTGGCATTACCCTTTTTGGGGATTGGAACGTATACTGATCTTTTCCAATCCTGTGGCCATTGTTGTGTTTTCCAAATCTGCTGGCATATAGAATGTAATAATTTGATTCCATCATCTTTTAGGGGTTTGAAAAGTTCAACCTGGATACCATCATCTCCACTGGCTTTGTTGTTTGCAGTGCTTTTTAGGGCCTTTTTGACTTCACTCTCTAGGATGTCTGGCTCAAGGTCAAAGTTCTCATCATTGTGATTATCAGTCGTGTTGAGGTCCTTTTTGTAGAGTTCCTCTGTGTACTCTTTCCATCTTTTCTTAATCTCTTCTGCATCTGCTAACTCCTTGCCATCTTTGTCCTTTATCATGGTCATTTTTGCTTTAAATGTTCCCTTGAGTTCCCCAATTTTTTGGAAAAGATCTCTAGTCCTACCCCTGATATTGTTTTCCTCTATTTCTTTGCACTGTTCATTCAGGTAGGTTTCCTTATCTCTCCTTGCTTTTCTTTGAAATCCTGTATTCAAGTGATTGTATTTTTCCCTTTCTTCTTTGCCTTTTGTGTCCCTTCTTTCCTCTGCTTTTTTAAGAGCCTCATCGGACAACCACTTAGTTTTATTACGCTTCTTTTCTTTTGGTATGGTTTTCTTTGCTGCCTCCTGCATGATGTCCCACATCTCTGTCCATAATTCTTCTGGCACTCTGTCTATCTGGTCCAAGCCATTAAATCTGTTCCACACCTCCACCATTTATTCCTTAGGGATGTTGTCTAGGTCATACCTGTCTGGCCTAGTTGTTTTCCCTATTTTCTTGAGTCTAAGCCTGAATTTTGTGATCAGTAGGTTGTGATCTGAACCACAATCTGCTCCTGGTCTTGTTTTTGCTCACTGTATGGAGGTTCTCCATCTTTGGCTGCAGAGTATGTAGTCAATCTGGTTTCGATGTTGGCCATCTGGTGATGTCCATGTGTAAAGTCTCCTTTTGTGTTGCTGGAAAAGAGTGTTTGCTATGACCAGTGCGTTATCTTGGCAGAACTCTATCAGTCTTTGGCCTGCTTCATTCTGTGTTCCAAGACCAAACTTGCCTATTATTCCATTTACTTTTTGATTTCCTACTTTGGCATTCCAGTCTCCTATGATAATGTGTACATCATTTCTTGGTGTCTGTTCTATGAGGTGTTCTAGGTCCTCATAGAACTGGTCAATTGTGACTTCATCTGCACTGGTGGTTGGTGCGTATATTTGGATTACAGTGATATTGAATGGCTTGCCTTGTATTCTGACTGACATCATTCTATCATTTTTTGATGAGATTATATCCCATTATTGCTTTTCTTACCCTTTTATTGACAATTATGGCTACTCTGTTTTTCTGAGGTTTTCTTGTCCACAGTAGTAGATATGATGGTTTCCAGAGCTGAATTCACCCATCCCTGTCCATTTTAATTTGCTGATTCCCAAGATGTCAATGGTTATTCTTTCCATTTCCTTTTTTACCACTTCCAGTTTTCCTTGGTTCATAGATCTCACATTCCATGTCCCTATATAGTATTGTTCCTTACAACACTGTATTTCTCCTCCCCCTTTCCTGTCCCTCCCCTTCTTTTGATCTGCTGTGCTAAGCATCCTGTTTCATCTAAATTGCCCCATTTGTTTTGCCTTTTGTTTTGGTCCATAGGGTTCTCTTGGCAAAATTCCTGACGTTGGTTTGCTGGTTTCTACGCCAGTATCCTCTCATCATACATGTTATCACAGTTTAAAACAAAGTATTATCATGCACATTATCACAGTTTAAACAGTATCAAACTAAAATTGAGCTGATTAGTGTTGGTTATATGAATTTATGTCAGAAGTATCCTTGTTATGAAGTCCAATATATCAAGTCTCTACTGTAAGTTCACTATAAGTCTCTACTGTAAATTCACTATAGTGTAAGTAGTGGGAAGTAAGAAGTTATATATGTAGTCAGGAGTTTATAAGTACCCTGCTGCAAAGAGTAATTCACTACTACTCCCTTTACCCACTCACTGCTCAAGTGAAACTATTTAGCCCAGCCATTTATCCTTGGGAGTAATGCGACAGTTGCATGTCGATTGGAGTGGCTATACAAATTGAATAAACAAACAAACAAACAAACAAATAAAAACCTCCCCACAAAATTTTTTGTGATCTTTGGGATAACAACTTTTTTAAACAAAATTTTGTATGATAAAGTTGAGGTAGCCGTAGCATTGCAGGGGAATGAGGTCTCCCAGAAGTCTGAGATATTTTGATCAGCAGGAAGAATGACATGATTTATTACCCACCTCAGACTTCCTTATCCCCTCTGCAACATGTACAGTATATTAGTTGAGGAGGGAGAGGAAGCCACTATGTTTCATCATTGACTGGGAAAAGTGTAGACCTTCAATTGGTTGGCAAAGCTCCTCTTACCTTCCTCTCCCCACATCATGAAAAGCTGCACACAAGGGGAAAATATGTTTTTACAATCTGGAAGATGTTCTTTTAGTGTCCCCAGTCAGTAGCCTGATTTGCACAAATGTTCTTGCTGACTCCCTGATAAACTTAGAGTGCTAAAAGTTTGATATCCATACCCACTAGAACATAACAGAGATACTCACAGGAAGAAAAAGTGGTTCAACAACTAAAGACCAGCAGCATAGATTAGGGCAGTGGTGGATTTACCTAATCAAAGTCCATGCAGAAAAGTCAGTTATACATTCCACATTCATAGTTGCACACTCTGCACTGAATGTAATGGAGACTTGGTGTAGCTATCTAACAGTAAAAGTAGACATTCTGAATGTGCCTAGTCCAAGGAGTGAAATGCCATCTCCTTTTGCCATGCCTGAACATGTTAACCATTGCTGTCAGGTGGCTCGGGATTAAACAGACTCTTGTCTAACTCCTTCCCAGGGTTCAGCAACTGGAGTTATATTTTTGAGGGGTGGCATCCTTATTACTACAAGAGCAATCTAACTGCCCTTGTGCCTACTCCAACAATGCATTAAAATCTCTGTTTCATGTCATGCTGCCACTTTTTTTTTTGGTCAAAACTAGAATACATTTCGATTGCTTATTACTGCACAGATTATGCCAAGGATTTTGGGATATTTTGAATATGCCAAAGGACATTTGAAACAAAAATAATTTTCTTGAGATAATCTACGTAAT